>CM076575.1:1385891730-1386436975 GCA_034641835.2 Pinus albicaulis
AAGACACTATGAGCAACTTAATATATTTAAATTTAACTACTGAATCAGAAAAACAAAACTGAAATGGACAAAGCAAGACTGAATTTAAACAAATGCTATGAAAAGGAAACTAGCAGCAGAATAATGTTAGTCTCATATCATTAGCCAAAATACTATGAAAATGCCCGGGCTGTCTACCTAAAACCTGCACAAGAAAACTGATCAGTGATTTAACAATCATAAAAGCATAAAAGACAAGAATGCAATGGAAATGATAGAAATGTATGAACATAAATGAAATAACTATGAAATATGAACATGTAATGGATTATGATACAATGACTTTTTAAAGAAATGAAATGAAATATATATACATTAATACACAGAACCTCGGCTGAGCAGGGGCCCTCTACACAGCTTTGGTACGATCCTCAAACACGAATTAAGTTGAAAACAAAGTCTTTTCACATTAAAAAGCAGTTCATTACAGACTGGTAGTATTACGGCTCAAGGCAGCGTAATCACTACAAAGCTAACATAACAGAGTACGCACATCAACTATCAACTAACAACTCAACAACTAACTCTACATGCGTATGCAAACGCTCTATATAAAGCAATAAACTGTAACTGTCTCCTGAAGTTTATGATAGCAGCCAGCACGTAGACCACTAAGGCCACGGATATAGGAGTATGGCCATGTTGGAAAACGGATCTATGGAAGGTGGGCGATTGAATTCAACTCTAGAACTTTGCACAGATGTCAATTAACCTCCGCAAGCTTGGAAACGGCCGTATGGATGTTTATATGCCACGAAACAGAGTCCAGCCGACATAGAACTCCATATTTGACTTCCACGTGGATGGCTTTGACCGCGGCTTTCTTTGACGAATTTACTTGAACCAATAGGACACGAACCATGTCCTCGTCATTCCTAGCCTGCCCATGTGGCTCGTTTCCTTCGTAGACACCTGTAGCATAGATATCCACAAAATAGCTGCGGAAAGTTGCAGCAGCTGCGGAAAGTGACAAGTTTCCGCAGCTGTATGAACAAAATCTAAATCAAATAGAAAACACACAAACATAATTAAAACCATGTTAGATACCCTTTTGCACATGATATTGACAATTTTGGAGGTTTAGATGAGTGAAAGAGATATGGAAAAGTGTATGGAAAAGAGACAAATTCGGGACTCAACATACCCCCACTGTGAAGGTGTTGCATGTCCTCATGCAACCAAAATTTTGACACTCTCTGTTCAATTCATGTGCCTTGATGCTTCAGCCAACACATCTAACCCCCTTCTCTTCTTCTTTGGTACTGCCATCATTCTGGGTTTCTTCATGAGGCACCTGAATTTGATATTCACAAGTGCTCTGCTCAATTTTTGGCATTTCCTTTTTAGCTTCTTATTTTTCTTTTGCCAAATGCCCAAATGTAACATAGTATTGTCATGGATAATCTTGTCCAGTTTGCCTTGCTCTTTGAGTGTTTCATTTTCATTTTTGATATGCCGATTCAAAAGCTCAAGCTCAAAAATCTCCTATTTTAATGACTGAACCAAATCATCCTGCAATGTATGAGGCTGAATAGAAGAGGTACTTGGGCCTGTGGCTGCCTTCTCCAAGGATTCTATATAGTCATATACCTCCTGCTGTTTGGGGTCTATTTCTGGTGTCTTTTTCATTGGGCTGTCCCCAAAGTGTTGCAAGGGAGAATTATGTTCAAAATCTGGCCGACGAGAACTTTCATCAATATTTTGCTGAGAATAAGATGGAGTACGCTCATTGTCTGATTGGGAGTGAAAGGAGTCAGGTTCACTAACTGACTGAAATGGACTATGGTCAGTTGGAGACTGTTCAGATGTCTCCTCACCCAAATCAATGAAATGAGGACCTTTAATTTGTGTTTTTCTGAGTTTTCCCTTAAGCCTGCTGCTTCTCCTCACATGCTGTGGTACACTACCCTTTTGTTCTTGTTTTCCTGTTTTTGCCTTCTTGGATAGAGATGACTGTTTTTGAAGAAAAATTAATCTTTCAGATAGAATTTGGTGATCTTCTTCTTCTTCAGAAGAAGTTTTATAGACAGCCTCAATAATTTCTTTCCCTTTTGATATTGTTGGCTTCTTAGCTTTAATTTCCTTCTTCTTCCTTTTTACCAATCTTTCTTCCCTATCAGTTTTCTTCATAGTAGTAGTAGAAGTATCTTGGATTTCATCTACTGTTCTTTTCCTTCTACTTCTTTTTGCTGTGCTAGCTGCGGGAATTTCCTGTGTAGGAGCAACTTGGGTTTCAACATTTATTTTCTTTCTTCTCCTCCTTCTAATTGGATTACCTTCAGGAATTTCCTGAGGTTCTTCAAAGAAGTTTCTAACTAGGAATTGTTCCCATGTATCTTTTCTTTCCTTTAGCTCCTTTTCAATCAGAATTTTTATAAGCCCATGGTGATATAAATGAGGCTCTACATCTCCTAGGTGTTTTGCACAGTCACAGCCATTTTCTTCAAGCTATTGAATAGGAAATAAGGAAGATTGAGAGTTTGGTTTTCAAGAAAATTCATCAATAGCCTAGTATGATACATGTACATAGAGCCAAAGCGGCCTTCACATGTGATAAATTTCTGAACAATGAGTAATAAAGTGGCCCATTCATCTTTTATTGCATGCACAGGGATTCCTCTTTTGAAAACAGTGATATCCATACCTTGATTTAGGAGGATTGTTCTCCATGCCTCATCACTGATACTTTTGTTTTTGAACCAACGTTCTCCTTCCTGAAGAAGCTACGTGTTTCAGCACTATTGGTGCTTCATTGACCAAAAAGCTTGAGTCTCCCGCCACTTCCAGAGCCATCAAATGATCTTGCAAACGCTTTGGTAGCTTCTCTGTGGTAACCCCACGATTTACGAATAAACGCGTATTTAAGCACCAACATCCCTTTGCTTTGGCAAATCCTAAACCCTACATAAACTTCGGCCCTTCCAGCTCTGCCCTTAATAATTTTCCCATTTTACTTCTCTGTGCTTCACAGGCTTGCCTCTGTGAGGGTTTAAGTGAAATGGAACGATGAAATACACAGAATCTAGCACAATACTGTGGGGATGTTATCACAAAACGGAAATGAGCACCATAAACAGAATGGAATAAGACTGTGAGTGGATATACGGGAATGAGAGTGAGCAAAAGGAACGGAATGGAGTGAAACAGGGAGTGAGAATGAGTAGCGTGGGGTTTTGTAAACACGACAGAGACACGACAAAGAGGTTAACAAAGTATAATGCATTCGGCCGCATTTTGAATTTTGGTGGCTGTGTAATAAATATTAACACGTTTCAATCAATGTTTATGAAGTTATGCAGCTTGTAAGAGTCCTTTGTCAACTCAAATAGGTATCATTATCTACAGTGGGATATTTGAACATGAGTGAGAGTCGGAATTTCAATGATGAAACCGTTGGTGAATAAATGCAAGAGGATAACATAGAGATCGTGGAAGGTTACGGGACTGTCAATATAATCATTGCGCGTTATGGGTAGAGCTCATAGTTTAAAATTACATAAAAAATGTGTTTTTCGATACTATTTGAAATAAACTTTATTCATACCTTTGGAATCCTTGCTTTTGCCCTTGGTCTTCAACTGATTGATCTTCATTAGTGTCTTGAATGTTCCATTGATCCTCTCTCCTGCATTTTATTTCATAATTTATAAAAATAACAACTAACTGTACATTCTTTTTGAAAACAGAGTAGTAGTAGCTGCGGAATCTGCTTCTGGCTGCGGAAACTGGAGTCAGCTGCGGAAACAGATGTCAGCTGCGGAAACTGACACAGCTATTACTTGGCTGAAATAGAAATGAACAAGTGACAAATGACCAGGTGGAAATGGTCATAAAAATATTTTTATTGATGGAATGGATGGAATGAAGTGGAATGAAGTGAAATGAAATGAAATGAAATGAAATGAAGTGGAATGAAATGGAGTGAGTGGTGAGATGAAATGAAATGAAAGACATATTTTTTTTTGGAAAATATAGAGTGTCAGGTGTCCCTGATTTTCACCCCATATTTTCTGTATAAGACTGCCAATCAATGATTGGTTTTCAGGCTTATACCATTTTTTTTTTTTTTTTTTAAAACTTGAAAAACAAAAGCTAGGCTGGTGGAGAAGAAGAATTCTTCTGTACCAGCCTGATTGCAGAACTTTCTTGAAACAACTTGACAAAATCCTCTTTAGAGAGTGACTTATGATAAACTTTCAATCTATGGCCATTCACTATAAGAGGAGTTTGAAACTCATCAATGGTCTTGATTCTTACGGCTCCATTGTTAAAGATCTTGTCAATCTCATATGGCCCAAGCCAATGAGTCTGAAATTTCCCTTGAAAATCTTTAAACTTGGAGTCAAATAACAATGCCCAATCTCCTTCTTGAAACTTCTTCTCTTTGATATATTTGTCATGCCACTTAGTTCTTTGATATTGAACTAGATCGGTTCTTAGAATTGCTTCTTGTCTGATCTCATCTAGCTCATTCAATTGCTCCATTCTATGCTTTTGGGCTTCTGATAAGTCCATTCCCAACTGAACTGCTATCTTGGAGGTCTTGACTTGGAACTCAATGGGGAGCAAGACTTCTTTCCCATAAACAAGTTCATAGGGAGAATGTCCTGTTGTATTCCTCCATGTAGTTCTGTAGGCCCACAAGGCTTCTGGAAGCCTTTCTGCCCAATCTCTTCTATGTAGATGAGCAGTTTTGGTGATGATACTTTCAAGAACTTTGTTTGTGGACTCCACTTGACCATTTGCTTGTGGATGGTAAGGAGTAGATCTTCTGTGCTTGATTTTGTATTCTTCCATCAACTTCTCCACCAAATTTGATGTGAATTGGCTCCCCTGATCTGTCACAATTTCTCTTGGAACACCAAAGCGGGTAAAAATATCCTCATAAAGAAAATGAACAACTGAATTTTCAGTAGCAGATACTAATGCTTTAGCTTCTACCCATTTAGTAACATAATCAGTGCAAACCAATATATACTTCTTTTGCTTTGATGGTGGATTAATTGGTCCAATGAAATCTAATGCCCATTTTTCAAAGGGTTCAATGAGTACCTGTGTTTGCAGTGGCATTTCATTTGAAAGGGTAGGTTTCCCTACTCTTTGGCAACTATCACACCTTTTGACATATTGTTTTGCATCTTTGAAGAGAGAAGGCCAATAATATCCCAAGGAAAGGATTTTATAGGCCGTCCTTTTGTCCGCAAAGTGTCCGCCGCATGGTTCATCATGACATGCCTTAAGAATCTCAGGCATTTCATCTTCCCTGACACATCTTCTGATCACAAGATCTGGCCCTGTTTTAAACAATTCGTTAGAAATCCATGAATATCTTGAACTCTCCTGAATAATTTTTCTTTTTTCTCTTGGAAATAAATGTGAAGGTAGTTTCCCTGTAACCAAATAGTTAGCAATATCTGCATACCAAGGGGTCTTAATAGTTATTGCAAACAAATATTCATCAGGAAACTTATCTTCTACAGGAGAATCTTCTTTAGTATTCTGAATCCTAGACAAGAAATCAGCTACTGTATTCTGTTTTCCTGGTCTATCCAACACAGTAATATTGAATTCTTGCAAAAGTAAAAGCCATCTTGTCACTCTGCCATTAGTAACAGGTTTGTTCATTAAATATCTAATTGCAGAATGGTCAGTATGAATAAAAGTTTCATAGCCTGTTATGTAATGTCTAAACTTATTAATTGCATGAACAACGGCTAAAAACTCTTTTTCAGTCACAGTATAGTTCAACTCTGTGGGAGTCAAATTTTTACTGGTGTAATAAATGGCATAAGGAATTAAATCTTTTTGACCCAACAGAGCTCCAAGAGCTGTATCTGAAGCATCTGTAGAAATATGGAAAGGAAGTTTCCAATTTGGTCCTCTCAAGATAGGTGCTTCAGATATTCTTGTTTTCAAAGTTTCAAAAGCTGATTGACAATCGGGATCCCATTTAAATTCACAGTCTTTTGTAAGCAACTTGAAGAGTGGAGATGCTATTTTAGTGAAGTTTTCTATAAATCTTCTATAGTAACCAGTAAATCCTAGAAAACTTCTAACATCTCTTTGACAATTTGGAATAGGCAACTTGGAGATGACTTCAGCTTTTGATCTATCAACCTTAATTCCATCTCCTGAAATATGATGTCCTAAAACAATCCCTTCAGTAAACATCATAAAGCATTTTTCATGGCTTAATGAAAGGCTTGTTTCTTTACATCTTATGAGAACTTTTTCAAATTTTCTAATGCCTCTTCAAATGAATTACCATAAACTGTAAAATCATCCATATAAACCTCTACACAATCATGGATTAGATCAGAAAAAATTCCTAGTACTGCTCTTTGGAATGTTGCTGGTGCATTACATAACCCAAAGGAAGCACTCGGTAGGCAAAAGTTCCCCATGGACAAGTAAATGTGGTCTTATCTTGATCTTCAGGTGCTACCTGAATTTGATTATAGCCACTAAAACCATCCAAAAATGAAAAGTAATTTTTACCTGCTAATGTATCTAATACCTGATCAATAAAAGGCAAAGGAAAGTGATCCTTCAAAGTTGCTTTGTTCAACTCCCTGTAATCAATGCATACTCTCCATTTACCATTCTTTTAGGTACTATAACCAAAGGAGAAACCCATCGGCTATCTGAAATTGGATAAATGAAGTTTACATTGAGAAGTTTTTGGAGCTCTTCTTTCACTATCTCCCTAAGATTTGGATTCATCCCTCTTTGAGGTTGTCTGATTGGTCTACTGTTTTCCTCAATATAGATATGATGGATGCAAGTCTTAGGATCAATACCCTTCATGTCAGTATACTCCCATGCAAATGCGGTAGAATGTTTTTGCAAGATTCTGGTTAGTTCTTCTTGTTGTGACTTCTCCAGATGTTTGTTGATATTCAATGTCTTTTCTGGAAAAATCTCAAAAGCAGAATTACCAAACTCTTCCATAGAGTAGAGAGACATTTGTCTTGATGATAAATATTCTATGTCAGATTCCAACTGAAATTGTGTGGGGTCATATTATGAAGTTATCTCAAAATTTTCTAATGTATTCAGAATTTGACTATCCTCACTAATTTCAGAAATGGTAAAGACAGGTTGTATAGTGTTCTCATCATCGACCCATTCATTGTCTCCTATTTCTGTGATTGCTCTTGCTGGAGGATACAAATTGAATTTCTTTGTCGAATTACCATTAGAAATGTACATGTCTCCGGATCTACAACTAATAAAAGCATCAGCTGTGGCCAGCCAAGGTCTTCCTAAGATAATTGGATGTCCTCCTAGATTACTTTTGGGAGTCAAAATCATAAAGTCTATTGGATATTCCCAAGAATCTAAGGAGACTGAAATATCTTCTAATACACCATCTAGTTTAATAACCGATCGATCTGCAAGTTGCAATAAAGTAGGTGTAAAAAGAAGGTTAGGAAGTTTTAACTGTTCCATAGTCTGTCTACTCATAATGTTGATAGCAGCCCCTAAGTCAATCAATGTGTTTTGAATTTCTATCCCATTTATATGTGTCTTGACAATTGGACTTCCAGGATCTTCATACTTCTGCATGGCAATTTTTCCCATCATAATGTCTGCAATCTTTCCTACCGGGTGGATTCTTCTTGTGTCCTTTAGCTTTCTTCCTGGTCTTTTGAAACTCAACTCCTTTATGGTTTTTGCTAGAATAGGAATTTCTCGAATGGCTTGTAGCAATGGAATCTTGATACAAACATTCTTCAATTCATCCAGAAAGTCATAGTTAGGCAACAAGATTTGTTTTTCCACCCCCTTATCAATTTGTAGTCTTTCCGGGAAAGGAGGTGTAGATGAAGATACAGGTTGCTCAACTATAGGAGTTGTGGATATTAGCTTTTCTTTTTCTTTTTGAATTTTTGAATTTTGAAGAGATTCTTCCTCAGAACCCTTATTGACTTGAAGAGAGTCCTCCTCAGAGGTATCTTGCTCTTGAATGTCTATAGAAGGTTTTTCTAAAACTCTACCAGATCTGAGTTGTACATCGTTTAGAGGAACAATCATATAGGTAGGAAATTGTTGTCCTTCTACCATATAAGTAGTTTGAGGATTCTTATTGTTAGGATTTGGCAATGGCTGAGCTGGAAGTTGATTTGTCTTCTGTTGGTATGGGAGCATGAGTTGAGGAGTTGTATTTTGTTGAGAAGGTTGATGTTGTGGAAATGGCAATGAAAGTTGTTGTGGATTTTGGCTTGGAAATTGTGGAGCTTGTTGGTTTTGAAAAGATGGAGGATATTGATAAAATTGAGCAAATCTCCCATAAGGATTTTGCATCCCTTGTACCCATGGATGATATGAATTTTGATGTTGGGGCCAAGGTTGTTGCCAAGGATTCCAATTTGGTGGGGTTTGAAGATTCATAGGGTTATTAAACCCTTGAGTTTGTTGTCCCTGCCAAGGTCTTCTTGCAACAAAACAGAGAGATTCTACTGAATTTGGGTCTTCTTGAAAAACAACTTTGAGTCCAGGAATTGAAGGACAATCCTTGATCTCATGATTCTCTGAGAAAATCATACATGTTTCTACAACTTTTGCATCCAAGGGACATTCCCTTAAAGCATGTTTCTTTCTACATTTCGGACAAAAGATGGCTAAAGCATCTGTTTCTGCTTTCTGCTTGTTTTGGATTTTAAGGGTATCTAGTTGTTCACTAAGACTCCCTAAGATATCAGTTTTAAACTCGTCAAGCATATTACCAATATCTGCCCTACTTACTGATCCAGTTGCAGATTTGTTAGCCCTAATAAGAGAAGAATCCCTAGGCCCTTTTCCAGTTTTTGATTTTCCCCTTGAGAGATGGATACATAGTTCTGTTATATCATGAAATGGAAGTTGAGAAATGTCTCCTTTTCCCATCATGTTTAAAATTTCTATCCATTCATCTCTAATGGCTTTTAATAGGAGGGCTTTCAAGGTTTCGTTATCTAAGTTGCTCATCTTTGCTCTTTTCAAGTTATATTGAAATCTTTCGATTAAGTCTTCCAAATTTTCATCTTCTTTTTGCATCATTTTGAATACCTCATCCTTGTGATTGGTGGGCATACAATAATCCAAGTATATATCCAAAAATGTTTGTTTCATATCATTCCAAGTCCTGATAGATTGAGTGGCTAATCCCATGAACCATTTCAAAGCAGATCCCTTCAATGTTGAAGGAAGCAGTTTGAGTTTTTGAGAATCTTCCATATAGTCATAAGTTCGGCACACTACTTCAAACTCAAACAGAAATGTTTCAGGATCCTCACTTCGCAATCCATAAAATTTAGGGAGAACAGTTGGTGAGATATTTTTCATTGTTGCATGATTTTCCTCATCAACTATAGGGAATCCAAGCAAATTGTCCCTATTTCTACCGTTATTTCCTTCACCATTGTTATCTTCATTATCTCCTCCTCTTCTATCTCCACCTCTATTTATTACTTCCTCTGCCATGATAGTTTCTTTAGAGTCCTTATAGTCCTCTAGTTATTATACCAAGGAAGGATGAGAGAAAGTCTCTTTGTTTTCTAAGTGGGTTTTAGTAGGTGGTATAGGAGAATCCTCTAATTCAGCTGTTCTTTGACTTCCAAAAAATCTTAAGGCTAGGGGTAGATGGTGGTGAATCTGGTCTATGCCTTGAAGAAGATGGAGTTGTGAAAATCGAACTCTTGGCTTTAGCTATAAACCTTCCCCTAGAATCTCTTGCTCTATGCATGTCATTTTTTTTATTTTTTTTATTTTTTTTTAAAGTTGGGCTAATAATTCTCTTTCTGATCTTCCAGATCACACTAGGTGCAAGAAGAGAGCATACTTAAGAAATTACTAAACCAATAAATCTCTTTTCTGATCCTCCAGATCACACTAGGTGCAAGAGGAGAGCATACTTCAAGAAGTTATCAAGTTTTCCCTTCTTTTATGATTTTATGTTTTTTTTTTAAGAAATTGGCTACCTAGTTACACTTCCACGGCAACGGCGCCAAAATGTTTGGTCAATTTAGTGTGTCCTAAATTGCTGCATTTAATTTGTCAATCCGGGAATCGTAAGCTGATGAAGTGCGGCGCACTATATGTGCAAGATAACCTCTTTCTTAACTTTTTGTCGTTTTGGTCTTTCTAAGGTGAAATGGAAATTCTAAAATGAAAAACAAGTTTGGTTATATTTGTTCAAGGAAGTGATATCCCTTATAATGATTTACCAATCTTGAAACTTTAAGCAAATTGAAATTACAATGACAAAACTTAAAGAAAGTAAAGTGTCTTCTTTGAAATGAAAGAAGGTCTTGCTAATCTAATGAAGTGAAGACGAGGAAACTAGTGAACATGAAAACTAAACTATTCTTGCACTTGTTGAACAAAGGAAACTACGCTTATGAAATTCAAAATTGCAATGAAATAAATCTAAATAGGTTACATCAATTCATTTTACGACCCTTCATCATTAGACAGCTATGACTTGCGGAATAATCATAAACAACTTGTGTAAGCGTGTTAATTATGGAAAGTAAACTAATACTAAACCATACACACATGATTCAATCCCTTGCCATCAGTCCAGCTGTGGCTTTCGGAGGCAACTGAAGATGTCATACATGATTTAATATATCTAAGTTTGCAGAAAAGAAACTAATACTAAACTACACATTTCATAATGCGGCCCCTCACCATCAGTCCAGCTGTGGCTTTCGGAGGCAACTGAAGACACTATGAGCAGCTTAATATATCTAATTTTGCAGAAAAGAAACTAATACTAAACTACACATTTCATCATGCAGTCCCTCACCATCAGTCCAGCTGTGGCTTTCGGAGGCAACTGAAGACACTATGAGCAGCTTAATATATTTAAATTTAACTACTGAATCGGATAAACAAAACTGAAATGTACAAAGCAAGACTGAAGTTAAACAAATACTATGAAAAGGAAACTAGCAGCAGAATAATGTTAGTCTCATATCATTAGCCAAAATACTATGAAAATGCCCGGGCTGTCTACCTAAAACCTGCACAAGAAAACTGATCAGTGATTTAACAATCATAAAAGCATGAAAGACAAGAATGCAATGGAAATGATAGAAATATATGAACAGAAATGAAATAACTATGAAATATGAACATGTAATGGATTATGATACAATGACTTTTTAAAGAAATGAAATGAAATATATATACATTAATACACAGAACCTCGGCTGAGCAGGGGCCCTCTACACAGCTTTGGTACGATCCTCAAACACGAATTAAGTTGAAAACAGAGTCTTTTCACATTAAAAAAAAGCAGTTCATTACAGACTGGTAGTATTACGGCTCAAGGCAGCGTAATCACTACAAAGCTAACATAACAGAGTACACACATCAACTATCAACTAACAACTCAACAACTAACTCTACGTGCGTATGCAAACGCTTTATATAAAGCAATAAACTGTAACTGTCTCCTGAAGTTTATGATAGCAGCCAGCACGTAGACCACTAAGGCCACGGATATAGGAGTATGGCCATGGTGGAAAACGGATCTATGGAAGGTGGGTGCTTGAATTCAACTCCAGAACTTTGCACAGATGTCAATTAACCTCCGCAAGCTTAGAAACGGCCGTATGGATGTTTATATGCCACGAAACAGAGTCCAGCCGACATAGAACTCCATAGTTGACTTCCACGTGGATGGCTTTGACCGCGGATTTCTTTGACGAATTTACTTGAACCAATAGGACACGAACCATGTCCTCGTCATTCCTAGCCTGCCCATGTGGCTCGTTTCCTTCGTAGACACCTGTAGCATAGATATCCACAACTCCTCCGCCTCCTATGATGGAGGTTCCAGAGGATATCCCTCCCGCCTTCGAGATGGAGGTTATGGAGGATGCTTCTTCTACCGTAACATCAGGGGAAGACCTTCGCTTGACGATGGTAGCCCCTTCGAGTAGTTTGGTCGCTTCCTTTGACTGGAATCGATTTGCAGGATTTCGCCTTCCGTCTTATGTACCTTTCGAGATCACAGTACAGGCTCTTGGTCTGGTCGTTCCCAGCACCATTATAGACGAAGGTGCCTCTGTTAGTATTATGTCTTCAACTACCTGGCAAGCTTTCGGTTCGCCGCCGCTTGCGCCTGTTACGCAGAATCTGCTCACTTTTAACAGAAGGACGAGTCAACCGTTGGGGATCCTTCCAAGGTTACTTGTTACTTTGGGAGGTAAAACCGTCCATATGGACGTGATGGTCGTTCCAGGCCCTTTGGATTTCAATCTGCTCCTGGGGCGCGATTACACCTATGCCATGGGAGCGCTTGTCTCCTCCCTTTTTCGTGTGGCGTGCTTTCCACATGAAGGACGGATCGTGACCATTGATCAGCTGTCGTTCTTTGGTCCTAATGTGGCAACTGGTCCGCCATCACCCCCTCCTGGTTTTTATCCACCCGTTGTATCTGCCCCACTGCAGGTCAACTATGTGGCTACTTACCCCGTGCCTATGCTCAGTGATGATGTCGTCATGCATCAGGTGCTGGGGGCATTGGGTCCTGACTTCCAGGATGTTTTTCTTCCATCGGGAGTGGAACTCTTGGAAGCGATGACTTCTCGTTCATTATGACAGTTGAGCAGCGCTCTTTTCTCAGGTCAAGCTCCTTAAAAAATGAAACAAGGTTGTCGGAGCAGAGTTCCCTGTCTTGTGTCAAGCTCCTTAAAAAATGAAACAAGGTTGTCGGAGCAGAGTTCCCTGTCTTGTGTCAAGCTCCTTAAAAAATGAAACCAGGTTCTCGGAGCACAGTTCCTTGTCTTGTGTCAAGCTCCCTAAAAAATGAAACAAGGGTGTCTGAGGATAGTTCTTTTTATGTGTCAACCTCGTTAAAATAATGAAACACGTTTTTGTTCAATTCGAGTCTTTGATCAGATCTCGTAAAATCCTAGTCGAGTCTTTCTTAGATCTCGTAACTTGAACCTTCACTCCATCTACCTTACATATGGACTGAAGCTTGGGGGGCATGTACCTCGAATTGAGTCACCATGCTGGGGGCATGCTTATCTTTTCAAGCATAGTTTATGTCCGTTTCAAGCTTGTGTAAAAATGAAACCGGTTTCAAGCATAGTTTATCTTTGTTTCAAGCTTGTGTAAAAATGAAACCTTGCCCATTTTACCTCTTGTGATGGTCATTTTATCAGCCTGTTTTTACCAGATGAGCCTTGGTTTTCTCACTCCATTTTCACTATCTACTTGGCCGATCATATGCCTTCACTTGGTTGTTTTACCAGTTCCTGAGGAACCGCTGCTATGAGTGGTCTTGTTAGCCAGCCTCTCGACCTTTATTTGTTCAGAGTAGTTCCACCATTACCGGAACCAGTTGCTACCCTTTATACCACTCGCTCCTCCAGGAGGAGTCATCTTTCAGCTCTTTTCTGACTCTCTAAACATGAAAAGATTGCCGAGGCCCTTGTCGTTTCGATCTCGTTAAAATGGACACGAATCGACATTCACCCGGTATAAGTTTAACCCTTTTTCGGGCCGGGATGGATTGATTACGAAAAAGGAATACCCTAGCCTATCGCGACTAGGAGGTTTTCCCGGATATTGTTTTCTACCTTTTCGGATCTGGGGAACTATTTACGAAAAGTGACCTGTGGAGTTTTCTTTTCCGCTGTCTTTTCAAACTCTCTAAACATGAAAAGACGCCGAGTTCTTCCTTTGTCAGACTCGTTAAACCCTAATGACATTGGATCTAGTCGAAATGACGTTATCCGAGTTTCTCCTTCCTAGGACTCGTTAAATGCACTAGGATGGATTCGCCCGAAGGGCGGACTTATATGACAAGCATATGGTATCCTCTTCAAGCTTGTGTAAAAATAAAGAGGTACTCACCGAAATGGTGGGGAAAATGGAACCATCGTCGTTGTCGTCGGCAGTATGTCGCTCTTGAACATGGCACTTGTCTGCATTCGTGTCGGGTTGGGGACATCTCATCTCATTGCTTCACTTTGCCTCTGTGGGTTTGGGTAATCCCTTTTGACCTCTCATCTGTTCACTGCCTCGTCGCCATGACCTCTGATTCGTTGATGTCAAATACTGCCAAGTCCACTGTCGTGCCGTTCATGTGTTCAAGAGAAGTTGGCCTCTGCAAATATCAACCTTCCTCTGTTTCTCATACGATCCCGATTCACAACAAAACATCATGTTCCTCTGTCTCGTGTCGATGATGTGGGAATCATTATGGCCCACCTTCGATCAAGGTCACTTCCTGTCGACTTCAACTCATTATCCAGGAAGTTGGTCTAGAGACTCCTTATGGTACCTTGGAGCCTGCATGCCTCAATGGCAGGTTCGTCGCATTTGACGTGAGGTTTTCATCATTGACCTCCGATCGAATGATTCTGCGGGTGTTCGACGTCAACTCATTTATTCACACGCCGTAGATTGTACCTGTAGTACCTTGAGGACCATTGTCATTATTGGTGGTTTCTCTCGCGTCTGTTAACGGCTTTCATCATTGGCTGGTAATCAGACGATGTTCTTGCATGTTTGACTTCAGCTCACATATTCACATGCTTGAACTTGTACTTTGTTGGGTCGAGATGGAGCGTAAGACCCTGGATTGTGTCTGTTGTAATCCAGGCTGCGATTGTGGATTATTATCATTATGTACATGACTCACTGATTGGATGGCTGCGACCATACCTGAGTCTATTTGTTTGATCCTAGTTGGATGGCTGCGCCCATACCCTGGATCCGGATTATAGCATACTCTGTTTCAGATGGCTGCGTCCATACCACACATACATCATGTACTTGAGATATCAGTTGTATCTTTCTGCGCAGGTTTTCCGACGGCGGGCCTTCAGTTGAACATGTTCTCGTAAAGCATTTCACCCCTCTCTCTCTCTCTCGGGCCTCATGCTTTAGGGGGCATCTGTTACACAGTAATTTGTCACCGTCCCTACCATTCCCCGTCCCGCACAATGGAGGACCCATTATGTGACCTGTGAGCAATGTCAAGCCTTGAAAATACCTTCATTGGATCCCTTTCCATGAGGACAACATTTCTCTTCTGTTGATCATTTCCTGAGCAGACCCCTAAAAACACATGTTTTTGCATTGGCGTCGGTAGCCCGTTATGTACTCGCGCCAATGGGGGAAAATTAACACTGAGCCCGCGCCAATTGGCGCTCTGTCCCAGTGTTGTACCCGCGCCACTCTGTTTATGGAAAGTTTTTTAAAAAAAAGAGGCGAAGTTTCGATTACAACAACTTCGTGGATGAGTCATCAAGAGTGGTTTCGCCTGAATAACCACGGCCTTCCTCCTTTGGCCTCTTGTTTCCACCTTATGGGGAACCTCCCAAAGGATAAGGCCTCCCTTCCACTATTGTAGGGATCCCAACCTCCTCCTCTCCTCTATAAATATAGCCTTCATCCATTGAGATACGCTAAAGGTTGCTAGTCTTGAAGTGTCAAGCTTTGCATCTCTTCAAGCTTTGCATCTCCCTATTCCCAAGTGCCTTCGTGCTGTAAAGAATCCCTTCTTTCCCTTAAGGCCCATTCAAGCGAGGAGACCATTGTTACGAGACTCTGGAGAGGTTTCCCTTTCCTTGGCGAGCTTTGCGAGACGTGGACAACCGGAGACCCGTTCGAAGGAAGCCGCGACGTCAGAACTTTGTTGTAACTTCTATTCGTTTATCACTTTAATAGATGACTATGATTATGGTTCCACTCCTTTTTCTATCATGTTAATGTGAGTAATATCTTTTCTGACCGATGTTTAGTTACGTATGCTGGTTCCTATGCATGTATCTGTTCGTTTCTTCTGCGTGCAGGTGTTCATCTACGGAGATCGTGGAAGGATTGTGATCTGCCAGGGCTGAAGGACGGGGACATCTTCTTCTTCAGATCTAGCGTTGGAATCTAGGTAGGTTCCTATCCCAAACCTTTCATTCGTAATTAGGAGCTTGCGTCATAGCATTGTTTGTTTGTTGCTAGACCCCTGCTGGGCTAGTAGGGATCGCCTCTGTCCGCAGAGGGGATTTACCTCCTCAACAGCTATATACAAAACGGAATTTATAATACACTCCCCTTGGGGATCTCAGCAAATGACCAACAACAATGAGTAGATTTGAGATCTAAGTCATAGTTCTACAGCCGTATTCAGAAATTTTGCAGTAAATACATTAGTAAATAAATAAGATCTGAAGGTAATATGTATTGGTTGGAAAATCCATGGATCACCACATTGAAAAGAAGGATCCTTTCCACTAGAGATCTCTCCTCCAGGAGAATTCCAAAACCCCTGCAACTATGCTCTTCAAGATTTACGCAGATCAGGGAGGGAAACTGTGTAGTTGATGATAGTATGCACTTTGGCCTGATGCCAAGATCTGAAATTGAAGCTCAAGCTAATACTACACTCTTCCAGGAGGATAAAAGACTCACTCACTGAGAATAGATGATAGTATGATCTAGATCTGAGTAGATCTAGATTCCACTTGCTGTTGCTCACTTAGACAATGAAACCCTCACTGGATTTATGCTGCCAAAGAGAGATGGAGCTTGGCCATATGCTAGATAGTGGAAAAGAAAGCACAAATCTCCTCCAAAAGCTGTTCAAGGAAGGAGGTGGGATTCCTGAACAGGAAGACCCAACAAGGGATGTCTGAGTAGACAATACCTTCAGAAAATGACAATCTTCAACAACCCTCTCTAGCTGCCTTCTCCTTCCTTTTATAATATGAGGGATTTCCCAAACCCTAAAACACCTTGAATCACTTAACCCCTTTCACATGAGGTCCTCCTTCTAGAACTGCACTGATCATTTAGGAGGTTCAATGCACCTGGACTGTGTTGTGATTTGGTCATGTTGACCCAGTCAAATAGCTCAATCCTGTTTCACATGCAAGTGGATTTTATGTAAATGGCTCAGATATAGCTTTGTTTACATTGAGCATTTATTTATTCACTGATCTAAGGAGTTTTACATGTCCTCCATTAGTCATTTATTCATAAACAGAAAATAAAACAAAATTTAAATATTCCTATTAGCTTGGGCTAATTAAGAATATTACATTGCATTCTTACTTGCATTGTGGAATTGGAAAATATTTCGCATAACTAGCATTGGGCATTCTAGGAAAGATTTCTCATTTTCATTAGCTTGCATCAGGTACTGTAGTGGATGCTTCTGTGTGTTCTCATTATCTGCTATCATTTGAAAACTCTTAAAATATCTCGTAGATAGCTTTTCATCGAACGAAATGGTATTTTATGGCATGTAGCTTGCATTTAGGGATTTGTGAGATCCAACATTCGGTAGGACCTTGGAATTGAAACATAAATACAAGATCAACTTAAAATTTATTGAATTAATCTAAGGCAACATTGAAACTTAACGAAACATTTAGTGGTCTAAGTTAGAGACGTGTTCCGGTGTCTTTAAACCTAGTAGCTGTCGCTCGCCATTTGGCTTCAGACAACACTAGTACGGACTTGCACTCCCCGTACCGTCGAGTATATAAAAAGAGACCCCTCTAGGTTGCAATCATTTTATCCATAGGAAGCCGAGTCTACCGCCTTGTAACCGTGATACACCGAACACATCATTTGGGGAGACTACCTGCACGTACGTCAAGTCCTTGGTTGATTATTATTTCATTTTATAACCAAGGTGTATATTACAGTTCATGGGAACCTGGTACACCCTTTCACCTAGACTACCTGAGCAGTAATTTTCGATCTTTACTGACTCCATAAATTTGAAAATATCATCAAGCACTTATCCTTTCGTGCTCGTTTCAAACTGAAGGAGACTAGAGTCATATTTGACTGTTTCTTGACTCTTAAAACATGAAACAACAAATTTTTGGTTTCAATGAGGTAAAATAAACTACCTATGATTACACACCCGTTAAAGTTTGATTACTTGGCCTGTCTTTGTTTGCCTTGGTTTTGATCCAAGAGTCTTCATTTTCGATCTTTTTCCCTTTTTTGGTGTGATACAGTCATAGTGGCGGAACCATCGATTTCGTCCACTGGCAGTACTTTCTCGAACGATTCATATGAAACTTCTTAGACCTCAAGGTCTGCCGAGCTTCAACAACCTATCATCCCGTCAGAGTACCCATTTAGAGAACTGGTTGAGCTCCATTGACCTCTTTCAAATGCTTGGTTTGGGTTTGGGGTCGGGAAACATTTTCCCCCTCTAACATCAGGATCACCATTTTTCTCTGCTATTATACCTCCTAGCCCTCGTAGTATTTTACAAGATCTCACAGTGGATTTAGACATGGACTCGTCTGGTCCTAATGGCAGTGAGGGTATTCCAGTTTCTGATGAAGAATACCAACTTTTCTCGGAAGACATCCATCAAGAGCCTGCTCAATCTTCACCATCGGTGTCACTTTCAGCTCAATATAGGTCTTTGGGTCAGATTATAGCCGGTATTGCCTCTATGGAAACATCAACTCCGTCAAGGGCGCCGGTTCTCCCATCATTAGGGATGTCGCCGACGACACCTGTCTCGTCGACGCCTTTTGTTACATCTGTCCCCACTAGGCCTACTATCTGCGTGGCTGCATCGACACTGGTTGTCACTGCTTAGTCGTTAGGAGTTTCGGCTTTTGTAGAGACTTTGATTGCCATGGCCATCCTTGACAGCCTTTCTTTTGAGGAGTATCAGTTGACTGTTCAGCAGCAGAGCTCCCAAACTAATCAGTCCCCTCAGGATCCTAATCATCCTTATTTTTCTCATTATGGCGCTGATGGTACCCCTATTTATTCACTTCCGTTCCAATATGATGAGCACAGAAACCCTATCGGTTTGCCTGCTCTTGAGGCTTATCAGTTCATTAACGGTTTTATACCTACCTTTCCCGGGGAACCTTCTAACCAACAAGGACAACCCTTTTAAGGAAAACCTTTAGTTTAGCAAGGGTATGCTTTCGGCCCACAAGGACAACCCTTTCAGGGAAAACCTTCGGCCCAACAAGGGTATGCGTATGACCCACAAGGGAAACCCTTACAGGGACAACCTTCGGTCCAACAGGGATTATTTTATGGCCCGCAAGGGCAGCCTTACAATCCTCAAGGTTAACCTTTACAAGCTCAGCCTATGATCCAACCAAGGCAACCTCAAGGAATAGCTGGGCAACCGGTATATCAACCTGGACCTTTATATGGTCCCGGGGGGAAAATCCATTCATCTCAACCTTTGGTGCAACCACAACAACCATATTTTCTGATTGGTCCAAATGTTGCATAGCCAGGACCATCTTATGGTCCTGCTCCAGGTCAACCTGGTTATTAGGCATAACCTGGCCCACCGCAGCCATCAGGCCAACCTGCTCAGCAGGGGCAACCTAGTGGCCCTCATCAGTCAGGTCAACTTGTTCAACCGGGACAACCTGCACAGCTCATTCACCCTGCTCAGCCACCGCTCTATTCCATGTTGCTGTTGAATCAACCTGTGCGCCCAACCTATTCAGCTCAGCAGGGCCCTAATTATTAGCAGCCCGTTCGACCCCAAGGTGGTTATTACCCTTAAGGTCAATATCGACCGGTATACAACGCGCCTCAAGGTCCAACTTATTACCCTCAACTGCTAGGCTATACTTATATTGCATAGAAAAATCCTTATGCTGCTCAATCGGGACCCTCGTATACTCATAATCAGTATCCTGGTCTTCAACCCTCGTATCCTGGTCCTCAGCTGCCATATCAACCGAATTATTCAACTTATACCCCTTATGGTCCAAATCCTCCAGGACAGAACCAATGGGGACAGAGTTATACTCAACCAGGATGGAGTATGGGTACGGGTCCTTATTGAGGACCTGCTATGCCTTTTAACCTTTAGTTACCATTCCTCACCACGTTGGAGTTATCGGATGTGTCCAAATTGACAAATGATCCCATTCTTCATAATCCTTATTGGCCTCCGGTTCCAACGAAGGTTCCTGATGATTATCCCAAGTTTGAGGGAAAATCTGGAGAAGACCCCCAAGCACACGTCATGAAATACCATTTATGGTGTTCTTCCAATTCTTGGGTGGATGACTCTGTTCGATTCCGTCTTTTCCAGCGCACTCTTACCAAAGCTGCTGCTAAGTGATACATAGAACTGCCTTGTGGTATCTTTCAAGATTTCAACAATCTCACTATGGCATTCCTTACTCATTTCCAGTTGCCGGTTTGTTATGAAGCCGAGATGCATCTCCTAATGTCCTTGAAACAGGACCAGGCTACCCATATCTCGGACCACATTCATGAATGGAGACGGTGTCGTCGCCTGATCAAGTTAGAAATTCCTGATCAACTTATTACTCATTGGTTCACTACTTCTTTTGTTAATCAGATTGTGAAAGACATCGCCGTGGGGGCATGTGTAACTGAGCAACAAACCATTGCTCGTGCCTAGTACCTTGATTTAGTGTATTGTCAATCAGGCATATTGTATGAAATCTTGACTGAGGCTCCACAACCTGGGACCTCTAAAGTGCCGACTACCCCATCAGTTGATGGTGTTATTGGTTCCGTGTGTCAGACTTCACGCAAGTCTTCCAATGGGAAGCAGAAATCAAATTCTTCCAATAATTCTGCTCCTCAGGCTACCCCAGATTCTGGTAAAGCCTCGGAGGTCAACGCTGTTCAGGCCAATCCTATAAACAAGACTTCCAAGGGGAGAAATAAGGGCAAAGGCAAGGGCAAAGCTGATGCCCCAAAACCAAAATTTTCTAAACCTCGTGCTGATGATGGTTCATAGCGAAAGCCGAAGTATCCCTATCTGATTTGTGATGAGGAACACTACAATAAGGATTGTCCTAGATATTCCGACGTTAGTCCACTACTCAAAGGCACTAAGGGAACTCTGACGGTCCTTAAAGAACCTTTCCCATCTCAGCAAACCCAGATGGCTGAGCAACCTCCGCCATCTGCATCGTTTGGCTCTCAAGTATTCATGATGAATGGTTCTGCACCCGTTTCCATCGCTACTCGGTCGAACGATTATAATGGATCACGCCAGGTAGCTGGGAAAGAGATCGCCGATGGTCCTCCTCCCCCACCTACCTCTGGTCTTCTTGAGATTAAAAGGCCCAGTGCTGAACCCGTTGTACGACCACCCTCTAAAGGTGTTCTCTAGAAATATTCTTATAATCCTAACACTCGTGCTGGCTAGCATTACAGTATTTTTGAGGATTTAGCACAGGCACCATCCGCGATGTCCACGTTAGAAGTGCTTTAGAGTTGTCCATCTCAATGGAAAGTGTTATTATCCACGATCAGTGGGATTGATCCTACTGATTCTATCCTTCTCTGTTTCGATTTGGAGAATTTCGTTCCCCAACTTTCGCACCAGATTGCGCTTTTCATAAAAGTTGGAATTAATGGTCTCAACATCCATAGAGTCATTGTGGACGAAGGTGCATCTACCTGTGTCATGTCATCCGCTTGCTGGAAGGCTATTGGCTCTCCAGCCCTGACTTCCTCACCCAATGCCCTTGAGACTTTTGATGGAAGGGAATCAAAGCTTACCTATCACGTTGCAAGGTAAGATGGTCAACGTTGAAGTAGAAGTCGTGGACGCTAAACTAAATTACAATCTTCTACTCAGTCGCAGTTGGACTCACACTATGCTGTGCATTTTGTCCACCCTCTTTCGAATTCAAAATTTTCCCCATAAGGGAAAAATCATCACTGTCGACCAATTGTCGTTCTTTACCTCATCTTCCGAGAACAACATCCCATACGTGGATCAGATTCCTTCTCCCCCCGACAGTGTAGGGCCAGGTCTTTTCAAAGATCCCGCTCTCATGGGTATCTTTCCCCTTCCACCACCAAATACCATTCAATTTAATATGATCTCTCGGTTATATGACCCATGGATCGTCCCTTTACCTGAACAAGTTGATACATTTGGGGATTCAATGCCACTTTGTCCAATTGAAATCAATTATTGTGAGCTTACAACTGCATTTGATTCTCCCCCTCCTGAAGGTGCTCCTTTGAGCATGTCTCTTGACGTTTATTCTCAATCCCCCTGGCTCGACGATGCGGATTCACCTGATCCTTTGAAAGAAGTGTTTCCATCCGATGAAGCTATAATGGAAACCGTGTCGCTCGAAGACCTACCATGGAGTGATGGGCATCATCGTTCCTCGTTTATGCCTAGCCTCGGGGCAACGTCTAACTGTCTTGAGCGTTTTGCATCTCAAGTTCCTTCTCCGCCACTTCAAATGCCTATTTTGACTCATGAAGTCTTCGCTAAAGGTAACTTGGGTAACATTACTCAAACGATGCCTATCAAAATTTTCGTGAAACCGGGGATTGTTGAGAACATCCATGTAAGAGTCACTTGCTCTTTCGAGGAAGTCCAAGTGTATACTAGCCTCTTTCGTGAATTCCGTGATGTTTTCGCCTGGTCTTACGAAGAGATGCCTGGAATTGACCCCAGTATTGTGGTGCACGAGATTCCCACCTACCTAGGTGCGAAGCCTGTTTGCCAGCGTCTTTGTCCAGTGCATCCTCGGAAAGCCGCCACCATCAAAGCTGAAGTTGGAAAACTTCTTAAAGCGAGCTTCATTTATCCGATTCCTATGACAGAGTGGGTTTCTAATATTTTTCCTGTGGATAAGAAGTAGGGAGCAATTCAAATCTGTGTTGACTATTGCGATATTAATCGGGCTTGTCCTAAGGATAACTATCCCACCCCTTTCATCGATCAGATCATTGACGATTGTGCAGGGAGTGAGATTTTTTCCCTTATGGATGGTTTTTATGGTTATAATCAGATCAACATTATCCCATCCAATCAACACAAGACCACTTTTATCTATCCTTGGGGAACGTTCACGTATAAGAAACTCCCTTTCGGCTTGAAGAACACTGGGGCTATGTTCCAGCACGCGATGTCTTACGCCTTTCACGATATTCATCATATTGTTCAACCCTACCTGGATGACCTTCTGGCTCATTCAGCTGCGCGAAAAGACCACCCGGACCATCTCCGCCAAATCTTTATTCGTTGTAGATGTTACAAAATTTGGCTCAATCCGCATAAATGTGTCTTCTGCGTCGATTCTGGTAGAATTTTAGGGTTTATCGTATCTAAGGATGGAATTATCCTTGACCCACTTAAGGTTGAGGCTATTTTTAATCTCCCCTCTCCATCCTCGTTACACCAGCTCCAGAGTCTCCAAGGGAAAGCAAATTTCTTACGTCGTTTTATCTCGAACTACGCTGAAGTAGCCAAAGGATTCACATGAATTTTAAAACAAGACGTCCCTTTATTTTGGGATGAGATTGCTCAACAATCTTTTGATAGGCTTAAGACGTTGCTTGTCAACGCTCCTCTATTACATCCTTCGAATTACCATTGTGATTTCACCCTCTATCTGGCTGCTGCCTTCAGTACAATTGCCATGGTTTTGGTTCAAGATGATGATGATGGTACCGAGCATGCCGTTTACTACTTGTCTCAGAACCTTCTCGACCCTGAAACACATTACGCACATGTCCAGAAGTTAGCGCTGGCTGCAGCCTAGGCCGTCTAGTGTTTTCGTCATTATATCCTTTTACACACGGTGACCATGATTTCTAATTGTAACCCTATGACCTATATTCTGTCTCGGCAGTTGCTGGGAGGCAAACACTCGAAGTGGATCATTATTCTCCAAGAATTTGATTTGGAGTTTACTACAGCCAAATAAAAGAAATCACTTGTTTTTGCTGATTTGATTTGTTCTCTCCCCGCCAACTCTGCTCCTTCTCATTCCGAGGATCATATTCTGGATGAAACTCTTTTCTTGATTAGCACCCTCGATCCGTGGTACAATGATATCATTGTGTATCTCCAAACTTCTACTTTTAGGTTTGAGTTAACGAAAGATGCCCGACGTCGCATTGGGCATCAGTCACAACCTTATCGTATTATCGAAGATACCCTTTATCGCGTTGGAGTTGATTCTGTACTCCTTCGATGTCTGACCCTCGAGGAAGCTGAGAAAGTTTTAAATGACTGCCACAGTGGCGCCTGTGGTAGTCACATGTTTGGTTATGCCACCACATAGAAGATCCTTCATGCTGGATATTTCTGGTCGTCCATTTTTAAAGACTACATTTTCGCCTTACGCAAATGTCATGCGTGCTAGATATGTCAACAAAAAATGCGTGCGCCACCTGTTCCTTTACACCGTGTCATTACCGTTGGTCCTTTTTCCAAATGGGGCATCAATTTTATGATGTTTAACCCTCGTTTGGCTGGGGGGCATGCCTATATTATCGTCGCTGTTGATTACTTTACAAAATGGGCCGAAGCAATGCCTACATTGGCTGCGGATGGTAAGACAACGGTGCAATTCATATTCAATCATGTTATTTCTCAGTTTGGTGTCCCTCAGGCCATCATTACTGATCATGGTTCTCATTTTTGGGACTATATGATGGCGGTGCTGACATCTAAGTTGGGTCTGCGTCATGACAGCTCAATGCCTTATTACCCTCAAGCTAATGGCCAAGTCGAAGCCGTAAACAAAGTTCTTGTTACAATGCTTCAACGAAAAATCGGGATCCATAAATCAAATTGGCATCTCATGTTGTTTTCAACTCTTTGGGCTTACCAAACTTCAATTAAGAGTGCGACCAGATTTACCCCATTTCAGTTGGTATACGATCTGGAAGCCACCCTTCTGATTGAATGTGAAATCCCTTCACTCAAACTAGCTGTGGAATTACTGCCTAATACTTCGCCTGAGGAAGAGCATCTCTTCTACTTAGAGAGATTGGATGAAACTCGTCACTTAGCTGCCTTGGTCATCGAAGCACAGAAGAAGCAGCCAAAGCTCATTTTGACCAAACAATTTCCCCTCGTTCTTTTATCGAAGGCGATCTCATTATCCTATACGACCAAGCTCATGATAAGCTGGGGGCAGGTAAATTCCAACCCATGTGGCATGGTCCCTACATTGTCAAACATTTGTTACAGAATGGGGCTTATGAGCTTATTGATTATGAAGGTTGTCCCTTAGCATAGCCCATAAATGGGTTGTACCTCAAAAAGTATTATGTTTGAGTCATTCATGCATGATATGTGTACATAGGTGATTTTTTTCATTTTTTTATGCTTTGGTTTGATGTGCTTTGTGAGATTTTTTCTGCTTATTGGGTCTTGTTTGTTATGCGGATGTCTAATTCCCCTTATGTCAGTTTCGCGGATGGTGCTTCCCATAGTACCAGGAACTTGCCTTCGGCAGCCTGGGTAATTTATGATCTTGTTGGTGAGTTGATTAACCTACAAGGTATTTGTCTAGGACCAACTACAAAAAATGTCGATGAATATAGTGTTGTTTTGGAACTATTAACCGAGGTAGTTAACCTCGGCATACGCACATTGCTTGTGAATTTGGATTCGCAACTTGTTGTTCTTCAACTTAACGGTCATGATTCAGTTCGAAACCCATGCATTTTGAGATTGTATTTGCATATTCGTTTACTTGAAAGACATTTTGATTTCATTACATATCAACATATACCAAGACGAATGAATACATTAACTGATGCAATAGCTAACATTGTGCTAGATAGACATTTGTGGAATTTATAAAACATCATCATATGTAAATAGACCCATGTAGAAAATAGATGTGTGTATATATATATATATATATATATATATATATATATATATATATATATATATATATATTTATTTTTGCAACGGTGTATCATTAAAACCCAAAATATATATGTATGTTTTCGCTTATATCGAGACAACATGTCTTCAAAATGCGCGGAAATAAAGCCTAAGTGCCTAATCATGGTGCTCATGATAACACATCACCGCCTGCACAACCACCTCAATAAGAAAGGATATGACCTGGCACCTAACTAGGTGGATATTGGTGGCCACCCACTCATTCTACCAGTCTCACCATTTTCTTCGGCTTTTTCAGTTTCGTGATAACTTACTATTTTTAGCAGCTTTTCGGGTCCTGAACTTCCAGAGTCATTTTGAGGCCCTAAACGACGCTGGTTGGGAACACGGGTGTTTCAGAAGTAATATCATTCCATTCTGGAATGATATTTGTGGAAAAAGTTGTATTCCTTGGATAGAGCTTTCTAATGATGTATCATGTGCATCAAATGGAGATAGTATGCCAAAGTTACGTCCCTGGGAAGTTGAAACACCAATTTACCCAAACGGGGCCCATAGTTTTGGCGCTTCATCTCCTAGGGTTAGGTTTTTGGATGTTTAGGGTTCTCCATTATTTCTCAATAATAAATAGGCCCTCGAACCTCATTGTAACTCAGTTCAGAGGCCTGTAGCCGCCACATCTCTTCTCAGAGATAGCTACTAGCGCCCTAGCTAGTTTTATTTCCATTCTGTCTGTAAGAAAATTTCAGTTCTTTGATATTAATGAAATGAAGTGTTATTTCTGCTGCATCTCTGTATTTATGGTTATATGTTTATTCTGTTGCGTTCCTGCATAAATCCGGATCAACACCCCTACAGTGTGCCTCTTATAGGCCCGAGGAACATCATCAAAACAAGCATAGTCTGGAATCCCACGGGTGATCCCCTCCAGGTTTTGTACTATCTCCTCGTCGCTGCCCTCACCATGAGGATCAAAATCAAGAGGAGTTTGCCTCGCTATCAGCGACATACCTGTAGGATGCTCTGGGCCAACATCTTCATACATATAAGAATAACTGTCAGAACATGCATATATACCAGAAAATCATAAAAATCATGAAAATAAAAAATGAGTCTCACCTAGCTCTTCGTCCCAATCCTCTCCTTCCGGGAGTGGGAGGTCAAGATCACTGGTGAATTTTGTGCCAATGTAGGGCCAATCCTCTACGACAATAAGTTTTCATTAGAGCCAATAAAAAAAAGCTGGCCTCCAGGACATCTGTTGGCCACTGCTTGCTCTAGGAATTAGTGCAGCCCATCGAGCCATCCGTGGCTCTTTGGGTGGTGGCATCAGGACAATAACCTCCTGACACTGGAATATGGCATCCATACCCAAACTGCTTTAGTTTTTCCTTCTTGCACTTAGTGAGTTGCTGCTTGATGTTGATAGTCACGGCCTCGACCCAGTTGAAGAGAGTTAGGTTCATGCACTCTGAGGTAAGAAGTAGTTGTGTCTTCATGGCCTCATGTGGTGCTTGCGATCCTGTAGCCTGCGTGATAGTATACAACACTACTCTTAGTGCCAGATCAGGAATGGTTTGGATGTCAATTTTTCCACTCCCCATTCCTTTTCGTGCCCCTCGGCACACCCTGTCAATTACCATTCCCATACTTTCCCCAGAAGGACGGGTACTGGTCAAGATAGGGACTGCACCTCTACACGACAATCCAGTGATGAAATACACATCAGAGACTTAGAGTTCAAGCTCCTGATCCCAAAGCACAAAATTTTCTTGATCTTCATCCCAAATGCTTATAAAATATTGAAGCAATTCGGGCTGAGATTGGAGGCACAGTGTCAGGAAGAATTTCTTTAGCCCACAATTTCTTAGGGCATTCATGCATTGTTCATTCTCCATGGCCTGTTCATCCTCCTCACTGTGTTCTCTCTCTTTCCACTCAATTACCATATTTTTTGCTTGGTACCTACACACATTGTTCATATGAACATTGTAAGTCTCCTTAGGCATCAAATTTGCAAGTAAATGGTTTCTTTTTCTTTAAATTTAGGTGGATTTTGAGTTGCTCTGTTGGCGTGACTGTTTTGCTAACAGCCATGCCAATGGGCGCGACTCCTATGTAAAAAAGGGTTGATTGGCACGGGTCTGTGCTCGAAACCCGTACCAACCGCGATGCCCTAGTTTTTACAAATCCTCCCCTAAGGGATTCAAAATGACAATTAAAGGTAACAAAATTTAGCTCAAAAGATGGAAAAAGATGTCAGCTCTTACCTGAAACTGACGGGATCAAGATTGGTTCACTGGATCACTCACAATCATCGCCACAAGATTGCAAGGTAAATGGACCACTATTGCTCTACAAAGAGGTAAATGAGAAAAGTAAATAATTTTTACCACTTATGGTCTTTTATAACTTTTAAAAATATTAAATTAGGTTTTAAAACATATTTGTCGATTATTTTATCATATTATTGTCGAGAAATACGTTTTACACGTGTCTTTTTGTGCAGCGACAGGTTTTCACATGGTTATGACGAAGAACAAGTTGTATTTTATACTTTTTCGGACTCGGTAAAAACACGAAAAAGTCACTTATGGAGTCACCTTTCAGCTCTTTTCTGACTCTCTAAAACTAAAAAGATTGCCAGGACGCTTGTCGTTTTGAACTCGTTAAATTGGTTGCGAAACGATATCTACTCAGTATAAATTTACCTCTTTTTCGGGCTGGGATAAATTATTTACGAATAAGGAATCCCTTAGCCTATCACGACTAAGAGGTTCTCTCAGACATAGTTTTCTACCTTTTTGGATATGTGCGACTACCTACGAAAAGGGCCTCGCTAGAGTTTTCTTTTTCGCTTTATTTTCAAACTCACTAAATATGAAAAGATGCGGAGTTCTTCCTTTGTCAGACTCATTAAAACTGATGACATCAGACTCTGTCGTTATGACGTTACTCGAGTTCCTCCTTCCTAGGGCTCGTAAAATGTACTAGGTTGGATTTGTCCGAAGGAAAAACTTACATCGCAAGCACATGCTATCCCCTTCAATATTTTTTTAAAAAATAATTGCAGTACTCGCCAGAAATGGTGGGGGAAAATGGAACCAGATTGTAGTCGTGTTGGCAGTATGTCACTCTTGAACATGGCACTTGTCTGCATTCGTGTCGGGTTGGGGACATCTCATCTCGTTTTTTCGTTTTCCTCCATGGGTTTGGGTAATCTCTTTTGACCACTCATCTGCTCTTTGCCACGTCGCCATAGCGTCAGATCCCTTGATGTCAAATACTGCCAAATCCAGTGTCGTGCCGCTGATATGTTCAAGAGAAGTTTTCCTCTGAAGTTTTCAACCTCCTTTTGATTCTCTGTTGGTCTTGATTCATAAACATCACATTCCTCTGTCTCGTGTCAATGATGTGGGAAACATTATGGCCCACCTTCGATTAGGTCACTACCTACTGACTCCAGCTCATTATCCAAGAAGTTGATCTAGAGACTCCCTTCAAGTACCTTGGAGCCTGCATGCCTCAATGGTAGGTTCCTCGCATTTGACGTAAGGTCCACATCATTGGCCTTTGATCGACTGACTCTGCGGGTGTTCGACGTCATATCACTGTTCACATTCCGTGGATTGTACCTTTCGTACCTTGAGAGCCATTTTCATTATTGGTGGTTTCTCTCACGTCTGTTAACATATTTCATCATTGGCTGGTAATCAGAAAATTTTATTGCATGTTTGACTTCAGCTCACATATTCGCATGCTCAAATTTGTACTTTTTTCAGGTCGATATGGAGCGCAAGACCCTGGGTTTGTTTGATGAAATCCAGGCTGCGGGTTCGTTGTGGATTACTATGACTTATTACATGGCTCTTCTGATTGGATGGCTGCGACCATACCTGAGTCTGTTTGTTGATCCTTATTATTGGATGGCTGTGTCCATACCTCGGATCTTGTTGTTTATGTACTCTATTATGGATGGCTGTGCCCATACCACATGTCATGTATCAGAAATATCAGTTGTACTTGTACTTGTAGGTCTTCCGACAGCAGTGTTTGGGTCAAACGCGTTCTCATAAAGCATTTCACCCCTCCCTCTCTCTCGGACCTCATGCTTTAGGGGGCATCTGTTACACAACATTTTTTCACCGTCCCTGCAATCCCTCACCACACATATTGGAGGGTCTTTCCCGTGACCTGTGAGTAGTGTCATACTCTACAAACACCTTCTTTGCATCCTTCTGCATAAGGAAATCATTTCTCCTGTTGAACATTTCATCAAAAAGCACACAAAAACCTATGTTTTGGCATTGGCGCGGGTAGCCAGTTCACCCCTCACGCCAATAGGGAAGATTTGCACTAGAGCCCGTGCCACTTGGTGCTCTGTCTTTGTGTTGTGCCTGCGCCAGCTATTTTAGGAATGTTTTGTAACAAAATAGAGACGGAAGTTTCCTTTAACCACCTCAGGGATGAGTCACAGGAAGTAGTTAAAATTGATAAGCCACAGATCTCTCCCTTTAGGTAGTGGTTTTTACCTCCCATGGAACATTATTTGAAGATAGGACTCCCCTCCATTATTATAGGGATCCTAACCTCTCCTTCTTCCTCTATATAAACAGGCCTTCTCCCTTTACAAAAGCTAGCTGAACATATAGCCAAGTAGCTGAACTTGGAGAAGAGATAATATAGATGAGTAATTGCTATAGAGAAGGTAGAACCAAGGAGAATTCCATAGAGAGAGCCCCGTCCAAATTCCTGATGAGCCTTTGGGAGACGGACTCCGCTGGAACCCTGTTGGAGGAGACCACAACGTCAAAGCTTGGTTGTACTCTTTCTTTCTCTCATTAATATACTCGAATATGGTATTGGTTCCATCATTGAGTTATGTTTATTTAATTCGATTTATTTAGTATTCTTCGACTGAATGATAGTTACAAATGTGAAATAGTATGTTGTATATCGTCTTTGTTTCTTGTGTCTGTGCAGGTATCCAAACGTGAAAGTGAGTGGATCGTGATCTGTCAAACCAGGAGCGAGAGGTAGCTACTATTTTCTACGATGACAATAGCATAGGACCTCTGGTAAGTCATCTATCGAATCTTCATCCATTCGTTAGCTAGGGACCAATGTTAGAGCGTGTCTCGTTTGTGGCTAGACTCACTCTAGGGCTAGCGAGATCGCCTCTGTCTGCAGAGGGGATTTACCTCACCAACACTGAGTGAGTGGACTCCTCCACTCCATGAACTTCCTCCTATGGCTGGTCCACATCTAGAGGCTCATCTTTCAGAGCTGGCAGTTCCTCCACTGCATGCAAGTCTAGCTCCCTCTCAAGCATAGCTCATGCAACACCCACGATTGTTTTGTTCTTCCTCTCCGCGACCCCATTCTGTTGTGGGTTATGAGGTGCTATGAGTTCTTTTTGAATTCCTTCTGTGCTACATAAGTCTTTGAATTCGTTCGAGATATATTCACCACCATTATTGCTCCGTAGAGCATTAACTTGCTTCCCTGACTCCTTCTCCACCAATTCTTTAAACTCACATAACTTTGAGAATTTTTCACTCTTCTTCTGCATGAAGAAGATCCAACATCTACGAGAATAGTCATAAAAAAATATAACATAATATCTGTGTTTTGCTGTTGAAGCAACCGAGAAAGGTCCACACATGTCTATGTGAATTCTCTAAAGGATCACCAAAGCACGGTTCTCCTTATCATGAAAGGTGGTCTTCAAAAACATGCCCATGGTACATCCCTTGCAATGATCTGACTATGCAAGAGTACCCTTGGGAATTCCAGTAGAAATCTGCTGCAAAATATTCAAAGTGCCATGGTTGAGATGGCCCAATCTTCTGTGCCATAATTCACCCTCATCCTGGCTCACCAATTCTTCTGCTTTTCCCACCATTGCAGCGCAGCCATCTACCTCCATCTTGTGGATATTATTAACTTGAATCCCTATCCTCTTGGTTTGAACCATTGTTTTATGTCATAGGAAAGCTTTTCCATTGCTGAAAACAACGTCTTAACCTTTGTCTTCCAACAAACCGAGACCAAGTTCTTCTTTAGACCTGGAACATGCATAACATCTTTCAACAGAAATGGTTACCTGACTTCCTCTCAAAAATAATGGTACCAATTCTAGTCGCACTATATCTACCATCGTCACCCATCTCTATATGCATTTGGAGATCCTTCTCCTCCAAGTCACTAAACAACTCCTTGTCTCCCGTCATATGGAAAGATGCACCACTATCAAGATACCACACTGATCCCATTGTGCTTGAAACCAAGCATGCGATTAAAGAGAAATCAAGTTCAAATTGCAAGGCTAAGGCCTCACGCGCTGCAGCTCCAGTAGCCTTATTGTTCCTCTTCTTCTTTGGGCAGTTAGTGGTGAAATGCCCATGTTTGTGACAGTGAAAACACTTCACCTTGGACAAATCCTGCTTCTTGCCTTTAGCTTCGGATTTTGGATGGGATTTATTCCCCTTCCCCTTCCTTTCTTTGGCAGTCAAAGTGAAATTATCTTCATCTTCATTCTTTGATGAAGAGCCATCCTTGGTACTTCACCTTATCTCCTCCTACACAAGATCCGACCAAAGTCGCTCCCATCCTGACAGTTTCTCTCGTCCATTGACAGAGTCTTCATAGCTATTCCAAATATTCGGAAGCCCAAGGAGAGCCAGGCTCACCAAGTCTTCATCATCAACAGTAATCCCCACACTTCCCAGTTCATCCTTACAGTGGACAAACTTCGTGAGATATTTTGGAATACTGTTGCCCTTCTCCATTTTTATTTTTCTGAGCTTATCTTTCAGTGCCAACTTCCTCTGGTCGCTGCTGCTTTGGAACAAATCTGTCAAAGCCTTCCACATTGAAAATGGAGTGGCTTTCCCATGAAGGCTGGACACAATATGGTCCTTCACACCTTCCAACATAATTCTTCTTTTCTTTGCTACCTTATTTTTCCATGCGTCAAGTAATGCAACATCGCTAGATCCAGGCTTAGGAACATCGCTATCGATGAACTCCTTCAGTCCGTTATCTTTCAGCACCGCCTCCACCCTATCCTTCCAGGCTATGTAATTCGAGTTGCCATCAAGGGCATGCTCCAATCGCAACCCATTGAAAGAAATACATTTCAATGTATACTCAACTGTCGCACCAAGAATTTTCTGTAGCAAATTTGAATTGTCCACCAGCACGAAACTCAACAATTCTTCACAATTGCAATCTTCAAGATTTAACACTGCTTTGATACCATGCAGAAATTATATAACATATGCATTTATATATCCAGATTCTCCTGATCTAACAATATTTATCTTCTTGCTAAATACAGAATCCTTCCACTGTTAATATTTTGCGGAAATTAAAAAACTCAATTACAAACACATGAAGCAATAAAAACAATCGCACATAAAACAGTTGTTTAACAGGAAAGACTAAAGCTGAAAACCCCAACTATCATATATTATGTATCATGGAGATCATGTAACAAACTTATACAAAGCTTAGCACATCAAGCTCTTAGTACAATCAATCGTCACACACTAATTAGAAGAAATCTGTAAATCCATGCACTGATTTCTTGCCACCTGATAGCCTGCCTCCACTGCGCAATCCCTACTGAAGAAGACCCCTGAATGAATTCGAATCTACCTTTCTTTCACTATGCAATCCCCATTGGCAACTCCAATGTGTGTGTGGTGCAATAAATGCATCACTATAGTCACAATGGATAGTCCATCTTGCCCTTTCACCTATCTCTCCACTGGGTCTCCACTGGAACTGACATGCACTGTAGTTAACTGCTGTATTTGTTCAGTTGATTAATGAGTTATTATTTTTGAATTAATTAACTAATTAATTCACTCCACTCTTACTAGTGTATCATTTAGTTAGCCTAGATACAACTAGATCAACTGAGTTTAACTCCATTAATTGAGTTACACTGAATAACATCTCGTGTAACTACTCTTCCAACTATTTCATAACTTTGCCACTTCAGTTCTAACTGAGTCCTTCATGCATGAACCACCATAAACCCTAGGAATTGGGTAATTACTTCAGCCCACTGATTTTCCAAATCTGTATACTAAAATAAAGTGCTCCAAGAAAATAAGTTGATGTTTATTGTCGGATTATTATTAAGAGTTAATAATAATCGACACATCTATTTTTAGATCGACGATCTATAAATAGACTTTGCCCAATCTTCTAAAAATAGAATTTCATATATTTTTCCAACTTGACCAACCATCCACAAATAACATCCTGCAACTTCTGAAATATCATCACCATGTCTAAAAATAGACATAGTCTAAAAATACACTTACACCTAAAAATAGCCGTGGGCCCACTTAGTGAAGGTGACTGATTTTCACTAAGCTTCATCATCTTGTTGAATCTCAACACATCGGGCCCAAAGTGATTCCATTGCACTTTAAACTGCTTGATTTCTCAGTTCTAGAACATGAGCACCTTTCTTTGTAATATATACTGAGGTTCCTGTTGGAATTCTCCATTTGGCTCCACCTATAATACAGAACAGTTAATCACATGATCAACATATTTAACATACCTCTTAAAAAATGATATATGGAAAACATCATGGACTTTCATTTTTGGAGGTAGTGCAAGTCAATAGGCCAAGAATATTGAAAGTTTCACAAAACTATGGTGCCAGCTTGGCACATGATCCAAATCGCAAGGATCTCTTCTTGAGCTTGATGTGAAAGTACACCTATTCCCCAACTTGAAACTCCTTAAAAAACATATTTTTATATGAATAGTTCTTCTCCCTATCCTATGTTGCTTTCAAATTCCTCTTCATAACCTTCATTTATTGTTCCATATATGATAACATGTCTATTCCAATCAATACCTTGTTCACAAGATCACTCCAACTGATGGGAGTATTACAACTCCGCCCATATAGTGCCTCAAACAGACTCATCTAAGAGATTCCTGATAACCATTATTGTAAGAAAACTCGACCAATAGAAGGTACTCCTCCCATATCTTCTACTGATGCATCACATACATCCTCAACATGTCCTCCAATATCCTTTTGAACCTCTTTGTCTGTCCATATGTCTGCAGATGATAAGTTGTATTGAAGGCCAAATTTGTGCCCAAAGCTAGAAACAACTCCTTCCAAAATTTGGAAGTGAACTTTGCATTCCTATCTGACACAATTTTCTTTAGAACACCATGCAATATGACGACATCTCTGATGAACACCTGTGCTACATCGCTAGATGAGAAGGTAGAATTCACTGGAATGAAGTGCACTACCTTTGTCAACCTGTCCACAACAACCATGATGTAATCATGTTGTCTCACTATCCTTGGAAAAATTGTGATAAACCATGGAAATTACCTCCCATTTCCATTCTGAAATCACAATCGGTTGTAGCAGTCCACTTGGATGCCTACACTCTGCCTTCACCTGCTAACAATCCAAGCATCTGGCTATAAACTTTGCCACATCCTTCTTCAGATTCATCCAATAATAGAACCTCTTCATTGCAGTCAATGTCTTATGATATCCTGGGTGACCTTAATATGGTTTCACATGAAACTCCCTCAATATCACCTTCTTGAGCTCACTATTGTCTGACATATATATCTTGTCTCTAAGCCTAACCAATCCATCTATCGTGAGACGATATTCCACTTCACATGTACCTGTACCTATACCACTACATGTACTTAGACTCTGTTGCAACCTATTCACAATCTCCATATACATGTCATCCTATTGACCTACCTGTAAGATCCTATCATGTAAATCTGTCCCATAGGATCTCATGGTTTTTATGTGATTTACCTGTATCCGCCTGCTAAGAGCATTTTCAACCTTGCTCTCCTTTCCTTTGATGTACCTAATCTCAAAGTCAAACTCATTTATCATGACCAACCATCTAGCTTGTTTGGCATTCAGATTCGATTGGTCAAATATATACCTCAATCCACTGTGATCACTCACCAATACAAAGCTCCTACCAAGAAGATAGTGCCTCCACATATTCAATGAATGTATGATTTTTGCTAGCTCAAGATCATGTGTCAGATAGTTCTGCTCGTGCTCATTTAGTTTCTGTGACTCATATCATACCACCTGTCCATCTTGCTTAAGGACTCCACCAAGTCCTCTCTTGAAAGCATATGTACATACTACAAACAATTTTTCTTGATATGCGATATTTAACAATGGAGCATGTGTCAACAACTGCTTAAGTTGCTCAAAACTGGCCTCACACTCCTCTGTCCATTCAAACTTCTTACCTTTCCTTTGCAATGATATAATAGGATAAGCAATTTGTGAGAATTTCTTGATGAACTTCCTGTAATAACCTGCCAATACCATGAAGTATCTCACCTCATCAACATTTCTAGGATTTTCCCACTCCATGATATCTCTTACCTTTTCTGGATCCATTGTTATTCCCTCCTTCGAGACAACATGTCACAAGTAATGTACCCCAATCTGAAAGAAACTGCACTTGCTGAGCTTAGCATACAACTGATTTTCTCTCAAAAATCTCAATGCTGCTGCCAAATGTTCGGCATGCTCTTCCTTGGTTTTAGAATATACCAATATGTCATCAACGAATGCAATAACCAAGTTGTCCAAATAAGGACGCAAAACACTATTCATCAAACACATAAAGGTAGTTGGAGCATTAGTCAAACTAAATGGGACTACAACAAACTCATAATTTCCATACCTGTCCCATAAATTTTTCTTGTAAATGTCCTATTCTTTAATGCGTACCTGATGATATTCGGATCTTAGATCAATCTTCGAGAACATTGCTGCTCCCTTAATTTGATCAAACAAGTCATCAATCCTCGACAACAGATACTTGTTCTTGATGGTAACTTTGTCCAACTGCCTATAGTGAATGCATAATCAGAGAGTACCATCCTTCTTTACAAACAATAACAGTGCATTCCATGGCGATACACTTGAACTTATGTATCCTTTGTCAAGAATCTCTCTCAGTTGCAACTTTAACTCTACCAACTCAAGTGTTCTCATCTTGTAAGGTGCTTTTGATGTTGGAGCTGCCCTTGGTACCAATTCAATAGAAATGTCTACTTATCTAATTATGTGGACAATCTCTCTTAAGGTGTTCCTTACCCACATGTCCAACACTCCAACCATCCAGTACCATCACCTATATGTTGTGGTTGTGATCCATGTCCCTGTTTAGATGCATTGAACTTATTGTGTGGTGCCACATTTTCTTTCTCTTTTGCAATATGAGGCCTTGTTATTTTTTGTTGCCATTTACCCTTACCTTTATCTTTCCCTTTCCATCCTTGTTGAGATTCATTCTTGTGCTTTGAATCTTCATAAAAATTCTTCAATTTCCCAATAGCTTCCTCAAGTGACTGAGGCTCATCATACTCAATCTGATCTCTAAATGCTAATGGAAAACCATAGAAAAATTGATGAAATTTAGCCTTCTCATCTTTAAGATATGGTACATACCTCAATAACTCCAGGAACTTGGTCATATACTCCTCATTTGTCATCGATCCCATATTTAGCTCATATAAGTCTTTGGTCTTACCATTGTAGGCGACCTTTCTAACAAGTACTACTTCTTGAAAATCCTCCTGAACTCATGCCGACTCAAGTCCTCCGTCGTGATGTCTTTGACTCGCTTCACATCTTCCCACCATATATTTGCTTTACCTTTTAGGCCGAAGATAGCAATTTTGGCCTTCATATTTTCCATGTACTCATGCAACTCAAAAAACTTTTTCATCCCAAGTATCCAAGCCTCTACATCTTCTGGTTTTTTCAAGCCTCCATCAAAATTAGGTGGCTTTGTTTCTTAAATTCATTTGGAAAGTATCCCCTATCACTCCTCCTATAAGGATGATAATGATGACGATCATAATGCCTATAAGAACTAGAACTTGAGTAGTACATGTGTCCATCACCTCTCCTATCTGGAGTATCCAGCAAATTTCCATCTCTCACTATGTCATCTCTATCCGACCTGTGTCCACCAAGAGACCTACTACCATATTCCCCATTAGTTATGTCTTCCTTCCCATGGTTGGTCCGAAGTGGCCCTTGTCACTGCAATTCTGACAAACTATGACAGAGTATTGCATTAAACTCTACTTGTTTCTCTTGTGCTTGCATGGTTGTATCATTGTTTGCCTTACAAATCATTATTTCTTCCTTCAGGCTTCTCAATGTGTCTGCTAAATCAGAAGAGTTCCCAACACCATGTTGTTCATCTGATTCATAGGGATAATCTCTGTAGTCTACCATCTTGCTAGTCATTTTGATCTCTTTCCTACAATTCATACCATGTCCATTAAACCAAATCACAATAAACCAATGTACCTTAGCATAATTCAAGGAGGATATCTCATCTACGCGATCATCCAAATCAGTGTAATACATGTACAAACATAATCATAACAACATATAAAAAATAAGTGTACCAACACATAAACATCATTCTAGCTAGAGTCCAATCATCAATGCATGACCATATCAACTACACATACCATGCACATTTGATAACATGTAAGCATTAACACACACTTCACAACAAAAACTTACATAAGCAATCATACACTCATGAAGACACACTTCACAACAAAAACATCCTCTTTCACATGGAGACATCACTACAACCACGAATGACACCATGAATATACAAAAAGCATATAGACCACAAGGATGATTAAAACACTTGCAACCGAAATGAATGCATGACAAACACATACCACCCATCCATTACAAGGGGTGGACAATGCTCTGATACCAATATGTGGTATTAGATATGACCCAAAGAGAGTGCCATTAGGGGAATTTTGAGGTCTAAAATGGGCCTCCTAAGAAAAATATGCAACCAAATTAAACTTTATAAGAACCAATATGATTTAAGATGATGATGTCAACCATGTGTGATGATTCACCAATTTTGAAGTAAAAAATTAAAATGATTAAAAAATAATAAAATAATAAAACTAATTTTTCAACTCATATTTTCAACTTATCTCCCTAAGGTTTTGCTCAAATTTTGAGTAGTAGTACTCGTTGGATGGAAAATTTAATTCTTCATCCAGTGAGTACCCATGTTGCATACTTTCGGTGGATCTTACTACACGAAAAATGAGAAATAAATGAAAAAACGTGATTGCAATCACATTTTTCATGTATTTATAATTTTCATGTAGCAGGGTCCATCGAAAGTATGAAACATGGGTATTCCTTGGATGAGGAATCAAATTATGCATCCAACGAGTGTTTCTGCTCGAAATTTGAGTAAACCCATAGGGAGATAAGTTGAAAATACGAGTTTTTTCTTTTTTTCCCTCTAAAATTTGATGATGTAATCAAACCTTATTTTATTATTTCCACTATTATTTTATAATTTCCTTAGGAGGCCCATTTTATACCTCAAAACGCCCCTAATGAACCTACTCTGATACCACTCTATAACACCCTCCTTCCACATCTACGCAAGTAATCGACCAACTGAGGTAAACATGCGACGAGAGGCTACTTTGATATGATTCAACCTCCTAGTTGACCTTAAGGAAGTGGAATCGATAGAAACACATCACAAAGACCTTCCACATCAGCAAAAAAACTCTTAGGAGCCATCCCAACCACTCAAGTAAATAACCCCTTGGTCCCACTGGGATTTTAGACCATTAAACCCCCGTTTTCTCCCTTAATATGGATCGGGTGTGTCTGGGAGGATCTAGACGCTCCCACAACATGGGCATGCATGCGTCCAGGGAATTTTTTCCTCAGACCTGTGCCAACGTCCCTAGGATTTGAGCCAGGTTTTCAAGCCCAGAACCGATGTAACTTCCCAGAACTCAATCACAGGTTCATAAATGAATTATAAAAACATAACAATGATACGCTTGCAAAAAAATTCACAAGGTCTAGACTGGACCCCTACTATCCATGACAAACATATATCCAAACATGTCACAAATATGTAATATACAAGTTTAAACAACAATATAAGCATAGGGATCTCAAACTTATATCAGAATCACTAAGAAGCATCATTCCCTTATATCATTATCTTCATTATCATCTGTTAGGTCATAGATACATTTTTATTTCATTTACAAATCAAAACATGAGGAGAAACATACATCAGGACTGTCATAATACATGCTTATAACTAGCATAATAACAACATAAATATCAAGGATACAACACCATAGAATCCACATATAAAACAATACATTTAGACATAAGATGTCAAGGAAAGAGCCTCTTATTAATGAATGAAAAAGCCAACCCAGGATGGGACTACCATGTTCCACCTGACCATAGATTGGCTAAGCCAAATATCTCTTCATCCAATCACTCATGTGCCATTTTCCAAGAATGAAGGTGGGAATCAAACCAAAAAAACCAACCAGGGCATCCCAAGGCTAAACCGCCTCACCCTCATCAATAGAAACTAGGCTTTATGGAAATCCATCCCAGATCACTAGGCCATAAAAAAAGCATGAATGCCACTAGATTTCTCCACCCACACCGTGAGGAATTTTCCTGTCTCCTAGTCTCTCAGGATTTACCATAGTCCACACCATATCACTAGGCCCTAAATCGAGACTCCACCCTCTAGGATTTACTATATATCCCTCCATTCACCGGAAAGGATTCTTAGGCCTAATCAAGGGAAACTACCTCTAGGAATCATCGTATATCCTGTCACTAACTCGTCAAGGATTCCTAGGCACACAATACCTGGCTTTACTGCAACCCATAGTCCAGTTTAGGGGTCACTAGGCCAGTGGATTTACTGCAATCCACAGTATGATTCAGGGATCACTAGGCCATGTGTTCTTCCTTTCATAGATCCGCCTCACACAATTTCAAATCCATCCAAAAAATCTAGCTCAATCAAAATATGGGAAATCCATCACACCACGGTTATTCAGAAATGGAAAGGCTAGGTTAAAAAAATTGTAACACCTAGGAAAACCCATGCCATGACAGCGAAGAACCACATGCAATACCATGCATGCCAAATCTAGCAAGGAAATCCCACATGCAAATCAATAAATGCGAAGAATCATGTTGTAGTTGCTTGCTACTACTCTTCCGTGCTTTCTCCTTCCTTTGTCTTGCCTTCTTTGCCTTTCTTGATCCAATGCCAAAGTGCTCCAAGAAAACTCTGTGCGTCCAAGAGAGAGAGAGAGAGAGAGAGAGAGAGAGAGAGAGAGAGAGAGAGAGCTCCAAAATTGAACTAAAAAAAGGTACCAACTAATAATCCCCATAATCCTTTTTATCAATTAGGCCTCTATTTTCTTCATTTTCCATTATTTTCCTCCTCACATGCAACCTATGACCTTTCACCTTCATTTTCTCCTATTTTTCATTATTTTCATAAATAAATGTGACAAAAATGTCATTTTAGCTTTCCAAATCCTTAGCCATTTCCTTTTCCAATTTCCTTAGTCATAATAAACCAATGAACACCCTCACTAGGGTGTTTTTCCCAACATTAAGCTTGGAATAAGTGTCCAATCACCGTGGTTATTATTTTTCCTTTATTATCTTTTATTACATGGAATTTTCACCAAGGATGTTACACAAGGATTCCTAGGCCTAATAAAGGGAAACAACCTCTAGGATTTACCGTATATCCCATCATTAACCGATCGAGGATTCCTAGGCCCACCGAGGCACAAAATACTTGTCTTTATTGAAACCCACAGTTCGGTTCAGGGGTCACTAGGCCAGTGGCTTTACTGCAATCCACAACCTAGTTTAGGGATCACTATTCCACGTGTTCTTCTTTTTGAATATCCACCTCACTCAGCTTCGAATCCATCTAGAAATCCAACTCAACCAAAATATGAGAACCCCATCACACCATTGCTATTTGGAAATGGAAAGGCTAGGTTGAAAACATTGTCACATCTGGAAAAACCCATGCCATGACAGCGAATAACCACATGCAATACCATGCATGCCAAATCTAGCAAGGAAACCACACATGCAAATCGATACCTGCAAAAAATCCAAATGCAGTTGCTTGATCCTTCCTTCCTCTTGCCTTCTTTTTCTTTCTTGATCCAATGCCAAAGTTCTTCGGGAAAAATCTGTGCCCAAGAGAGAGAGAGAGAGAGAGAGAGAGAGAGAGAGAGAGAGAGAGAGAGAGAGAATAATAAAAGATCTCCAAAATTGAATTGACAAAAGGTACCAAATGATCCTCATAAGCCTTTTTATCAATTAGGCCTCTATTTTCTTCACTTTCCATTATTTTCCTTCATTTTCCTCCTCATATGCAACATGTGACCTTTCACCTTCCTTTTCTCCTATTTTCCATTATTTTCATAAATAAATGTGCCAAAAATTCCATTTTTCCTTTCCAAAGCCTTAGCCATTGCCTTTGCCAATTTCCTTAGCCACAATAAATGAATGAACACCCTCACTAGGATGTTTTGCAAAACATTCAGCTTGGAATAAGCGTCCCATCATCCGTAGTTACTATTTTGCATTTATTAACTTTTATTACATGGAGTTTTCACCATGGTTGTTACAGAACCCTCCCCCTTGGGGGACACCGTCTTTGGTGTTCAAACACACCTATACCTTAGAAAAAAACTATGAAAAGAAAAAATAATGGTCATGGAGCTTTATAAATTAGCTCGTTGCAGTACTTACAATGATCAACCTATTGAAAACATGACAATCATACCATTTATTGGAGCTTTATAACACAACTCATTATGGTATTTACCATAGCAACCACATTTTCTCAACCAAAAAATATCCATACTATTCATGGAGCTTTATAAATCTAGCTCGATATAGTATTTACACTAATATACAGATATGCACTTTTTCTCAACCAACAAATAAAAGGATATGATGGCTGCATCTGCAACAAGGGAATCCAGAGGCTCACACTTCCACTCTCAAAGTAGTACCAGGATTCACTGCCTTCCTAGGAAGTCCAAAATCCATTGTTAGAGCCAAAGCTGCATCCAATGTCTAGCTCTACAATCCTGCACCACTTGTACTCTAGTGAAACATTACCAACTCATTGTTCCAGGGCACACTCCCAATGTGAATTTGATTCCATCTTGTAATGTTAATGACCAAAAAAAATCCATCCCCGACCTTCCCTTCTCTAACACACAGTCCCTCAGGCAATCTGGTCATCCCCTTATATTCAGTCACTCACCTTCCAAGTTCCCTGACATCCCTTATCGCGGGAAATCCATCCCTTGGCAAGGCTTCCTCACATCGGAAGATATAAAAACCAAGGAATATGCCTACCTCAAAACCATCATACCGGTCATAACATGCTCATGGAAATTAATGGACACTATTGGGTACCAATGTCCCACAATGGCCCTTCTCCTAAAGTGCTTTACCAACATACTGATGCATGCTCCAATTCCTGTTGCTAACGCTGCAAATTCTTGTAGTCAGTTTCAACCACCCAACCAGGCATGCCCATGCATTCTTGTACCAAGCACATAATTCCCATTAGACTCAAAACGAATTGAAATAAACTCAAATCATAACTCATTGGTAGCCCATCAATAAGGTACACTTGTAATCCTGGTTACTTCCTATCACAACAAGTTGTTTGATCAAATCATCATGTATAAACATATCACATGTGGTTAGCTCAAACTCAACCATCATAAATAAATAATCATGAATCGCATACAGTCATCATAAACTAGAATCATAGATCACGTATAATCATTAGGATTCAGAATCAAATATCGCATGCATAATAAAACTGAAATAAAATATTTATACTTATCCTTTAATCGATCTATAGCTTCTACCATTATGCTTTGTCCTCTCCATATGCACACTAGATCAATTTCCATACTCGACAAACACCCAATGCCTTCTCTTCAACCACGTACGCATACACAATGTATGCATCACACGCATACAACCACACACGGCATACAACACCATACAATACATGAACTCACACTGACATACAATAGATACACCTACACCCAGTGTACAATACAACACCTACACCGACATACAACACATACACTTACACCCGGTGTACAATACAACACAATGCATACACCTACACCGGCATACAACACATACACCTACACCCGGTGTACAATACAACACATACACCTACACCAACATAAAACACATAAAATATACACTTGGTTTACAATACAACACATACACCTACATCCAGTGTACAATACAACACATATACGTACACAACGTACAACACAATGAATACACATGTCACAATACCATGGCTACAAAATGCACATGCATAGTACCACATTCCCGCAACACAACATGTATGACATGAACACAATACCACATGTATACCAGTACCATATGCTTAACATGAACATAGTAACACCTGTACACAATACCACATTCACAATGTATGCACAACATCACATGTACACGACACCACCCACACAACTTGTACACAATTCCAAATGTGCATCGAACCACTTGTACAAAGTGTACACAATACCACATGCACACAACACCACCTGCACGACTTGTACATGACACCACATGTACACAATGCCACATGCATGACATGTACACAACACCACCTACACACAACACCACATGTACAACATCTACACAACATCACATGCAGACAACACCATATGTACATAGCACCACATGTACAACATGCACACAACATAATACACACATAGCACTGCATATACAAAATTTACATAGCACTATATGTACACAACACCACATATCAACATGCCCACAACACCATATGCACACAACACCACATACCCAACTGTACATAACACCATCTATACCCAACACTGCATATACAATATACACGCAACACCATATATACAACAGGCATAAAACATCATATGTACACAATACTGCATATGTTATATGTACACATCACCATAGGTACAATCATTGAATATACAACATGCGCAACATATACAAAAAATAGTACTGCACATCCATAGACAACACACTAACCCCACAAGCAACCTTTCTTCTCCATGCTTATCCTAGCATGCCGCAAATCACACTACTTTCACTTCTTTGATGTACCCTTCAATGTTACCTATCCATATCATAAACATATACATAGTATAATCACATAATATCAATTCATACCCACATGATACTGACCTTGTACATATTGTTATCACTATTAAAATTTTCTAAACTTGGTCAGTTTATACTTGCTCCTAAGTCATGGTATTAGATAGGGTTTGAGTCATTTTTATGTTTTATAGTGTCTAAGCCATAGGTTACAAGTCTCATTTCATCACCAAATAAAGTTCATAAACCTTGCTTTACTCTTTAGAAGTCTCATACCACATTTTGAAAACCATATTTTAAGTCTTTTTTTTTTGAATAAGCCATGAAACCATGTTTTCGTAGCGCGCTCAGTGTAAAAAATGCTTCTGCACTATGAAAACACTGGTATTTTCGTAGCACGAAATCCCGAAATCACATTACCAGCGCTACGAAATCAGGGATTCGAAATTTTTCGGTTTAGCTGTCACATCCATCAATTTTGGTTAAATTTTCATGATTAGGTGTCAACCCACGAATCCTCCCTCACGTATGCAACCATCCAAAGAAATTATGAAATCATTATGAGATTCGTTAGGGGTCATTTTTCATTGGTTCTTTTCAAATTTGAAAAAGGGTTGGTTATCATCGATTTTGTCTCATGCAAAGAAAACACTGCATGTATATCTATTGTTTGAAAGAGAAGCTCATGATAAGAAACCAGAGCTTTCCTTAAGTTTTCAAGCGAGGCAGAATTTCAATCAAGTGAGGCTGAACCCAATTGATGTTATGTCAGCATTTTTGATACTTGCTAATCAAGTGAGTTTGAAAATAATTGCTGGCTGAAGCAGGATTTCTAATCAAGCGAAGTTGAACCAAATTTTCAAGTGAGCCAGTTCATCCAACAAGGAGGTCTATTATAGGTTTGCTGAAGACACAGGGTTTTCAGGAGGAAGATGAAAAAAGAAAAAGGAAATCATAGGTCTGGTCACTGTCTGAGAACAGAACCTGAAGGTTTATAAGCTCTCACAAGAGATAAATCTATTGAAGAAGCCTTCAAGAAGGTAGGGTGCTAGAGGTTCTACAAAAATCTTCAAGGAGGACATAATCAGGTTACCAAAGAGTTTTCTATTAACTTCACAGGGTCAAACACAAAGGTTGGTTTTCTCAATTTACCAATTTCTCCTGAAGTTATATCAGTAGTCACATAAATTACAAGGGGGGAAGATAAATGGTTCAAGAATTTTAGGTTTGAAATGCAACCTTGCAAAATATTTTTGAAACCAGAGTTTATGGATACTGATTTGAACAAAGTTGTGCCAAGAAGTTATGTCAAGGATGCATTTTCCAATATTCTCTATAACATCCAAAGGTACTTCACCTGCGAAGGGAGATACCACAAGGTGTACAAATACCACTTTAAACTCTTATTACATTTAACAGGAATAATCTCTCTAGACTTACCTTTATTTCTATTTCTAAGTCTGGCCAAGATGGCAAACAAAGTACACATGAAAACTCAGGCATGTGAAACCTCATTATTTCATCATGGTCTAGTCAAGTTAATAGTTTTGCATGAGCTTCAGAAAGTGAATAGAGAATGGTCTGTATTTCTGTTTTTGAGTGGAATAGGGGTTGAAGGAATAGGTGCTAGCCCTCAAGTCAAAGAAACATCTCCATCAAATATTATTGAACCTGCAGAAACAAAATCAAGGAGGTTTTTCAAGCTTAAGCCCAGGAAATAGGTTAAGGAACCAATGATAAACACATCACTGAATATCCAAAGGACTCCTCAATCTACACAAAAGAAGAGAACTCATGTCAAAGAGACAATTCAGGAACAGTCAACTAGTAAAACAACTCAAAAGAAGTTGACTAGGATTCAAAGGTCAAAGGAGAAGGGTAAGGCTATGGTCACAGATGAAAACTTGGAATTAAGAGGTGATTTGAATGATATATTACAAGCTATTGACATTGAAGAGTCTCCCCTGGTTCAAGAAGATTTCAGCAAACTGGATATAGGTGGCAAATCAAAGAAATTGAGAACATCCAAAAATTTAGATTTTGAGGATGAAGTGTCAGAGTTTGTCTTTAAGCGTAGAAAAACCTTGACTAGGAAGTCTAAGAAATTGCAGCAACCAGACATGGAGATAGACCAAACAGGAGGTGAGGATGCAAATTTTTTTGAAGAAACCATAAATATATCATCTCCAATGCTTGAAGAAGACATAAACAAAGTTTTTAATAGTCAGAGAGAAAAGATTAGTTATGAGGAGGTTACAGAAAAAATCAGACTTGCAAACATTGAAATTGATAAATTGAAGAAGAAAGCGAGAATAAATGATGTAGAAAGTTCAAAATTTGAGAGGTTGAAAGGTCTGTGGGAGCTAGAAAGGGTTTCAAACATTGAGTCAATCAACATTGAGTATCAATTCTACATATGGACCGTCCCTGCAATCAAAGAAGAGAATTTCATAAGGATGGTTAATACCAAACTAAGAGCTAATAATATAAGGCTTAAAAGGCAGGTTGAAGATCTTGAAATACAGCTAGCAAAGCCTGAAGATCAACCACATAAAAAATGAGTGTAAACAGTAAGTGACATCTCCTAACACATTTTTTGGGTTATGTGGAAAGATTTCATTTTTGAAAGCAGTTCAGAGTTGATTTTTGTTGATTATTAGAGATTATATATACCTGGAAGGATGGCAGTAAAGGTTTGAAACTTAAAATTTTGGAAAAAGCTGTGAAAAGATAGACACAACAGTTTCGTAGCGCGCTATGAAACCGCTGTAGGATGCAGTTTGAACAATTTTGCAAGGTTTCAAAGGGTGAAAAGGCTTGTTTTTTAAACCTTGATGTTGCTGAAGAATGTATAAAGATCACAAGTGAAGATCCAATGGAAAAACATAGAAAAATGAAGGTTCCAAGTGAAGTTTTCAAAGGTAATGTTCTGCGCTACGAAAACAGCAGACAGTTTCGTAGCGCAACAATGTTAACAATTTTGGCACTCCTTCAAAAGTTTGGTTTGGGCACAACTAGAAGGGAAAAGTCACATGAGTTTAATAAGACATTGCCACATGTTTTTGAGCACAAGTTGGTCAGCAAATGGTTTGAAGAAACATAAATGAAGCACTATAGCTATTTTGCGGGGAGCATGTTCCTATCTTTCAGGGCAAATAAGAAGGAAATAAATACAGTCCAACAGCAAGGAGATGGAAATCATCAAGGCCGAATTTTAGGAAGAGAAGATTTTAGATAGAAGATTTAATGTTTATATAAGGTTGTTAAGTTTTAATAAAGAGTTTTAATCCTAGTTGTATTAGGACTCTAGAACAGACAATTTAACTGTCAGATGTAATTAAAAGTTTGTTTTAGCAGTTGATAGGTGTCAAGCTAGCAAATTCGAATTTTTCTCAAGTGTTTGTAGAGAATCCAAGAATTTAATGATGAATCTATAAGAGACAAGAAGTCGAATTGCATAGGGTTGGCAATTTTCATTAACAAGCATACTGTTTTGTTGTAGCAGAAACTGTGTTTTTATATTAATACAGAGATATTGGTTTCATCACTTAGGATTCAGAAAGGGTTATTGATGTTTGATATTCTCATGGTTTTCCTATTTAAATTACTTGCAGTGGCATGAATGTATGTTACTTATAATTCACTAAAGGTGCTCTAACTTCCTTCATATGTTCATGAACTGTGTTTATTTTCTGTCCTACTATTCTGTTGATTCATCTAAACCTTGAAATTCCTTGAATTCCATATGAAGCTGATACTCATGTTTTGTGAAAACACACTTGAATCCATAGGCCCAATAGATGTTTGTTGATTGGTAGTACAACCAATTATCCATTTTTATCCATTTTACTCATAGATTTAGCCATCTAATCCTTATTTGAAAATCATAAACCTATTGAGAGAGCCCTCTCAGGTTGAGGAGGCTAAGCCTCAACTAAAAGTCTGGTTTGAAATAGTTACTCAGAGTCTTCTTGATCAACAGCCTATTACGGTCTGATTTTGAGATAACACATATGTCAAGGTTATTCTTCCACTTGATTCCTCATAAGCTAAGAACCTCTTCATGTAATTCACCTGCATAAGCAATCATTCCTCCACAAGGATGACCACTGACGATCCTATCAGAAAATGACAGACATACATAAATATTTACATATAAACATCAACATAAAACAATCATGATCCCTGACAACCCTGTTAGATAACTGCATACATACATATATATACATATATAGACATCAACATAGTCATGATCACAACATAGTTACTAGATAGCATAAGGTAAAGGTTAAGATAACTCCATTTAATCATGAAAAACATGCACAACAATGAGAACAACAATTCCCAATCATAGCCAAGGCATATGTTATATTATATCCATTTTATTTACCTTTCATGTTACCTTTATCATGATTTTTCTGCCACCGTCCATTTACACCAATGGACCCAACCAATCCAACCGACTGTCATACTCTTATCTTCAACTACCCTCACTCATGCATCAAGCTTCATCTGAGTCTCAAATTACCTGATCAGTTTCATTAATCTCTCCTGAGCTCCATTAACTTCCTCCTTCCCCAACTAATCCCCAAGACCCACAAAACATAAAAGAAATATCAAGATACAAAAAAGAAGAAAACCATGAAAAAAAATACAATATGGCACCACAAACAAAGTGGTATGGCCATAAACTAGACATAAACAAAACTAAAAATCAAGAAAAAACAAATCACAAAAAACCAAAATCGCACAATTGGCAACAAACACCATGACTCAATCCCCATGCGTCTCTAGTGCTTCCGAAGGAAAACTCAACCTGATCCTTCTACAATATTTCATGGAATTTTCTTACCATGCAATCCCTTGCATCATACTGCCATAACCATATAATTGTCAACACATAAATAAATATAACAATATACTAGTTATCTTTCCTTGTTTTGTTAAACACATTGCCTTGTAACTCAACACACATGTTAGCCACATGTTCCAAAGATCAAGACGACATATTTATCAATTTGAAATCAAACTTTACCAAGTCTAACAACCATGTCATAATCAACAATCAAATCACATTCATCGATCATAATACATAATGCTACAACTATCACCTACTTACACTCAAGTACACATCAACTATCTCAACACATATGTGAGAGTATAACCATCTTAGAACAAGATCATTTCTTCATGCAATCTTATAGTCACATACTCATATCATGCAATTAATAAAACATTCAAACAAATTATACACATGCCATGTTAGATAAATCAACTAGATGACATAATAGACACCAAATCACTCAAACACCAAATAGATGACATAATCAAACATTCAAGCACTAAGTAGACGACATAAGCAAAAGCATGCCTTACTGTATCAAAGGGGAGGCTATCTTGTCTGCAAAATCAATTTAGATTAGCATGATATAAATTTACAACATATCCACTCAAACATAAATAAGGTCATTATATCCATAAAAATATCTAGCTAACATGTTCACATCATAAACTCACAAACAATTATCATTCATGCATAACAAACACATGTGGACAATCCGTCTAGATTAGTACAAGACACTATCATAATTAGGCCAACTCAAACCTAAATGTTATAACTCTAATGAACTACGTAGGCCAATCCAAATTAGCGTGATACATATAAAATCAAGATCTTAATGCAATAAACTTAATCCTCAAGTTAATTAACATATAACAATAACAAGTTAACATATAACATACTTATCACCAACATATAACATAATCATCAAGTTAACTATCATATGCAAATTAACAAGTTAACACATAACATAATCATCATGTTAACTAACATGAAACAACAACAACAATGCATATAACAACACATTACTATCATTCATGATTATTCGACACATGTGCATATGACCACACTGATTTAATAACATCCGTCGTACATGTAACCACAACAAAAATAGACTAGCAAACATGTACATAACCCTAATGCTTATAACAACCATTAACCAACATAACTGCATGCCAAACATACAATACCTATATGAAAATCTACTCTTACCCTAAGTTTAGTGCCATAACTTTACTTTGATGATCCACATCTCCTGCTCTATGTCAACCAACACATCAACATCATAACATACCAAAAACATCATGATGACCTAAAATGACCTCATGGACAACAATCTTAACCATGCCAATGCATGCATAGCAACATATAGACACTGACGTGCATAAAAATGCATAATTGACATGCATGACGATCACATCAAACAACAACACCATCAACTTCCACATGGTGACACATCTACAAAAATGACCACCACCATGCATACACAACATGCACACATTCCACAAACATACAAATCAGATATGCAATTGACATGTATGCACGACAAGCACTTTCTAGCCATTCAGTCCAAGGGGTGAACCATGCTTTGATACCACTTTGTGGTATCATATATGACCCATAGAGAGCGCAACCTGCTCTGATACCACTTTGTGGTATTAGATATGACCCAAAGAGAGTGAAACCTACTTTGATACCACTATGTGGTATTATATATCACCCAAAAAGAGTGCAACCTGCTCTAATACCACTTTGTAACACCCTCATCCCACATCTACCCAAGTAATTGGCCAACTAGGGTAAATATGCGACGAAAGGCCACTATAATGGAATTAAAACTCCTATGTGACCTTAAGGAAGCGGAATCGATGGAAAAACATTAAACATACCTTCCACATCAACAAAAAAACTCCCAGTAGCCATCCCAACCACTTAGGTAACCAACCCTTGGGTCCCACTGCGTTCTTAGAAAATTAAACCCTTAGACTCTCCCTTGATATGGACAAGGGTGTGTCTAGGAGGTTCTGGACGCTCCCAAAGCATGGGCATGCATGCATCCAGGGAATTTGTTCCTCAGAACTATGCCTTCTTCCTCGAGATTTTTGCCACTTTTTTAGTCCCAAAGCCCAAGTCACTTCTTAGAACTCAATGACAAGTTCATAAATGAATTTACACAACAAAGAAATGACACATTTTCAAAAACATTGACAAGGTCTAGACTCGACCCCTTCTAGCCATGAAAGGCATTTCACCAAACATATCACAAATATGTAATCTACAGGATTAAATAATAGATTTGAGCATAGGGGTCTCATACTTATCTGAGAATCGATAAGAAGCATTGTTACCTTACATCATTAGTTGCACTATCATCTATTAGGTCATAGATACATTGTTCATTCACCTACAAATCAAAACATGAGGAGAGACATACATCATCATTGTCATAATGCATGCTTATAACCAACATAATAACAACACAAATATCTAGGATACATCAACCATATAATCGACATATAAGCCATTACATTTACACATAAAATGTCAAGGAAAGAACCTCTTATTAATGAATGCAAAAGCTAACCCGAGATGGGACTACCACATTCAACTCGACCATAGATTGGCTGAGAAAAATATCTCTTTATCTATTCACTCCTGTGCCATATTCCAACAATGAATATGGTAATCAAACCAAAAGAACCAACCGCGGTATCCCGAGGCTAAACCACCTCACCCTCATCAATAGAAACCGGGCTTTACCGCAATCTATCTTGGATCATTAGGCTATAAAACAAGCATGAATGCCACCGGATTTCTCTACCTACACCATGAATTTTCATGTCTCCTAGTCTCTCAAAATTTACCGGAGTCCACACTAGATCACAAGGCCCTAAACTGAGACTCCACCCTCTAGGATATATCCTATATCCCACCATTCACCAGGAAGGATTCCTATGCCTAATAAAGGGCAACAACCTCTAGGATTTACTGTATATCCCTCTATTAACTTAATGATTCCTAGGCCCACTGAGGCACACAATACATGGCTTTACCACAACCCACAGTCTGGTTCAGGGGTCACTAGGCTAGTGGCTTTACCACAATCCACAGTCTTGTTCAGGGATCACTAGGGCATGTGTTCTTCCTTTCGGAGATCCACCTCACTCAACTTTGAACCCATCTACAAATCCATATCAAAAAAAACATGAGAACCCCATCACACCATGGCTATCTGGAAATGGTAAGGTGAGGCTAAAAAAAATTCCACAAATAGCAAAACCCATGCCATGACAGAAAAGAACCACATGCGATACAATACATGTCGAATCTAGCAAGGAAATCACACATGCAAATTGATACATGCAAAAAATCTTGTTGTAGCTGCTTGATCTTGATCTTCCTTGCTTTTTCCTTCCTTCCTCTTTCCTTTTTTGTCTTTCTTGATCCAATATCAAAGTGCTCCATGAAAATTCTAAGTGTGCAAGAGTGAGAGAGAGAGAGAGAATAATGAGAGAGCTCCAAAACTGAATTGAAAAAAGGTATCAATTGATCCTCATAATATTTTTATGAATTAGGACTCTATTTTCTTCATTTTCCTCCTCACATGCAACCTGTTACCTTTCACCTTCCTTTTCTCCTATTTTCCATTATTTTCATAATTAAACATACAAAAAATGTCGTTTTTCCTTTCCAAAGACTTAGCGATTGTCTTTGCCAATTTCCTTAGCCATAATAAATCGATGAGCACCCTCACTAGGATGTTTTTCCCAACATCCAACTTGGAATAAGTGTCCCATCAATCATGGTAATTATTTTTCATTTATTAACTTTTATTACATGGAGTTTTCACGACAGTTGTTACAAAAGGTATTTTAAAAATTCTAAAAACCTATGATAAGCTTTAAAAGTTACATATGAATGCTTGAAGTTTTATTAATGTATAATTTGTATATATGACGAATTTATTATCATCCAAAATTTTCATATTTTATAACTTTATTTTTAACATGTTTTCTCATGATGAACATTTTGAATAAAATATAACCTTAAAATTTATTATTTTACAAAATTTTCAATCCATTTTAGATGAAGGTGACCTCATCTTAAGTTTAAAAAACGCATTTGGTGGCTTAAATGTTAAAAATAATGAATAATTATGCATGGCTAAGTTGTAAAAATAATAAAATGGAGTCCTTATCCATTGGTGGTATCTACAATACAATATTCTTCTAGTGAAGATTCCATTTCATTATGTAATTTTATAATTTTTAATTTATTAATGAAAGGTTGAATTTGAGGGAGAAAAAGTACAAATGCTATTTTACTAGGATTTCGTAATTTGGTGTTTGAGTTTATAGAATTAGAATTCACATGATCACATATAAATCCATGCCCTCCATAATGAATATATGATCTATCTATATGTTGAAATTGGAAACAAGAAACATTGAAAATGGCACAAGAAATGGAATCCAGAAAATGGCACCTAGAAATGGTACCATATGAGGCTTCTGATTTAATTTTCCCTTAATTAAATTGGAAGAAAAATTGTAATTTAATCTCATGACAAATTGTATTAGTCCAAGTCAAGAAGACTTATTTAGCTTAGGAAATTCGAGTTAGAGGTCAATGAGGAGGCATGTAGAGGATTTTCCTATTTTTAGGGGGTCTAGTTACAGTTATTTGTGAGTTGTAATTAGTTAACTCAATTAATTGAGTTAAAATCAGTTTAACTACTTCTAGCTGAGAGATGAGCTAGTGATAGGTCCAGTAAATGATTTAACTCACAAGTAGTGATCAATCATTTAAATGATAATTCATTATAAATATTTGTTTCATGTTAGTTCTAAGGAAGGCCTAGTTGAGATAGAGGTTAAAGGGAAGAGATCTATTAGTTGTACTATTAGAAAATTGTACAGGTCATGCATGAGGTCATCGGGAAGGTCTTAAAGGAGTGTGCAATCACTATTTGGGATTTTCTTAATTAATAGGTAATTAGCCCAAGAATTTGTAAGCAAGGTAGGCCAGAAAGAGGCAAGCAAAAAATTAAATATTGGACCAAACTTGCTTTAATTGTAAGCCAGATCCGAGCTAGATCAGAGTGAGACAGTCAATAGAGTGCAGGAAATTTCTCAGTGGAGGAATAACATTGAATTGTTTCATGATATTGACCATATGAAATATAGAGATAGAGGGGTTTTGATCAATTTATTTCCCCAGATACACTTTGTGTTGTGCGATTGATAATTTATTTCTTTTACTTGTTATGTGATTGTGTGATTGAGTTTTTTTTTTTCCACAGATTGTAGAAGGATTCAGTATCTTGTTTTAGTACATTACAAGAACAAATTGAATCTTGTTGTTATATAATTTCTACATGGTATCAGAGCGTCAGAAATCACAATAGAAGAGAAGAACAAAGTTTGTTTTGAACGAGATTTATCACTACAAGGAAAATACCCTTTAGTGGATGTTTTTGAGGAAGCCTTTTATAAAAATAGCCCATATATCTTTTTGTAGCGGAGGTCACTAGAGGAGGTTGGAAGGTGGAGGTTTTGCGGATGTTTTTTTTGCAATGCATTTATAATCATAACACGCACCGGTGCGTACTATCAAATGACACACTGAGACACTATGCTCTTCGTACAAACTGGCTCGGTGCGTCTCAGTAATCCAGTGCATCGGTGCGTACTATCAAATGACACATCGATATACTATGCTCTCTGTACAAACCGGCTCGGTGCGTCTTAGTAATCCAACACACCGTAAATAAGTTCGATGCGCCATTGATAAAACTACCTGGTGTGTCTCATAATCGAGCGCACCGAAAAAGGGTTAATTTTAAAAAAATTATCGGCCGTAAAAAACTTCATTTTTACTTGTTGAGTGCTCTAGAGCTCTCAAGAACCAATGTGAGTTTTTATTCTCTCAGACGCCCTGCCATCGGTGCTCCCATTCCGACATTGCTTCCATCCATTTCTCATTGTGTGGATTTTGAATTTTTGAACATGGTGGGAAAAATTATTTTTTAGTACTCCTCAGCAAAGATGCCTCCTCGATGCGCAGGTAATATAATTTTTTTCTCAATAACTTAACCTTTTAGCGAATTAATTTCTCAAATTGACTTAAAATTTGCCGTAAAAAATAAAAATAAAAATAATGTGTGGTGTGTTTGAGCTGTTCGGCTCGCAACGTTCGCGGTACTGCCTATAAATTTACAGGTCGTACAAAGAACGATGTTAATAGAAACCACACCGGGTTCTGGTGCGGTATCGAGAAAACGTGCACCGGTTTAACACTATAATAGTGCGGTGCATGGCGGTTGTTGGTTGAAACGACCATATAAATTTTTAAAAATAACACATTATGTACGGCTATACGGCGGTGCAGTCATTTACCAGATCGCGTCGGGATTTATATACGGCTGTCAAGGTGTGCATTGAATAAACTAACTGCCCTGGGGAAAATAGTTTGGTCAACAACACACCACACAAAACATATTTTTTGTTTGCGCGGTGCGTGAAGTTTTTTAATGCGCACTATGGCAATGCGTGATAAATAGGTATGCACCGGTAGCGGTACGTGAATATTTTTTTGGGTGCACCGAATGCTTTTTTTTTCAATAAAAATTATATATATATATATATATATATATATATATATATATCATTTAATAAAAAAACGTATTTAATATGTGAATCATTCAGCGACATCAAAAGAGAGAGGAAAGGGCATGACAAGAGAATATGGAGGACCATTATAACATGATTCAGTAGTGGGAGGCATGGGAGAGGAATATACTTTTGTACCCTCACCCTATTACAACTCCCACCCAATTATTCTTAAGGGAGGTAGGCCTCATTAAGTTCTATGAGGAGGCTACATCCTTGAAGAGGAATAATGGCTTATTGGGACTATTGATCTATAGGTGGGATGCCCACCGACAGGCTTTCCGGGTTGGTCCTAACCATTGGTATCAGCCCACTAAGGAGGAAGTTTATTTTATTACTAGCCTATCTAGGAGAGGGCAGGATTTTCCCCAGTTCCCAAATTTCCTCATTGATTATGCAGTAGGGAGTTAGTTGGCATACTCCTAGAGATACATTAGGGATGATATACTTTCTCCTGCAGATTTTCAGGTGTCTGGTGGTTAATTACACATTGCTTTGTTTGGTCCAGAGGAGGTGAGGTGCCTCTCACTACTACTGACGACCATTGCACACTATAATAGTGACAAGAAACACATTAGTTTCCTGATTTTATTTTATGTTGATTCTTTATTCCAAACGCCACGACTTGTGAGATGATCTGCCATTTTTTTGCGACAATTTTATATAGCATTAGATAGATGTCATTCTCAGGAATGTGGGAGGTTGACCTTCCCTTTTGCTTCAAAGTTATTTTGTTTATTTTTTGAGAGCTTTCCAGAGACGAGGCCTACTTTTTTCTAGCAGCCTCGCAGGCCGATGTTACATGTACGGATGAAAATGTGGGGCCAGATGATGCCCAAGAGGGGTATGTCTGACTATCTGGCTAGGATATCTAGTGATGCACTAGAGCTGCTAGCCAATGTTGATGATCACATGTTCATGATGGTGTCGTGCTTGTACGCGGGTTTGGATTGGCGAGGATGTACCAACATCCTCTTCACATAGGTTGAGCCACCGGATGCTAGAGGTAATATTAGCATTTTATTTAAATTAATACAGTTTCATTTTATTGTCTTAATTAATTAATTAGAATAAAATTTATTCTAACATGTTCTTTAACTTGTTTTATTAAATTGTTTAATGAAATTGTCTAATTATTGTTGTGTACTATATATTTTGTAGATATTGGCACATTTGTTGGGGACGTGATTCCACCCCCACCGGATGATCCTATAGATCATGACGAGGAGATGGCAAAGGCCGAGGATCAGGGTGAAAAACCTGATCCTCAGGTGTAGAGACCCGCGGGGATGTGGCGTAGGGCGGATATCCGATTCAGGATGGAGTTGGGTGACTGACTGTGTCGAATCCTGGTTGATGAGGGAGTCTTCCCTGCTACGATCAAAGAGATCTAGGTTTATCATAGGATCATAGAGCTCTGGAGAGACATGCCCCGTGATATGATACCCTTATGTGTCATATCGTTGGAGCTTCCAGGCTATTGGCGTCTAGGAGGGATAGACATCATGGAGATGCATGACAGAGTAGCTCATTACATGATCATGACCATGAGGGGAGTGATCATCATTATAGTACTCCACCTCCTTCTCCTTCACCTCGCGCCAAAGATGAGCAACCAACATCGTTTCATGATCAACATACATCTTTTGAGCAGGCACCATCTCAACAGGTGCCTAGTCCTAAGCAGACACGAACATCAAATGAGCAGGCACCTGATCCTAATCAGGCAGGTCCATTTGAGCAGGCATCATCCACTGAGCAGGCACCATCCATTTACATATTGGTGTTCATCATGATGTGTATATTGTTAGGTCATGTAAGATATGCTCATTTAATGTGCTTGCATATAGACGTGTATGTGATAACAATTATTTGACATGAGATGTATATTTGATTGCTGTGTTGTGATGATGTTATACAATGCTTGTGTTTTGTTAGATGATCATGATCACGATGATTAGATGTGTTAGCAAATTTTAATGTGTATTTTAGAATATGATGTTTGTCCGATCATTATCATGATCATGATTGTTAACACTAGAAAATCGTACAACAGAAGACGACATAATTTTGATGTCGAGCCCAAAGATTTACAGGCCAGGAATACATTATGGAATCAAGAAATATTTAAAAACTCTAAGGTTTTGAGAAAATCAGATTTTAACTAGCCATAAATTCTCAAATGCGCACTTTATCCTTCAAGAAGAGCGCCTTCTGCGTACCTTTTTTCTCGATAAGCGCGCATTCCTAGAAATGGAAAAAAGTCACTTTCCGGGACCACAACAAGCAAAGGACAGTTACTCCTTATGTGAAAGCTGCCTAAGGACAACCACCAGCACCTGCTTAGACATTATGTGAGCACACAAAAGAATATTTGAGCACACAATGGAATCACACCTCTTTCTTGGGTCACCATCCATCATGTACCAAGGGAGGGAAGGAGGATTTGAAGCTCACCTATATAAACCCACCAAGAGATGAACAAATGGTGATATCAAGGTTATGTTGGCCAAAGTTGCCCAAGCAGCATCAACATTGTGTGTGACCCGGAGCTGGAGCTAAAGAGGACTCGATAGTTGGCCACCTAACATCTTAGTCCACCACAGCAGAGAGAGAGAGTGAGACTGCATCAGAGGCAGGTCTTGGAAGGCAACGTCCTTGCATCGGGACCTAGAGCCATTTCCTAGGTGCCCTTTGGCAAGTGGGTAACATTTCTTCTCCATTTCGAACGTTTAATTAGAAGAGGCCATCGAGCCATCGTTTGCATTATTATCGTTTTGAACTCTCTATATAGCTTCTATATATTTGTGTTTTTAGTTTTAGTTTAACCAGAGCATACTTCAGCATACTATTTCCATTAAGTTTTATGCTTTTGAGCTCCCCCACTTTCTGCCTGTTACCAATAGTTTAGAGAGTAGACCACACTCTCTAAGCTTGTGCGATTTCGTACACCCGTGCGACTAATCCACAACAACAGTGATGTTTATTTTTAATATTAAATCATGATATTTATTAAATGTTATGTATTGGTAATTGTATGTATTGTGATTCTAATTGTAATTTTAATTGCAATTGTATGTAAAATTGTAAAATTGTAAATTAATTGTCAGTTTTGAACCATAACTACCGTAAGTAAAATGTATACCATACATATTGTTAAATTACAATAATTTTAAAATTGTAAATTTGTAAATTTGTATGAATATAAATAATTGTAAAATAATAAATCTAGAATAATATGAATTTTTGAAACATAATAAAGTTTAGAAAATAATGCAAATAAATTCATGTTTAGAATTATCATGATTTTATTACGATCTTACATACCAAAAATAACAGTATACATTAATACATTTTTATAAATTTTGAAGATATCACACACACACACACAAATATATAGGGTGCATTTATTTAAGCAATGATATAGTGAAAAACAATTTAAGGCAATCAAGTAGTTGTATTATTTTAGGATTTGAAATAAAAAAAGAACTTGATATAATGCATTGTTTTGGAGATTAATATAATTGCAAATTATCAAGTGAAATGACTTTAACTTTAACACAATGCAAACCAATTAATTCAAAATACATATTATAATGTTTTGAAAAAAAATATTCTTAGTTATAAGGTTAATTCCTCTTCTTTATAAAAACCCATCTTAAATAGTATAAATGATGAAATAACACATGTACCATATCACTCTCTATTGTCATGATCGCTCTCATTATCTTCCAGCTCGCTTGGCATGATAACACTATTTTTCTCAAAAATATGTTTTGATCTAGGGTCATGTATCAATACGAACCACCAATCCATATCCAACACATCTAGGTAAAAAAATACCTAGTTGCATTGTTTGGAGAAAACATAAGGCTCCTTAGCTTCATCCCACATTTTTCTAGAGTTGATAAATATCAACCTACTATCACGATCTTCCTTTACATTATTTCGATCAAAGGTGTCCCACCACTTGCAGCTAGAAATAACACATTGGAAAGAAGATAACTCCACTTCAATGATCTCTTTTATCTTTCCAAAGTAACCTAATGTCCCTTGTACTAGGTTTTGATCACGGTGGTTAGCTTGACTAGATTGATCGAATTTGACTTCCACTCCACAGTCTTGTGTCATGTGTCCATCATCGAAATTTTCCGTGTGAAAATGGTGTCCATATTCCCACATAGATGGGAACAAATGCACCTATAAAAAGTTAAAAAATCATAGTGTCATGTATCTAATAACCCAACTGTTAAAATATAAAATATAGATGTTACATTTCAATGGTGCATTATTAAGTTTAAAATGTACATAAATAGATTATTAGCGAGTTGTTGCACCCAATCCCTACATTTAGCGCATCCTCTTCTACACGCGGGTAATGACCGGTTGTACCGTATTTCTCTTTGACTTGGCCAACAACCCAACTGTTAGGGCATATAATTAGCATATTTTATTTTAAATGATTGGGATAAGGCACACTTCTACCATTCAAACTTCTGAATTATTTCCTTTCACTATCCCATTTCATCCTCTTTTGTTCATACAATCCAACCCACGGTTGTGTCACTTTAGAATTGTAAAGAATGAATTTATTGATTGCTTCAATTTATGCATTCGTTGATGAAATTCAACTGACATATAGTGCATATGAGATCAAAATATACATTATATCAAATTTCAACGTGAATATTTACTTTGTGTAAAGTTGAAAAATCATAAGTAACTTACTCTTTATCAAGATCCTTTTTCCATTCGTTTGGAGAATACCCCCTTCTCTTTTGTCTTCATCCCTTTCATCATCCCAAATCACTGCACTTGGTCTGTTGTCGAACTTCTTGATGTAATCACTAGAATAATAGAAAGACTCATATAATATGTACCCATCTGCCATAGACCCCTCGGGGTTTTCCCTTTGTCGAACAAAACCTTTTAATTTCTTCATGTACTCTCTAAGAAGAACATCCAACGATAAGAAACCACCCCAAATAATTCAACCTCATCTATTAGGTGGATTAGAAGATGAACCTGCAAGTCCATGAAAATCGTCGACAGTTCCTTGTCAAACATACAAACAATCTCAAGTATCTCTTGACACAACTGTGGAATTCTAGCCACATGAATCTCCTTTGACGTGATCCAACGTACACATGCAGATAATTTAGATATGGCATGTACTAGGTCTTGGGGGAAGTCATGTTTCACACACCCACACATGAACAAAGTATAATGAGACTACAAAGATATAAACACATGCAATAATATACAAAATTAGTTATGTTTTATGATCCCATGGGATAAAATTTATTAATATAACCGAATAATAAAATCATGCTTTTGACATTATACATACTCTTAGAAGATTCAAATGGTCATGCGATTTCAACCCCGACAAATGGTATTCCACGGTGAAGCAACGTCATAGTGAAGACCCACTTAAAGATGGCACCCTCACACCCATTATAACTTCCTTTTCCAAATAGAGATCATCCTTTTTTAAAATCCATGGGACATCACCTTCTTTGAAATACCAATTAGAGGGACCAGCCTCTGATCCTGTACTTTCTAATTGTCTTGGACAATGTTTCTTTTTAGTTTTTGAAGTAGTAAGACCTTACCTAACAAAAAATTTGTTACTGTTTCAATGATATGTGCCTCCCTAAATAAGATGAAACATTTTTAAATATATGCATGGGATATAATAAGTAGGTAATATTAAGATGCTCCGAATATGGGAGGTTATAAAAGATATATTTCCTTTTCATCCCAATGGGAAATTTCTCAACATAGGTGTCAAACAATTCTGGATCATTGAACATAGGCTCCCCATTTGAATCGAACATTTCTATGAACTCCTTCTCCTTCTCTCTCTCATATGCTCTAAGCCATTCAGTTGGTGTCGTTATTGCAGGCCTTTGGGTTCTCTCTCATTTACCATTGAACGCAGATGTTACTCTTCTATAAGGGTTTTATTCTGGGAGGTACCCTGGAGCAGTCATACAATGACTTTCATTGGTCGTTGGATGATCTAGATTTCAAAGAAGGTCCATAACATTTACATCCATAATACCATTTTCTTACAAGACCTGAGAAATTATTGTATACAATATGCATGGCACGTTAAATAATATCATGAAGATTAGGATAATTACAATGAATTAAATAATTAATATGCGAAAGAATATTATTACATGTAATTTACCAGAGAAAAATCCTAAGCTTGGATAATCATGTGTCATGTAAGCACATATGCCATACAACGTAAAACTCCTCTCTGCTATGATGGGTCTTGATACATCATATACATTTATCCCATCCCATAATTCCTTCAATTCATTTACTAGTGGTTATAAGTAGACATCCATATTCTTCACTTGTCTTCCACGAGGGACTATGAGAGCCAACATAAGATGTTCATTCTTCACAGAAAAGCATGGGGGGATATTGTTATTGATCAATACTACAAGCCAAACAAAATAGTTGGTGTTCTGGAGGGAATATGGGTTGATGCCATCCATGGATATGCTGAGTCGTAGTCTTCGTACTTAATCCTTGAATTTTTCAGGCCATTTATCCTCTATATGCGTCATGGCTATTGAATCTGTTGGGATTCACATCACTCCCAACTCACTTCTATGTGAGGCATGACATCCCTGCAACATAGCTAATTCTTTGTAATGAAAGAGCCTTTGAATCATTAGGATTATAGGCATGTGCCTTAATATCTTAAAAGGAGTACCATGTGATTTACCCTTATTTTTTGATTTAGCATACCTGTCATGCCCACATTTCAGACATATCTCTTTGTCTGCATATTCTCCCCTATATAGAATACAATCATTTGGACATGCATGATATGATATGTACTCAACACCCAACATTTTCAACAATTTCTTTACCTCTTCGCAGCTACCGGGCAAGACATTATCACTCAGAAGAACCTTATATTTGAATAACATGTAGTTGGTCATGGAAAATATTAAATGTAGATTAATGCCAATACTTATTAACATTCATAAAATTTACCATTTTTAATGTTGTTTGTGTGAAAAAATTTCTCAAAATATAAAGGACTTGATGGTCAATTACCTCAAATTTTTTGAGAAATATGCATTCGACAAGCCAAAATTTTCTTTAAAGTTGTACCTTAACATCGTTTTCCCCAACTAGGTAGAATTTGAATAACCGATAGGTCCAAAGAGAGGGGTGGTGGAAGAAAATTTAAGGCTTTCGAAATAGGTATCAATGATATGAACATCATCCCCTAGCTGAACATCGTTCTGGAATGCATCTAACAAGATTGTCTCCATGGCAGTCGTATCCCTTAAGTAATCATCCATACCAACCTATATTTGATTGCCTCCATTGCCAGCTTGTGAAGAACTACTATTGTTGTAGTCATTCCTAATTGGTGAATCTGGACATAACGAGAATTGAATATGCGGTTGATTCAACCATTCTTGGTATCGTTCCTCTTCGAGGTTTTCTCTTAATTCATTCTTCTCTCGATTTGACATTGTCGCGGGGTGCAATGGAATATGGTAGGTAGGTTGGTCATCATCACTAGAATCCTAATAATTTCAAAAAATATATTTGAACACGATTGGTACAAAATCGATGATATCAATTAGTAAGCACATCAATTCATGATTAATTGGTTTGACGTTGAAATAATTAATTATACCAAAAAAATATTTTTACCATCATTGTCCCAGGATTGTGGCTAGAAGATGGCATGTTACAATTGACAGGGTGAAGCGACTGTCCATTTTCATCTACCAACCGCGCCTTGCGGTATGCTGCTCCTGATAAAAGCTTCTGACGTTTTGGAACTGTTTGAATATTTTGTGAATCTGAACTCAATTCTGAATCTGCATGAACCTGCAAATTTGTATACATTAATTTTATTCATTTGATTGACATGGATAAAAATAAATAAATTCAATTATATAATGAAAATATAAATAAAATCTAAAGTAATTACGTATGGAGATGGATAGGGAGAACTCTGCGATGGACTTTGAGAAATATTATGGAACAAGATGGATTTTGAAGAATTGTCCATTTGATATAATTATGAGATTTTATCCCTGCATTTGAGCAAAATCAACAATTAATTTTGGTGTACATACCTAAAATTAATTTCGGTGCCTTAAAAAATAAGTTATTTTTATCGGTGCTAATGTACTATTAACCGCACTAGTGCGGTTTTATTATCGGACGCACCGGTGTTGTTAGTTAACAGACACATCGAATATCGGGAAAAAAATCCAAATTTATTTTTTTGAAGTGAAAAGAAGCTGTAAATTGAAAAATGAGCAGAAAATTATTTTCAGAAATCTAATTTCATAAAAAAAGTTCTTTAAATAGTAAAATCTATTCATTATTTCATTATTTTTGCAAAAAATTTTAGGGATGGATTTGCACGAGAGACATACCTAGACCAAGAGAGCACTAGAGCACTATGAAGCAGCAAAATATTTTCGAACAACAACACTATTTAGAGAATCAAAATTTGAAACATCTGGTGATTCACATAAAAATCCTATAGTATAGTAAAATTGTTAAATTTTACTGTAATAATTGTTTTTTTTTACAGTTTCTGTTAGATTTATTACATGAATAGTAAAAATTTTAAATTTTACTGTGCATTTTAGTAATAAAATAATTTACAATCACTATTCCTATTTACATTTAATTAAATTTAGAAAAAGAAAACAAAAAAATCCATTCTTACGTTAAACCCTTGCTCCTTCTTGTTTATGTGACTTCACAATTAGGGCTTTTCATTTTAGATTTATAGGGTTTGTATTACTATATATATAGGCGTATGAAATCTAACTCGTAGTACCACTTGCAGAGTTGGATCCCAATCCGTGTTGGCCCTTGCACGGTTTTTTAAAAAACTGTTTTTGTTAATCAGTGTGCACTATTTAAAATAGTGCATCGGTGTGCGATTGTAGTATAGCGCACCAGTTGCGTATTGACAAAAAACACTGTTTGATAAAATAATTTTTAACTAATTTGTGTTTATGTTAATCAGTGCTCTGGTATTAATATAAAGCACCGAGTCTCCTTGTTAACAAAGATCATCGTACAATGTTTCTACTATATTGGCAGTGCGTTTATAAGAACCTACTGCACCACGTTCGGTGCATAAGTTGCAAAATTTGCACCATTTTCTTGATTTTTTTTTTTAAACCTGAAAAGTATGTGATTTATTTATAAAATATATTAATGAATGATACATGTTTTATATTGATAAAGAAATGGCTGACAAGAGTTCAAGTAACAAAAATACTGATAGCACATCCAAAAAATAAAAAAATGCAAGTTCTTTGTAAATTCTTTACAAAAATTATTATTTTTGAACTATATGTAAGTTTAACTAATATGTATTGTTTAGTGTGTATCACGCAGAGCCAAAAAATGACAAAGCTCGATAAAATTATTTTTGATCTAAGATTAGAAGAGCGTAAAATGTAGATGGAAAAATTGCAGAAGGATGAATTAGGTGAATGAAAAAATACTATCGATTAAATATGAATTTCTTTTTTGAATTTTCATTAATAATATACTTAAAAATATTAGATAACATGTTTCAAACAATCTATTAATTCAGATATGTTTAATGTTCTAGAGGGACCAACAATGAAGAAAAGGAATGTTGTTCTAAGAAAAAAAACAAATAGAACATGCAAATGAAAATGAATTGCTCCTTAGCTCATTTGGAGTTGTGCTCAAGGTTAACGAAGAGAGAAATTTTACAAAACTTTGAGGGATGTAATGGAACGTATGTATAGAAGTTCTTTCTAGTTACAATACAAAAATCAATCCAATGATTCCAAGAACCAAATTTTATTTAAACTACAGGAAGAGTTTCTAGAGAATTGGTCAATGAGACATGTCAGAATTTTAATAGAAAAAACATACAACAACCAAAAAGAAGGATTGAAAAAGTAATATTCCCTTTAATTTTTTTTTTCTAGAATTATATGTATATATTACTACAAAGTAATCATTTATAAATATCACTTTTGTTATATTTAGTTTTCATATATCAATATAAAAATTAAATAGTTTATTGTCATGTTACATTTTCACGAAGATTATGAAATATCTCAAAGGATGAACTAGCTGATATAAAAAATATGCCAATAGGAATGTTCAAAAAGGTGTACAAGGAGATGGTCAAAGAAATGGACATAATTGCATCGCACGAAGAGCCATCTCAACAACAATGTGCTTCAAATGTAATATGTAATCATTGAATTTTTCGATTAGGTACAATAAATAAATAATTTAGCATTAAATATTAATTTTCAAGTATTTTCTTGCAGAAAAGAAAAGAAAATGGAACCCATGCAATACATGAAACAGGACGATAAAGAAGAAAAGGGTTGATATCTATGTTTTTGAGTAATTGTTACTTCCTTATAACATCTTAACTAGATTTCATTTTTGTTTATTTTAAGTTGTTTTGAAACAGTCATCATTGAATGTCTTCAAACTGGTGCTAACATACAAAGAGGAACCATCAGAAGAATTGATTGACATTCAGTTAAATATGGGTTGTCAATATATGTTGGAATATTAGAAATTAATTATGGAATTTGTAAGCATCTATCTTGTTTTACTTAGCCCCATCTATAATGAATAGAAAAAAAAATCTTTTATATTAAATCTATGATTTGTTATGGGGTATAAAACTTGCAGGAAAGAAAGTATGGAACTGTGCCAACAAATCAATTGTTGAAAGATGGCATGAAATTTGGTTTTGAAAGAATGTGTATAGTTCACGAGTCAATTCTTGCTATGGTACATATATTTTCGATTTACATTGATGTATGTTATTTAATATTGCAATTTTCATTATTGTCACTAATGTATACACTCATTACAATTTATTTTTATGTTTGTAGATGGAACTTGAAGAAGAATAAAATAATCAACATAATGAACAAAACATTCCTCCAAATAACCCAAGTCATGGAAGTAGCTCGAGCAGTGACAGTAGTTCCAATGAAGAATGATGATTAATATGTTTGGATATCAAAGCAAGGCATTGTATTTTTTGAAATATTTGTCTGTGAAATCAGACATTTTGTTTAATGTAATGGACATAGTGTCCCAATTGAAATACAAAGGGATACCAATAATTGTCCCATTTTGTATGAAAAAGAGTGTCTTATTCATATATATTATAAAATACATTTTAATTTATTCTATTGCATTCTCCATTGTTGCTATGAAATGTTACACCACTGATTAAATATATGGATGATTAAATATTATAATGAAGAGATGCGAAATCTGATGATATGATATAACAAATTCATCCAAAAATCACATTCAAATGCACTAATAAAATTTTTGATATGAATATTGTTATAAGATAAGTGTCAGATTTTGATGAATAATGAATTTAAAACAATCACAATAATTACACTGTCACAGGTTGATGTTTGTAAAAAACAGAAAATGAACATCGATGCGTGTTATTTACTGCACACCGGTGCGTTTTTATGATACTATGCACCGGTGTGTTTCTATGACCTCTGGGCACCGCACCAAATACAAATACCAATTAGAACACCCGGTGCACTTTATCGATGACTACCACTCGGGCGGGTGGATAAGTGTTTCATGAACCAATATGGCTTACCTTTAATGCACTGGTGTGTTTTTATTAACTTAATGGCCCGATGTGTTTTAACACCTTGATGACCTAGTGCATTTTTACACCTTAACGATATCGGTGTATGCACCTTCTATCAGCTCGGTGTGTATTTGTGGGTGACACACACCGAGAAGTTGCTAAATGCCCTGGGGCTTTCAAAATTTTCTTTCCATCCCAGTGCTTGGTATATTTACAGTACCAGTGCATACAGGTTAAAATGCACCGGTGCGTTCACATATGATGTGCACACCGATGAGAAAAACATCTGTAAAAGCCTCTGAATGTCCAGTTTTTTTTAGTTGTGTTGAAGTTTAGTTAGAAACTCTGTAAAAACCTCCGTTACAAAAAACGGATGTTGTAGCGAATTATTTTTTGAAAATTTTGGCCAATTTTATTAAACTAAAAACCTCCTTTATAACCTCTGCTAGAGGGTCTTTTCCTTGTAGTGTATTCTTCAAGACCCAACAATAGATCAAGATGTCTTTCAATGGATTGAGACTCGAATATTATCTTGAGGGAAATTAAAATTACATAGCATGGAAGGACAGGATGGAGGAAGTACTCGAGGACAACACACTGAAGGAATTCATAAATAGTGATATTCCTAGTCTTCCATTGTAGATGCTCAACTTCCTGATGTATGGAAGAAGAAGGTATGAAAGGCGAGAGGGATATTGTTAGAAGGAGTTTGAGATCATATTGTCTCAAGTCTCCATGGGAAGGCAACTCCATATGCTATGTGGAAGGCCTTGACAAATTTTGTTCAGCATAGTAGTGACCACAAGAAGTTGGAGCTTAAGGACAAGCTCAGAAAGGTCAATATGGAGGAGGGCGAGACACTCTTGACGAAGTTCACTCAATGTCTATATGAGCTTGGAAGTGTTGGTGTGAAAATATCCCTGGATGATTTGGTTAGCCTAGCTCTTCTAGGCCTTCCCAAGAGCTAGCATAGTTACTATGACTCTGTGAAAGGGAGGGAGAAGCTACTAGACTAGGAGTGTTTGTGGTTTGACTTGGTAATAGAAGAAATAAGGTGGAGCACCAGAGATGAGACCTTTGGTACAGACAAAGAAGAATATTTTTCATTAGTAAAAAAAGGCAAGAAATCCAAGGGAAAGAAGTCCCAAGGCAAATAGGGCACGAGAGAATTTTCCAAGATCAAGTGTTTTCACTGTCATGAGCACGGGCACTATGCCTCAAATTTTCCACAAAATAAGGCAAGCAAGAAGGAGCATGCAGTTGTAATGGGTGAAGCACTAGATTCACTGTTCGAGCTTGCTTTTACTCTCATTTCATGGATGGAAAACACTGTAATGGGATGCATGTGGTATCTTGACAGCAGTGCCTCATTCCATATGACGGGGAATAGAGATCTCTTCAGTGACTTGGAGGATATGGACCTCCAACAAAACATAGAGTTTGGAGATGATGGGAGGTATAGCGTGACTGTCATAGGTACAATTAACTTTCAGAGGGAGTCTATCTCCCCTCTTAGACTGATAGATGTTTTGTATGCTCTAGGACGAAAGAAGAATCTTGTTTCCGTAGCGGTATTAGAATATCGTGGCTATGATGTGATATTTAGAAAATGAAAGGCTTAGACACATCGCCATGGGACGGGTGAAACAAATTGGTGTAAGAGTCAAGAACCTGTATGCTCTCGAGGTTGAAGATGCATGAAAATATTTGAGGAGAGAAGTAGAGGTTAGTGACTTCGTGGTTGAGAGGGAGCATAAAATACCTCTCAACTTGCAGCCTCAGAAGCTGTCTTAGAAAGTTGTGGAGAAGCCACAATTGGAGTGGAGGTGTACACTCAAGTAGAGACCTCCAGTAGGGGGAAATTTCGAGCCAGATGGGCAAAGGGAGCACATGCAACAATACCTCCAAGTGAGAGGTGGAGTGATGTGCATAAATAATCCCAAGAGAAGAAATTTTGGAAGGATCCATTGATATCACGTGTCTCATGGATTAGACCTACTGCGAGGAGTCCACAATACATAGTAGCAGGAAGAATTAGTAGGATTGATGTAGTAAGATGTCAGGAAGACAAAAATTAGAGTGAAAAATTTCAGATACTAGAGCATAGATCAGAGTTGGCAGCAATGCAGAGGGAACAGATGCAAAGTCAGCAGCATAGCAGAGTTTCCGGTAGGCAATGCAATATCTAGCAACAGTCAAAGATTCTGATGACATATGCATCATACTGATTCAGTTTTTTTTTGGAGGCTATTCAGTTTTAGGAGTTGCAGGAGCAAACAACACTAGAGAAGTGTTTCATATAGAACATTCCAAAGTTACCATATCGAGATAGATTGAATTCCTTTCTTGTTGAGAGGGAGAGTTGAAATTGGCAACAAGAAACAATGAAAATGGCAACTAGAAATGGAATCTAGAAAATGGCACCCAGAAATGGTATCATATAAGGCTTCTGATTTAATTTTCCCTTAATTAAATTGGAAGAGAAATTGTTATTTCATCTCATGACAACTTGTATTAGTTAACTGAGTCAGACATTTAGTATTTTCCTATTTTTAGGGGGTCCAATTACAGTTATTTGTGAGTTGTAATTAGTTTACTCAATTAATTGAGTTAAAATCAGTTTAACTAGTTCTAACTGAGAGATGAGCTATTGATAGGTACAATGAATTAAATATGATTTAATTCACAAGTAGTGATCAATCAATTAATTGATAATTCACTATAAATAGTTGTTGCATATCAGTTCTAAGGAAGGCCCAGTTGAGACGGAGGTTAAAGGGAAGAGATCTATCAATTGTACTATTAGAAAATTGTACAGGTCATGCATGAGGTCATCAGTAAGGCCTTGAAGGATTGTGCAATCATTATTTGGGATTTTCCTAATTAATAGGGGCTCAATTAGCCCAAGAATGTGTAAGAAAGGCAGGCCAGGCAGAGGCAAGCAACATGTTAAATATTGGACCAAGCTTATTTTTATTGCAAGCCAGATCAGAGTTAGATCAAAGTGAGATAGTCATCAGAGTGCAGGAAGTTTCTCAGTGGAGGAATAACATTGTATTGTTTCATGATCTTAACCATATGCAATATAGAGATAAAGGGGTTTTGAGTAGTTGCTTTCCCCAAATACATCTTGTGTTGTGCGATTGATAATTTCTTTCTCTTGTTATGTGACTGTGCGATCGAATTTCATTTCCGCAAATTGTAGAAGGATTCAATATCTTGTTTTATTACATTACAAGATCAGATTGAATCCCATTGTTAGATAATTTCTACAAACCTATCCACTCATTAGACATGTGGTCGATTTATTATTAGGATGACCATATTGCATATACTTTGACACTACATTTACATTTAACCCCACGTGTGCCCCCTCGTGGGACATACCACATACATTAAACCTAGTATAAGCCCCCCTCAGGGTCATAACATTATGTCCATAGCTTAAAATTGGATGAAATTTCAATCGTCAAAAAGCTCTTGATGGCTTGAAGACAACATTGATTTCAAAAAATATTTTTAAGGTGGTTAAAGGAAGAGAAATGTTGATAACCCCATATCCATAAAATAATATTGGATATTGGTTTTTTTCACTTCATACCTTCAAAAGGGCCTTGAGAGGACTGCATATATCACATTTAATTTACCAAAAACAAAAAACTTATAACTCTACACAATTATAATGTAAACAAACTATTATTCTCCTAAAACATAAAGACCCTACAAAACTCAAGGCCACTAGCTTAGCCTATGTTGACACAATTTCACGTCGATGTATATCAACATCATCACTTGTAAATAGAACATGGACGCCTAAAATACCACACTAATAATCCATAAAGAGGTGAGCTTCCAATTTTACTAAATGATTTTAGGTCTTAGAGTGTTAAACTTATTTCCTTCTATCCAAAACAAACAAACTCTTAATTAATGAAAAAAAAATTAAATCATGCTTCAAAACAAAAAATTAATTTAATCCAAATAATATTTAAATACAAAACCATTATACCTTCCTACTTTTAATAGCAATAACAACTAATCTAAATCCCATGCACGATCCCAATAACTATGTCAATCACAAATAATAAAATATATTAATACTTAATAAAATATTGTGTAAATATCCATTACATGCCAACATAGCCCACACAAAAAAGTGGAGCGAAACATAACACGACATAAACTTTGGTATACTACATTCCCAAATTAGAAAAAATAGAGTGAAAATTATTTAAAAGAGGGTATCCCATGTCCATCGGTCCTGGAAAGTGTGTTTAACGTGACATGTCTCAAAGTGTTGACGCAGTTACGCTAGCCGTGGTTTGAAATCATAGAGAAATGTGCCAAAACTTAAACCCATAAAGAAAATGACAAACCCTAGATCACACAAAGAAAGGAAATTGAGCATTAATTAACTGAACACGGTAATGTCTTGGCTCGGGATTTGTAGACCTGGTGGAGGCAGTGACAAGATGTCATCCATTGAAAATCAAGAAAACTATAGTTGACAATGCAAATCCAAAAAAATTAACCCAATTTTTTTGTACGACGATCACTATTGCAACATCATGGATGTTATATGTCATTGTTAGGAGGTAGTGACATAAAAATAGTTTGTGGGATTATTTTTTCTTATTCAAATTGATAATGAGTTGTCTCATTTTTTTAACAATTTTTTTTGTTGAAAAGAAAATGCCAAAAAACTGTTGCTAACATATTGTCATAATTGTCTTTAATGTTCTGAAAGTATCACATTTCAAAATGTTTTTTTTTTCTAATTCTATTGCCTCACAAGTGCAAAAAATACACACTTATTCTTCCCAAGCTTCTTTAGGTGTTTTTCACCATCTCATTTCACACCAAAGTTGATGTGAGTTAGTTCTTAATTAAGCAAAAAGAATCTTTGCTCTCCACAAAATGTTAACTCCAATGTACTCTTTTTGTTGGAAATCACAAGTAAAGTTGAATTTCTCAACATGGTAGTCCTTACTACCCCACTCTTTTCCCAATATACATTTGCAGAATTGACAGGTGTCAGGAATTGAGGTAGATGTTCCATTTATGCATCTATTTTTATTATTTTGTCTCATCCATGTTTTATTTCTTTCACCCATGCCTTCATTGAAGACAAATTTATGCCATATACCTACTCCCATTTGCTCAATTATTTTTATATATCTTATGAGACACACCATAGCAACTGCTTCGATGGGAGCTTCCCTTATTTCACTCAAAATTATCTCATAAGGAACTGAAATTTTTATTTTGAACTTGATCACGATAAAGAATTTTTGGATTTTCTCAATTGGTTTCCATTTTGAAACATGAGTGTTGCTAGCCCTCAATTCACACCCATAGAGCATCACTGAATGAACTAGGAACCCAAAAACACTTTAGTCATTTTATATTCGTTTTCCAATCCCATAGCTTTGCCTCTATACATCTATTTTGGAGAGCATATAATGCTTTCCACCCTCCTAAAATTTTATTCTTTCTGAAGTCCTCCTAATTCTGCTTGTTGTTGAAATCAATTTTGATATACTTGTACTCATTTAATTCTTCAAGAGTATTTCCTTCAAAGAAGAATGTATGTTGGTTATACTTCCTTTTATTAGAGAAAATCATTATTTTGGTCTTACTTGTACTGACTCGCATCCCAAATTCTCTACAAAAATGCTCAAGGGAATACAAGTGCATCTGCAATCCATGGGTCGATTTAGCAATCAACACAAAGTCATCGGCATATATAAGAAGCCTTATGACAAACTTCCTCAAATGGACACCATCTCCACCTTGTAAATTTAACCACTCTTCCAACGTGTCAATATATAAACAAAAAAGAGAATGGGATAAAGGGAAACTTTGTTTGACTCCAATGCCACTTCTAAAGCTTTCTAAAATACTTGTTAAAGTTCTAATTTTGACTTTCACCTCTTCATAGAGCCTATCGACAATGACTCTATAATAAAAAAGAATTTCAAGTTCTTTCATTCTATGCCACAACTTATCTCTAGGGACCGTGTCAAATTCCTTTTTGAAGTCAATAAAGAAACAAAATACTTATTCTATGTCCCACCAAACCTTTTCAATAATGTGTCTCATCATGATACCATGATCCACTATAGAATGTTTTGGCCTAAAACTTGATTTCCCTTTTCAAATTAGGGGAATTTTTAGGTCTAAAATGAGCCTCCTAAGGAAATTATAAAATAATAGTGGAAAAAATCTAATAAGATTTGATGACATCATCAAATTTTAGAGGGAAAAATGAAAAAACTACTTTTTCAATTCATATTTTCAACTTATCTCCCAAAGTTTTTACTCAAATTTCCGAGTGAGTATACCGAATCTTAGCATAATTTAATTCCCCATCCAAGGAGTACCCATGTTGCATACTTTCGATGGGTCCTACTACACGAAAAAATGAGAAATACATAAAAAAACGTGATTACAATCACGTTTTTTATGTATTTCTCATTTTTTGTGTAGAAGAGTTCATCGAAAGTATGCAACATGGGTACTCCTTGGATGAGGAATTAAATTCCGCATCCAATGAGTACTCCCGCTCGAAATTTGAGTAAAAAATTTGGGAGATAAGTTTAAAATACGAGTTGAAAATGTAGTTTTATTATTTTATTATTTTTTAATATTTTTACTTTTTTACTCCAAAAATGGTGAATCATCCATTATGGATGACATCATCATCTTGAATCCTATTGGTTGTTATAAAATTTATTTTTGTTGTACATTTTTCTTATGAGGCCCATTTTAGACCTCAAAATTCCCCTAATGGCCCTCTTTTATTTTACTTCTGCCCACTTACTAATTCTATTTTCTAGCATGTTGCCAAAATGCGTTGCAAACAAAGGATTGATCATAATGGTTCTATAATTGGAATGATTATTAATGTCTACATTTTAAAAAATGTGTATTGTTAGGCTAGTTTTATAGTCTCTTAGGTATCTTTATTTAATGATGTTGGTGAATATTTCCATGATGTGTGGTGCACGAGCGTACATTCCTCATTTTAGATATTTTGCTTGAAGTTCAATCAATTTCTCTTCTTTTCCTATTCTCAACTTCTTAATATCATTATCCACCTCCTACAACGTGAAAATATTTATAGTTTTTTTGATCCAGGGGGAGGCTCAACCTCCAATTATTTCTTATAAAGTTGTCTTGCATAGCCAAACCATTGATTGACTGCAATATTATTTTCAATTTGATTCTTCCTTGGTTGAAGTTCCTTCCAAAATAGCTTTGGGACATTCTTTCCTATATATATTAACTTTTCTTGCCTTATTTGCTTGAAACCATTTTTTTCCCTTTTTAAAATATGGTTATATAAATTTACATTCATATTTTCCTTTCCTACCTTCTTCAAGGTTATCCTTGCTATTTTGCATTCGTGGTTAAACCAAGAATTTACCGGAAAGTAATTGGATTTTGATTTCCTATATTTTTCTCTTTTGCACTTCTCAAGTGCACCTTGAATTATATTTTTTAACTCATGATTGTTGAGGATTTGGGAACAATTTGTCTCCTTCTTTATTGACCTCTCTAGTGTTATCTTGAAGATGATACAATTTTGTTGTATTAGAATAATTTTTCCCCTTAAAAGCAATTGTCGATAACACTGGGTTTTCCTCCTATGTTGCCTTTCTTCTAACCAAGATAACCTTATATAAATTAGGTTATGGTCTAATTTTAAGTTTCAAATATGCTCCCAATCTTCACTTCATTTATCCTTTCTATTATGCTTTGTGAACAAATGTGACATAGTCAACGACACTTGCCTCATTGTATGTAATGCAAGTGAAGTTCCCAGGAATTTTCCATCTATCTATGCCATTGCAAATAATTAAGTTGAAAGCACCACACAACATAAGCAAATCCTCCCCAAAATGATTGTTAACTTTTTCATATTTTGAATATCTCAACCATTGGGGATTTTATTCTTCAGTGAGCCAAATAGGATTGTGATCATCTTTGCAAAAAATAATACTATCTTGTTGTTGTTCTAACATTGAAATATTCCACTGAAATACCTTCTCCCTGTCGAGAATATGTGACAATATCTTTCTCTAAAGATGCATATGGATCCCTATTGTATATCCCCTTATTTTTGTAAGTTCAGTGAGACTGGGGGGGGGGGGGGGGAATAGCATACTACAATAATATTTTGAACCATAAATACTATTATTTTGTATCTTATTTCACTAATTTAATGTGATGGTCTTCTATTTATTTCACTAAAAGTAGTATTATTGCATACCCTTTGTCATTTTTTGTTGACTTGTTCCAAACTGCTAACTTTAGATAACCATCAAATGTGGGAGCTTTTCCACCATCACATCCATGAGTTGTCGTGAGATAAATTATGTCTCTACCTTCTGCAATAAGCCCTAACCTAGGTCCCCTCCTCCAAGGGAAGAATTAGGTAGCTATGGGTAGACTTTGATTGCTATGTGGTTTGGCAAACAACAATTAAAATTGATGCTTCAACCCTTTGATCTTGTTGTTTTCCTCCCTATAATAGAATTAACTATTTTTTCTTTATTTCCATCTTGTTGCCCTACTTTTCCATGGGGCCCAAAAACCATAATAACAACTTTACCATTGTACAACCATGCTCTTTTCCCTTTATTTTTTGCTACTCTAATTTTCTACACTTCTTCCCTTATGGGCATCTTTTTATTTTCTAGTTATGAATGTGGTGATTATATCCATGCCTTGTTGGTCACACACATTCTCATGAAAAATGACTCAATTTTCCTTGAAGTCGTGGAAATAGTTGTGACGAGGCTCTCTTTACCCTACAAATTTTTACTTAAATGGGAAATGAACATGTTGGATACAAAGTCAACAACGTTTCTTGATAGGGTGGAAAAGAGGTGTGTAAAAATTTATTTATACCCAAACATAGAATATTGAATAATAATTAATGGAGGAAAGATAATGAAAACTCGATGTATATTTACTAATTATGGGGTGGAAGTAAGAGTTTAACTTACTAGCATAGTTATATAAAATAAATGGTTGGTAAACGTGGATAGGTATCAATCCATGCTAAGGGAGAAATTTAATTAATAGATGAAATAGTCTTTTTTTGGCAAGAATATGACAATAAAATATTGAATAAGATTGTGATTTCTTGTTGTTTAAAATGCACTATGGAATGCATAAAAGGATTCAGTGCCCTTAAAACCTTGAAGCATTTGAAACTTTTAGATTAAACAACTTAAATTTATGATCCTTAAGAATATCCCATATTTTTGGGAAAAATGATCAAAAAGGTACCCGGAAAAGGGCCATTTCATTTATTAGTTAGACTATGTGCATGATAAGTATCAAAACACTTCATGATATATCTCATGTTGCTAAAATAAAAAATTTATAAAAATTAAATAAATTATACATTTATTTTAAAGTATTATTATTAATTATAAAAGAATTAATATATAAGTTAAACATATGTACATTTAAAAAACATGAAACACTATTCTTAATCATGAATATTTATCATTATTTTATCATTGGAGATTTTTAATTTGTAAATAAGTTTTGTTACAATACCATGGCTTAAGCCCAAAAAACCATAATTCACTTCAATGGCACTTGTTCATATGATTTTTTTTTTATTAATCAATTTTATTAAAAGGGAAAAATGGCATAATTAATTTGGAAATAAATCTCAACCTTTGGGCTTGGGGCTTCAAATATCTATTCCATCTGTCGATCTGTGTCCATCCCTCAAATGGATATAGACTCTTCTAATATAAACCTTTCTATTTCCCCTACTTGCTCCCGATGTTAGGTTGAACATGCAAATTTGAAAAGAGAAATCTATGAGCTCCATATCCTAGTGGGTCAACTATGTGCCTCAAAGTGTGACATACTCGACCTCATAGAGTCAAAAAAGAAAAAAAATGGCCCTATGGAAGATCAAATATACACCATGTGTAGCATACTCACCATCTTTCAAATATAGGCAACAACGCTGGAAAATTCAGCTCCAAAGCCACCATGGCATTTCAACCTGAACTGACTTGTTGATTTTGAGTAGTTTTTTATGAATTGTTTCAAATGTATCTGGCTTATGTTTAGTTTTTGTAGAAGTTATACTAGTAGAATCTTAGAAGTACTCAGGGTGGAGGGGTTATATGATGTATTTTGGGAATGGGTTATTAGTAGTAGTTTTGTTATTTTAGAAGCGTCTAAACTGTATGAAGATGTAATTTTCCCGGGAATTTATCGTGACCAGGCATGGAATTAATACAATCCAATACTCATTCATGTAAAAAAAAAATCTCAAAATTTTATTGGTGTATGTAATTCCTCCTCCCACATTTACCCACTTTAAAAACTCTCTAGGGTAAACATGAGTTGAGTGTCACTATGACATGAATTAACCTCCAAGTTCCGGTTATGGAAGTGGAGAATACAAACCAAAAGTAAATTGACATCCCTCAGAGGCTACAAATCACTCAAAAGCTTACCAACCACTCTAGGTTATCAATCCCTGAGATGAAACTCTTTTTCATTGACCTAACACCCTAACCACACCCTTGACACACTATATGTGTGGTTATGAGGCTCTAGCTACACCCATAAGCCTACATGCATGCGTATATAGCCCAAAATTCCCTATTATGTGCACGTGGTCATGAGATATATGACAAATTTTCAAACTAGCCTCCAAACCACTGCCCAAAATTTCCCGTAACATTCTAAAATCATGAAAAATGATGATAACAAAGCTAAACAATCAAAATTTGAACAAGATATTGACCTAGACATGCCTAATGCAAGTTATACATTTCGTCAAGCACATGAAAAACATATAAGGTATAGGTCATGAATGCATATATGATCATAAAATTCTGAACTTCATCTAAAAATCACCAAGAAGACTTTATGCCCTCTCTAGCTAGTTGCAACAAAACTTGTTAGTCCATGCATTCATCAACTATCCAATAACTTATCAAGTCATGAGAGAGATCCATAGCTAGAGAAAATCATAAAACCATGCATATAACCAACATATAACCATAATAGAAACTATGAAAAAATAGCTATAATATCACCATACTAACCAATATAAGTGCTCATAGATCACAATAGGAAAAAAACTCATATTAACATATGAAAAATTCAACCAAGTTAGGGACTTCCACGTACCACCTGACCATAGATTGGGATGAACCAAATCTCTCTTTCAACCAATCACCCCTATTCCATATTCCAATCATGAATTTGGTATCATAAGGGTTAAACCAAAATAAAACCAACTAGGGCTTCAAGAGGCCACACCACCTAAACCCTCAACCACAGTGATTTCACCTAAAAGGTCTAGAAATCGCAAAAATAAACCACATTGGTCTCTATCCAAGTTGTGCAGGGTTCCAAGAACTAGTAAATCAACCCATAGCCTCTAGGGAACCCAAGTTGTTTCATGGCTCTAGAAAATTTTTCCCAACCCACAATCTCTAGGGACCCGTAACTCAACCCACATCCTCCAAGGAACTCAAGCTATTTGAAGGCTCCAGAGAATTTGTTCCAACCCACAATCATAGGAAACCAAAGAAATAATCAGAAAACCAAATGGGGAACCCACTACACCATGGCTATATAGGAAATGACAAAGGCAAGACTGAAACCACTGTCACTCCAGGAAAATATCCATGCCAATGACAACAAATGACCAAGGAATCACATGCATATATCATGCATCCAGAAACTAGCAAGAATATCACACATGAAACCTATTACCTATAAAGTAAGCATGTTGTAGTTGTTGATCTAACTGTATCCTTGTGCTTCCTTGCTTTCCTTTGTTTTATTTATCCAATCCAAAGTGAATGCTAGAATGCTCCAAGAATGCTCTAAGTGTGCAAGAGTATGAGAGAATGAATAAGAGATAAACTAAAAACTGTCAAAAAGCTATCAATTGTTTCTATGATTCCTTTTTATTATTTATGTCTCATTTTTCTTCATTTTTGTTGATTTTCCCTCTAATTTCCCTTGCATGTAAATTTGTGTCTCTTCACCTTCATTTTATCCAATTTTCCTTTATTTTCACAATTAAATGCCATTTATTGCCTCTTTGAATTCGTCGATGCCTTTGCCGATTCCATAGCCATTAATAATCCACAAGTGATGCCCACTATAATTTTTTCCCACCATTCAACTTGGAATATGTGTCCCATGACCTTGGTATTATTTTATTTACATGGAAAATAAACCATGGGTTACTAGAAATACCTTTTTCTTGGTAGAACATGGTCTTCGGTGTTCAATGATGCTTATAACCAACAAAACATGTTTCCCATGAAACTTTATAACACAACTTGATGTAGCATTTACATGATACCAAGCTATTGAAACCATGAACACCATACTTCTTATTGGATCATTACAACACAACTCGATGCAATATTTACAACATACTGCTTCTTGGATCTTTATAACACAACTCATTGAGTATTTACAAGACACATATGCATAAAAATAAACCAAAACACATAAATCAAACACATTTTCTACACCAACAAATAAGGAAGGATACAAGGCTCGCATCTCATCAACCATCTCCCTTGTTGCTTCATCAGGCATAGAGTGCTTCCACCACACTTTAACCTGCTCGATTGCTCAGTTCTAGAGCATGAGCGATTTCCTCTACAAAATTCACTTAGGTTATGGCTGGAACTCTCCCTCTAGTTCCACCTGCAATACATATCAAGCAATCACATGATCAATATCCTGCACATATCTCTTAAGTAATGAAACATGGAAGACATCATGGAATTTCACTATTGGCAGTAGTGAAAGTTTGTAGGCCAGTAGTGAAATCCTCTCAAGGATCTCAAAAGTACCACAATACTGAGGTGCCAACTTGATACATGATCCAATCCTTAAGGAGCTCCTCTTGGGCTTGATGCACAAGTACACATTCTCCCCAACTTGAAACTCCTTGAATGCTATATGTTGATCTTCTTAGCTTTTCATCAGGTCATGTGCTGCCTTTTAATCCCTATTAATAACTTGCATCTCCTACTCCATCTTAGCCAACATATCAGGTATAATCAACACCCTGTTTACTGGATCACTTCAACTGATAGGAGTATTACAAATTCACCCATAAAGAGCCTCAAATGGACCAATCCTTAACGATTCCTGATACCCATTGTTACATGAAAAATATATCAGTGGAAGATAAATCTCCCAATTCCTCTATTTATGCATGACATAAATCCTCAAAATGTACTCAAGAATCCTTTTAACCCTATTTTTCGGTCCATCTATCTACAGACGATAAGTTGCGCGGAAAGCTAACTTTGTCCCCAATCCTACAAACAACTCCTTCTAAAACTTGGAAGTGAACTTGGCATCTCTATCTGATATGATTTTATTAGGAACACCATGCAACCTCACTATCTCCTTGATGAAGATACAAGCTATTTCACTAGATGATTTAGTAGAATCCACTGTAATAAAGCGAGCTACCTTGCTCAACCTTTCAACCACAACAATGATGGAATCATGTTGTCTTGATGTCCTCAGTAAACCTGTAATTAAATCCATGGAAATGAGCCCCCATTTCCATTTCAGGATCAAAATAGGCTGAAAAAAATAGTTGGATGCTTACCGTCAGATTTCACCTGCTAACAATCCAAACTTCTTGCAACAAACTCAACCACATATTTCTTCAAGTTCGTCCATTGATAGAAATTATTAACAACTATCAAAGTATTTCGATATATTGGGTGGTCTGAATACGACTTGACATGAAACTCCCTCATGATAATCTTCTAGAGCTCACTATTATCTAACACATAAATCATATTTCTGAATCCGACCAACCCATCTATTGTGAGACGATACTCATCATCTCTATCACCTTCACCATTTTGTTGCAACTTGTGCTTCTGCTGTTGGTACCTCTCATCATGTTGTCGTGCATGCAATATTTGTCCTGTAAATCTGTCCCATCTAAACTCACAACTAAAATGTGATTCACCTGCACTCTCCTACTGAGAGCATCTACATCTTTGTTCTCCTTTCCCTTAATGTACCTGATCTCATAGTAAAACTCATTGAGGGTATCCAACCATCTAGCTTAGATTGGGTTGGTCAAACAAGTACCTCAACCCTTTTTGATTACTCATTAGAAAAATCCTCCTACTAAGGAGATAATGTCTCCACATATTCAATGCATGAATGGTATTTTCCAAATCGAGATCATGAGTCACATAGTTCTTCTTATGCTCATTTAGCTTCCTTGACTCATAACATACCACCTGTCATTCTTGCATCAAGACTCCTCCAAGTAATTTATTGCAAGCATCTATATAGAATTTGAAACTAATTATCATGATATGCAATCTTCAAAATTGGAGCATTTGTAATAAAATGCTTCAACTTCTCAAAAGGAGATGCACACTTGTCAGTCCATTCAAAAAATTTTCCTTTCCTTTACAAAGATTTGAAAGGATAGAAAATCCTTGAGAAGTTCTTGATGAACTGTCTGTAATAACTTGCCAGTCCCATGAATGATCTAACCTCATCCACATTCCTATTATTTGGCCACTCCATGATAACTTTAATCTCTTTTGGGTCCACTGTTATCCCCTCCTTGGAAACAACATGTCCTAAATAGTGAATTTGAAGCTGAAAGAAAATGCAGCTGCTGAGCTTAGCATACAACTGATGCTCTCTCAACAATCTAAACAATGTTTTCAGGTTCTATGCATGCTCTTCCTCATTCTTGGAGTATATCAAGATATCATCAATAAACACTATCACAAACTTGTCCGGATAAGGGCACAACACACTATTCATCCAACACATGAAATTATTTGGAGAATTGGTAAGACCAAAAAGAACCACCAAAAACTCATAATGTCCATACCTTGCAAAAAATGTAATCTTGTAGATCTCTTCTTCTTTGATGTGCACCTGATGATATCCTAATCTCAAATAAATCTTTGAGAACATTGTTGCTCCCTTCAACTGATAAAACAAGTCATAAATCCGTGAAAATGGATACTTGTTCTTGATGGTCACCTTGTTCAACTGCATGTAATCAATGAAAAATATGAGAATAACATCCTTTTTCCTTACAAACAATATTGGTGCACCCCAAGGTGACATAGTTAGCCTTATGTATCCCTTGTCAAACATTTCCTTAAGCTGCAACTTCAATTCCACCAACTATGGAGTACTCATCCTTTGATGTGCTTTAGAAGTTGGTGTTGCTCCCGGCATCAACTCAATAGAAAATTTCACCTCTCTATGAGGAGTTAACTTTGATTTATCTGTAGAAAACACATCCTGAAATTGATGCAAAAAATGATACCTCTTCAAGACGTAATCATCCTGAAAATCCTTTCTTTTATCACTAGAAATATTCTCTACAAATAATAAGCATCATTTCCTGCAGCTGCGCTTTTCTTGCATAGTTGTAGCCATTCTCACTGATATAGGATTCTTCTTTCCCTATAAATGATCCTTTCCCTATCATCATCCAAGAACTCAATAGCCTTGTCATAACAGTGTACCTTGGTCCTATGAATGAAAAACCAATCCATGAACAAAAGCATAATATATGAACACGATTGAAGCACATTTAGATGTGTTGATGTAGGCATACCATTCATCTCAAATACAAAAAATCTCACTCAATGATGAAATATTCTCTTGGTCCCTATAGCCAGCTGCACCAACCAAGATTCTGCACACACTTATTTATTCAAGAAAAAATTATCCACCTAGTCAGGATTGATATAAGTATAGCTAGATCCAAGGTCAATAAAAATGGAAACAACTTTATCATGAATCTTAATTTCCATCTCAATAATGGATTCCTGATGATCAACCTGCCTGTTATCCACTGTTTCATAAATTCGAGGAATACACTGACCAACATATCCAATTGTTTATGCCTCCTGAACACTGTAAATATGAGGTCTGCCACCTTGGCGTGATGGGAACTCACTCCTGCGATGCTCTCCACCACAAGTCTAACACCTCAAAGGATTTCTTCCATCGCCCTTATTCTACTCCTCAGGTTGAGACCCATGTCCTCTCTCAACTGCATTGAACTTCTTATAAGGCACTACATTCTCCTTATTACTAGTATCCTGAAGTCTTCCTTGCTTCTTAACCCACTTTCCTTTAGTATTCTCATTAAATTTACAATCTTTCCTAGGCTTAGACTTCTGTTATACTGCTCCTAATAATGCTTCAACTTCCTAATGACTTCCTCCATTGAAAAAGGCTCATCATACTCAATTTGGTCTTTAAATTCTAAAGGAATTCCACTAATGAACATTTGGACCTTGTATTCTCATCTTTGAGATAAGGCACATACCTCAACAAATCCAAAAACTTAGTTGTGTAATATTCATCTATCATGGAACCCATCTTAAGCTCATATAATTCCTTGGCCTTCCCATCATAATATCTCTTATGCAAGTACTTCTTCATGAATATTAATTTAAAATCATGCCAACTCAACTCTTCTACCTTGATTCCTCCGACACGCTTCACATCTTTCCACAAAATATTTTCTTTTCCCTTGAGATTGAATATCGATAGCTTGGATTTCATATTCTCTGAATAATCATGCAATTAGAATAAATTCTTCATCTCAAGTATCCATGCTTCTGCATCTTTTGATTTATTCACATCCCCATCAAAAGTAGTAGACTTGGATTTCTTGAAATCCTTTGGAAAATAATACTTTTGACATCTCCTATAAGGATTCTAGTGGTAATAACGATGATGTGTTTGAGAGCCAGAGCTACAATAAAATCCATGAGTGCTAGTCCACTTTTCAGGCATATCCAAATATTTGACACCTCTAATTGTTTCATCCTTGTCCAACTTGTATCCTTATCGAAACTTGCTACCATATTCTAGATTATTTTTTTCTTCCTGTCCATGAATGGTCCTCAGTTGTCCCTCCTTTTGAAAATCTGAAAGACTCTGAAGGATGACCGAATTAACCTCTACTTTCCTTTACTGAGCTTTAGCAAGTCTCTCCTGCGCCTCAACCAACCTACTATTATCTGCCTTCAAACTTCTCATTGTATTTGCTATATCAGGAGAGTAATCTTCTCCTTGTTGCTCAAGTGACCTATCCCATTTTGTTGTATTCACATCAGGCTTGTAATGGTATTCATGTGAATTGTAGTCCACTATTCTGCTCTTCATCTTTGATCTTTTATTTCTTGCAAACATGTCATGTTATATAAACCAAATAGATACATAATTAAAATCACACCTTTGTGTATTTCAGGGCAGGTTATCTCATCTGCACAATCAATCCAGATTAGCACACAATAGATACATAATGACATCTACATATTAACATTTCAACATCATGCATGATGACACAAAAATTCAATAATGATCATATGCGTAATAACCATAACGATCATAATGCACACATAACAATATGAATTTAGCTCATCCAATACAAGTGTTTAAACCTAGAAGCTCTGATAGAACCCTATGGTATTAGATATCACCCAAAGAGAACAAAAATTTAGTTCTGATATCACCTTGAAACACATCCTCTCACATTTGTCCAATTTTACAAACTCTCAAGGATAAAATGAGTTGAGTGTCACTATGACATTACTTGACTTGTAACACTCTCTGCCCACATCTACCCAAGTAACCAGAAAACTGGGGTAAACATGTGATGATATGTAACTATAATGAGATTCAACCTCCTAGGTGACCCTAAGAAAGTGGAACCGACAGAATCAAAACATACAGACCTTGTACAACAACAAAAACACCCCCAGGAGGTAACCAAACCATTTAGGCCTCTTACCCCTGGGTAACACTGATATTTTGACCTCTTTGAGCCATAGACACAGGCACATGATTCCAATCCAAAATCCATGAGGATATAGATGAAGGCATAATACAACATTCTAGCATATAGGGCCCCAATTCATTAGTTTCGTGCCAGCGTCCCCGAGATTTGAGACACCTTTTCAAGCCCATAACCTAGTTCTCTGCCCAAAACTTCATGAAAAGTTTAGAGATAATAAATAACAATAGGAAAATGATATAGAAGCAATCACATAAATAAGAATTCATCTGGACCCCTGCTAACCATGACAAACATTTTTTCAAACATGTCACAAACATTGAAACTACAGGTGTAAACAACAAATCTGAGCATAGGGGTCTCATAGTTTTATGAGAATCACTAAGAATAATTTCTCTCTTACATCATTAGCTACAATACAATCTATTTGACCATAGATACATTGTGCATTAATTTACAAATAAAAACATGGAGAGAGCCATACATCGTCACTCATAAAATACATGGTTATACCCAACATAATAACAACAAAAATACAATGGATACAACAACAATAGAATCCACATATAAACTAATATATTTATACATTGGATACCAAAGGAATGATCTTCTCATCAATGAATTTAAAAACCAACTAGAGATGGGACTTCCACGTTCCACCTGACCATATATTGGCTGAGCCAAATCTCTCTTCAACCAATCACCCCTGTGCCACATTCCAAGCATGAATGTGGGACTCAAACCGAAAGAGCCAATCCAGGGCATACAGAGGCTAAACCACCTCACCCTCATCAACATAAACCAGGCTTTACCGTGATATACACCCTATCATTAGGCCAACACAAGTATGGATATCACGAGATTATCTTTGCCTAAACCATGAGGAATTTTCCTGTCTCTTAGTCTCTTAGGCTTTACCACAATCCACAGTCCAAATTAGGGACCACTGGGCCCTAAACTGAGATATAGTATCCAGGCTTTACCATACATTCCATCCCAAGACTACTAGGCCCAATGGATATCACTCACCTCTCAAGCTTTACCTAAATCCAAACCCGGATCACTAGGCCCTAAACCGAACAAAACCACCTCTAGGATTTATCGTATATCCCGACATTCATAGGTCGAGGATTCCTAGGCCCACCGAGGAAACACAGTATCGTACTTTACCGCAACCCATAGTACAGTTTATGGGTTACTAAGCCATGTGTTATATCAATTCGGAGATCCACCTCACTTAGCTTTGAATCCATTTGGAAATTCAGCTAAACCAAAACATGAGAAATCCACAACACCATGGCTATCTGGAAATGGAAAGGCTAGGATGAAAACACTGTCACACTTGGAAAAACCCATGCCAAGACATAAAATAACCACATGAAATACCATGCATTCCATATCTAGCAAGGAAACACACATGAAACTTGATACCTACCAAGAATCCTGATCCTCCTTGCTTGCTTCCTCCTTCTTCTTGCTTTCTTGCATTTCTTATCCCAATCCCAAAATGCTCCAAGAAAATTTAAGTGTATGAGAGAGAGAGAGAGAGAGAGAGAGAGAGAGAGTGAGAGAGAGTAATGAGAGAGCTCCAAAGCTGAAATGACAAAAGGTTGCAAAATCTTGCCAATTAATCCTCAGAAGCCTTTTTATCAATGGGGCCTCTATTTTCTTCATTTTCCATTATTTTCCTTCATTTTCCTCCTCACATGCAACCTGTGACCTTTCACCTTCCTTTTATACTATTTCCATTATTTTCATAAATAAATGTTCCAAAATTCCATTTTTCCTCTCCAAAGCCTTTGCCTTTGCTTTCACCAATTTCCTCAGCCATATTAACCGAGTGAACACCCACTAGGATGTTTTTCCCAACATTCAACTTGGAATAAGTGTCCCATCAACCGTGATTATTATTTTAACTTTATTACTTGGAATTTTCATGAGGGATGTTACAGAACCCTGTCCCTTGGGGAAACACCATCCTCGGTGTTCAATGACACCTACAAACCAGTAAAATACTAAAAATAAAACATACTTCCTATGGATCTTTATAACACAACTCCTTGTGGTATTTACAATGAATAACCTTCATAAAATAAAAATCATCATGACAATCATACCATGTACTGGAGATTTATAACACAACTCATTACGATATTTACAATAGTATACACATACACACATTTTCTCAACCAAAAAATAAAAGGATACGATGCCTATATCAGCAATAAGGGAATCCATAGGCTCACACCTCCACCCTCAAAGTAGTACCAAGATTCACTTCCTTCCAAGGAAGTCCAGAATCCACTGTTATAGTAAAAGCTGCATCCAATGTCCAATGATACAATCCTACACCATGTATCCCCTCAGTGAATAGTTATCGACTCATTGTTATAGGTCACACTCCCAATGTGCATCTAATTCCATCTGGAAATGCTAACGACCAAAACCAATCCATCCCCGACCTTCCATTTTCTTCTACACAGTCCCTCAGGAAATCTGGTAATCGCTTCCATGCAGTCACTCACCTTCCAAGTTCCCAGACACACCCTATCCTGGGCGATCCATCCCTTGGCAAGGCTTCCTCGCATCGGAAGATACAAAAACCAAGGCATATACTTGCCTCAACCATCGTACCGGTAATAGCATGCTCATGGAAATCAATGGACACTATTGGGTACCAGTGCCTCATAATGGCCTTGCTCTTGAAGTGCTTTACCAACATACTATTTCCTATTTCAATTCCTTTTGTTGTTGCTGCTAATGCTTGCAATAAGTTTCAACCAACCAATCGGGAATTTCCATGATTTATGGTACCAAGCACATAATCCCATTAGGCTAAAAAAAATTGAAATAAATTCAAATCATATGTCATTGGTAGCTCGTCAATAAGGTGCACTTGCAATTATGTTCACTTCCTGTCACAACAAATCAAACTAGATGTTTGATCAAATCATCATGAATAAACATATCACATATGTTTAGCTCAAAACACAACCACCATAGGCCAAAATCATGAATCAAATCTAATCATCATAAACCATAATCATAAATCACATATAACCATCATAAGTCAAAATCATATATCACATGCATAATAGAACTGAAATAAAATATCGATACTTATCCTTCATCGGTCCTTACTTCTACCTTTTTTCTTTCTATACACACACTGGATCGGTTGCCACACCTAGGAAGCACCCAATGCCTTTGCTTCTCTTCTTTCACATACACATACACCTACACTAGTTTTCCATGCAACACAATACATACACCTACCTCCAGTGTACAACACATACCCCTACACCCGGTGTACAATACAACACAACACATACACCTATATCTGGTGTACATCACAACACAATACATATACATATACAAGGTAAAACAAAAGGAATACACATGTCACGATACCACAACTACACCATGCACATACATAGTACCGCATGCCCGAAACATAGCATGTATGACATGCAAAAATACCACATGCATAACAGTACCATATGCACAACATGTACACAATACCACCTATACAGAACACCACTCGCACAATGTGTGCACAACGTAAGATGTACACGACACCACCTGCACAATGTGTACACAACACCAAATGTACACTGCACCACCTGTACAATGTGTACACAATACCACATGTACACAATACCAAATGCACACCGCACCACCTATACAATATGTACACAATACCACATGTACACAAAACCACATGCACGACATGTACACAACACCACATGTACATTGTGCCACATGCACGACATGTACACGACACCACCTGCACACAACACAGCATGTATAACATGTACACAACATCACATGCACACAAAATCAGATGTAAAATCATGCACACAACACCATATGTACAACACATGCACAAAACCATACATACATAGCACTACATATACAACATGTACATATCACCATATGTATACAACACTGCATATCCAACATGCATACAACACCATGTGCACACAACACTGAATATCCAACATGCGCGAAATACGATATGTACATAACACCACATATCAAACATGTACATAGCACCAGCTATACCTAGCACTACATATGAAATATGCCCACAAGAACCATATATACAACTTGCATATGTACATATTACTACATATGTTACATTTACACATCTAAATATACAACATGCACAACATATATACAATAGTAGTACTACACATACATAGACCACACATTGACCCCACAACAACCTTACTTCTAGTGTCCTTCCACTATCCATACCTATCCTATCATGTCACAGATCACACTACCTTTACTTCGCTGATGTACTTCTCAACATTACATGTCCATAACATAAACATAGGCATATTACAAGCATGTAATATCAATTCATGTCCACATGATATTAACCTCATAGATCTGTCAGGGTTACTCTTCCCACTTGATTCATCATAATACAAAGAACCTCATCATGCCATTCACCAGCATAAGAAATCATTCCCCCCACAATAATGATGCTTGAAAACCCTTTCATATAGTAACATAGATACATAGATACATACATATATAAAATCATTAGCATAAAAAAATCATGATCCTATCATACAACGACATACACACACACATATATACATATAAACATTCACATTAAAAGATTATTATCCACAACGACCTTGTCAGACATGAAAATATACATACATACATACATGTGTACACATACATGTGACCTTATTTCCTTAAGAATAAATACAAAGTATTCTACAAGTTCCAATAGTTTAAGGCTCTTGTGTAAAATCAGAAAGACATGAAAACTAAGTTGTGGAGAACAAATAATGTTGGATAATGTTGTGGGAATGAATTCAAAGAATTTTGTAAGAAGTGTGTTATAGAAAGGAAAAATACTACTACATAAACACGTCATCTTAATGGAGTTGTAGAAAGGATGGATATGACATTAATGAAAAAAGCAAGGAGCATGCTCAGTGGTGCTGAGTTAGGGAAGGAATTTTGGGTATAGGTAGTGTACATTGCTTGTTATATGGTAAATAGATCACCCTGATCAAGTTTCGATCACAAGAATCCATATGAGGTATGCAATGGTAGGAAACCTTCTATTAAAAATATTAGGGTATTTAGATGTGATGCTTATGTACACATTAGAAAGGAGAATAAGAGAAAGTTGGATAAGGAAGTTGAAAAGTGTATCTTAATTAGATATAAATATAGTCTCGAAATTTATAAGCTTTGGAACCCAAAAACTAATAAGGTTGTGTATATTCTAGATGTGGTATTTAGATTTTAGTCAAATATTATAAATATGATGTCCTACCAAGGGATAAAAAACCAAAAATATAGAGTTTGAATTGAAGGATGATGAATTAGAATCTACCAAAGAATAGGAATCAAAAGAAGAAGAACCATAGAATTTGGCAATGAGGAGATTGTAGGTTTCAAAAATAAGTGTTAGAAAAACTTGACTAGTTAAAGAGTCAAATTTACTTTGTTAACAATGGTGGTTTTGAGCACATGGTTTTCGTTTTCATGGTTTCATGCCCATGAATTACATGTAATGAAGCCTTTAAAAGGCTTGGGAAGACCTCATTGTAAGAGGGGAGGAATGTGAACAGTGAAGGATCACTTGGATAAATTGATTGGCTTTTCACCAAAGGACACTAATAGGATATTCTATTATTTAGTTTTTCCTTCGATTGAGGTTTTAAAGTATAAAACGTATTTTTAAAGTTTTGTCATATTTTTTGTTGTGTTTTCTTATCTTCTCTCAATATATGTATATGTATATGTATATGTGTGTATATATATATATATATATATATATATATATATATATTTGTGTGTGTACATTAATTTTAACATGGTGTTAGAGGTTGGAATTGGTGCTTTCATGTGTCAACTAGATGGGGATAAGAGATAGGTAGTCAGGGAGAGATTGGTATAAAAAATCGAGGATAGGCCAACGGAAAAATTGTAGAAGCTATAGAGATCAAGCTATGCATTGGTTGTGGGCATGATGAGAAGAATTTTTGAGTGAAGGGCCAATAGAAGTAGAGAATGAGTGGAGCACTATTGGGGTTAATCAGTGTTGCAAACACAACCCCCCTAGAATGTAAGCAATAAGGCCAAGATTTATTGTTGCAGTTGAAGACTTAGAATGTAAAGGGAAATGCAAATATCATGGCTAGAGTCTTATCCTTTGAGATGTGGTAATTGCACCATATCAAGGTGAGTAACAAATGCGAGGTGAGCCATGGTTAGATCATTGTCATGGACAAATATGTCATGAGTCTAATGTGCTTGATGCCAAATAAGAAGAGGGAGACTACAATCTATAACTTTATATCTTTTGCCATCATTGATCAGCTTAAGGAATACCAATTTTTCAAGTAGTGTTATAAAATATTTTTCCACACTTATATTTAGATGCATTTGTTGGTCGGGAAGCATCATTTTATCCTTATACAAACCTGCATTTTACTTAAAAATTACTTTTTCAAATTTCGTATGTGAACTTCCCACATACAAAACACATATATATGTGGGTCCTCCAAAGTAGACATGTGTATGCCTTAAAATATATTAAAATATACATAATATATTAACATTTTCGGGTAGGGTATACAGTTTATACCAAAATCCACCTATTGTAGCCCCTATCATAATCACCCAAATTAATTTTTGGTGGTATTTATACACACCTTGCATAGTGCACTATACATATGATTTTCCTTTGTATCCTAACATTGGAAACTTTATAATAACATAAAATAGTTGATTCTATCACACAATTATATAAGTGGCATGATTCTTCCTTCACTCAGCACAATGAACCTATTGATAGTTTTGGATCTCAGAACTAATGCATTTTCCAGCCCCATATCCAATGCATTTATGAATCTACAACATGGAAATATCTACATGGAGCAGTGTGGGCGCTCATGCAAATCTGTTGTGTGTATTTGCAACTTGGAATTCCAACATATGAGTGTGTTGTGTGGATATATTTATCAAGAAATACTAAGGCCAATGATGGCACCACATGTTTATTGAATAATGAGGAGATAAATAAACAACCTACATCACTTCCAAGAATTAAAAAGAGAAATTAAAGTTATATATTGATAAAGTAGATTGAATCAAGTTTGATCCTATGTAGATAAGGAAAATTCTAAGTGATACTTAGACCTCAAGAAGATGCACCGTTGGGAATTTTATTAAGATCTATGGATATAAGGCTCCATTGAAGGGTTTTTGCATTAGTTCATGCATTAAAGAAGAAATTTGGATCTGGGCCTCCAGTGTAAATCACCTTATAAATTTTACCAAACAATATTAGTATGGTTCCCGTTATAGGTTTGGTTATTTAGTTTTTCACCCACACTCCAACATATGATTGAATGTTAGGTATAAATTGTTGTAGATATGGGGTTCAAAGAAGCATGTTGGGAATAATAGTTGCAAGACTAAATATTTCATTTTTTTTAAGGCTCCTTTTTCATTATTTAGATTATCCAAAAATTTTGAGTGTTTAGCAGTGGGTGCGATGAATGGTGAACATTCTTTTCAAATTGAATTCATATTTTTTGTGGATGGCATGATATGAACCTACATGTCTCCAGTTTCTTGGTTTCTATGTGATCAAGGCCTCTGTGGAATTTTTGGTCCCTCAATTATGAAAATGTGGTCACAATACATTTTAGAGAAGTTCTAGGAGCACAAATATGAACTTTTACCTCATTCCATTGTACATATATTTTTGTACTTTGCTTTAGAACATCCATTCCTTCCCAATAATGATTATGTTTGGCATGTATTAAATTTGCTTCTTTATGCCATATGTTCACCAAAGGTAGCTTATGGTTGTTACAGAGATCCATGGTTGTTTAGAGGCTTGAATCGAGAGTGAGAATAAAATGATAGTGAAAACAAGAGAAGATTAAAGGTCAAATTATTGAGATATTTCTTTTTAACTTGTGGTTATTATCATCTATTGAAATACAAGAAATTTTTATTTGAGATATTAATTGGGATATAGGTTTAAAAAAAAGGGAAAAATTCATATGTCCAAATTGGAGAGTGGGATTTGAGGTTAAAATTAAGGTCTATGGAGTCAAATTCAAGGATAATTGTTGAATTAAGTCAATGAAATTGTTAAAGTTAAAGGTTAGGAATTTATTAATTCAAGTCAAATGCAATTTTGGTCTAAAATATCTTGCGTAGGTAATGAACTAATACAGGTCAAGTTTGACAAATGTTGGAGTCAATGGTATGTAGTGGAGTACTTTTGTGATAAAGAGTGTGCCAAATCAAGGTCCTTGTAATTGAGTTGTAAGTGTAAGAAAAGTAATGAGATGGTTTAGGTGGAATTCACTGGATTCAACTAAAAAAAAAACTTAAAGTCATAAAGAAGTCATTTATGTATAAAATGGTGCATGATTGGTGTACATGACACCTCAAGATCATATTATGTTCTAATCACTACATGAGAATTGTAATGCAAAGTGTCAAATTAAAGTTGAAAAATTCACAGTCAAACATCATTGTTGTAAGACTGGGTGAAAGAAGAGTTAGGTTATTGTTTGCATGAATATGAGTCTATGTTGGAAATGGTCATTATGAAAATAGGAAAGTTTTTTTTTTTTTTGCAACTACAAAAAATTATGAACTAAGGAAGATTTGAAATCAATGCCAAAATGAAGTTTTATTGTTGGACAATGCATAATCTAAATAGAAAAACATGTTATAACTATGAAATTTCATGGGAATGTAGAATATTATAGGTATGAAGAGAGAGGAAGATGACTATGACAATGCAGTGGAACAAAAATGGAAGAAGGCTAATGTAGAAATAAAAATATGTAGACTTCATGAAGATGAATTAGAGAAAAGAAAATTTGTTGCATAAACCCTTATAGTAAGAAAGGTGTAACAAAAATAAGAAAAACTTCAAATTGGGGTGGAGTACAAGCTGTTAAGACAACTCCAAAGCTACAAATATGGGTAGAGTTGTCTAGAGAAAGGAGTAGGAAAATATATTGAGAGAAAGTGAGCAGGTGCAAAATCCTACAACTATTGTAAATGAGGATTAGAGGAAGCTCAAAATGTTCTAGTGGAAGGAACTAGGAATACCAAAAGGATAGGTTCATGACAGGAGTTTGGTGAGGTATTGTGTAGGAACATGAAACAAAATTGTTCTTGTAGAGGCTATTTGCAACTCACACTGAACATGGGGAAGATCACATAGGAATAAATGGAGGGAGAGAGATGACTATGAATAGTCAACTAAAGGGTTCAAAAGAAGCCTCAAGAAATTGAAATAAAACAACAACTACATAAAAAAATAAGATGTGAAGTTAGTTTCTAGGTGGATGGACTCATATGAAAACAAGAGGTGAGAAAATCTAACAAAGATGCAGGAAAGAAAAAGGTTGAAGCAACAAAAGACAAACACAACAAAGCAGTAGATGTGAGGCATTGGAAACATAGTTAACAAAGAAGAAGCAAATGAAGAAAGATATAAATAAAATTATTGTGTGTGGTTTGATATAATAAATCCATGAAACATAATATCCTTAATAAATAGTCCTTGGATAATTTCATTTAATAATGATCTTGGTCAAAGATTGAAAACTTTTGTAGTTGTATGTATTTGAGTCAATACTAATGAGGCAAAGCGTTCCCCATAGATTTCATAGTAAAAACCACCAATGTAAGAGAATTTTAATCATGTACTATTAGTGGTAAGCATAAACCATCAAAGGATGTCCAATAATTTAGGGAGAAACTTGGCATAGGAAGAATTGTCAATTTGAGGCAATCCATACTACGCAGAATCATCAATCTTAGTGAGGAAGCAGTTAGGAAGATTTGAATTTATAAAAGGGAGCCTTTATAAGAGTAGAATGATCATTGATAATATGACAAAGAAGAGAAAACTATGTGGAAAATTTTTGCAAGATATGGAGTGCCCATTGACATGATTCCATGAAGATTTTTTGTTCCTTGGGAGTTTGATGTAGGAGCATCGTCAACAGGTGAACTAGAAACCTATAAGAATTAGGATGATGAAAATGATGGTGGTGATGCAGATAGGTATAGGTATTTAAATTTTTTATAGAATAATAGTTGATGAACCATGTACGAGGAGTTTCCTAGAGAAACGACTAATGCAATGGTTGGAAACCCATGTATTTGAATGGATGGTGATATTTTTATGTGGAATTCAACATTTTTTATATTGTAGGTGCAAGATGAAATAATATCGAGAAAAAATAATTAATAAGATGAAATATCAAGGAAAAATGAAGTTGAAGAGAAAGGACGATAAAGGAAAAGATGGAGAAAGGATTATTTTAATGACAAATTATAATTGAAGAAGGGGCATCAAGGAATGATTCCTATTTGTAATGTTTAACTAATAATATCATGAAAACGTACTAATGTAGAATAACTCTAGAAGTATACGTAGGAATGATATATGGAGAAATATGAGAAAAAGTAGGGATGAATATTTGTTGAGAGAATCATGGGAGATATTTTGGAGATATTGTAGGAGATAATTATGGAAATAGTATTGGAGTAGTTAGAAATAATTAGCTAATCATGATTCACTTGTTATGATCAACGATATTTATAAAAGGGACCCTTTGTACACTAAGTGTAACATTGGTGGAATGAGTTGATTATTATAACTTTCCCTAAAGGGAAATTATAGTATGATCTTAGTTTCCCTTGCTTTTTGAATATGAGTGAGATTTATGTATGTTGTGTATTTTGGGAAATATGTCATGTTCCTTTTTCTGTTTTCCCTTTTGGTGTGGTCGGGATGGACTTTCATGGTTGGAGTCAGTTGGGTCACAATAGCAGGTTTACTCTGTGAGCGGGTCCAATATCTTATGGAGGGGATTTATGGGGTTTTGAGAAGTTATGGGATCTGATGGAATTCTCTTGGCATATTCCATCATCCACACAAATTTCCTTTTGTTTTGTTGCATTCTGACAACTTTTGGAAAACATGGTTATTATGCTGCCTAACTCAATTAATTATGATTAAGGTGGCATTTTGGGAGGAATACTTGACTGAACACCTTAGTGTAATATATCGCTACAATTAGAACGAGAAGATATAAAGGATGAGATGGTGGGAAGTGACTTCCAGTGGCTTGAGGAGGAATTGTGGTTGATTTAACATTTTACCAAACTAAAAAATGTATTTTCATTAAAATAAAAGGAGGGAAATGTACTAGTGATTAAAATAATAATAAAATATAAAGGCTTCTAGAGGGGTTCATCATAATTATAAAAAAAGGAGACCATTGGGGGACATATTAGATTGTTGATAATTTTTGTTGATGAGGTTTGGATAACCTAGTTCTCAGCTTCTATAGCCTCAAGATAGAAACACTCAGGTTTTCTATTAAGTGTTGGATGAAAACCCAAGACCCTTGAGGAGATTTCAGAGCTGGTTTGCAGTAGCAGGGTTGCAACAATCTTCTCACTGGGATGTCTACATCATTGCCAGGGGCCTACATCATTTTTATCGGAGATCTTTTCCTAGGGTTTGCTCCACTTGCTTGGCAAGCCAAGGTTCCACTATTTCTTCATGTTGATGTGCTCTTTCCAATAGATTAATAAAATAGATTAGTGATTTTATTGACATGTATTTGTGTATCAATTTCTAGTTGTGTATCTATTTACAAGTATTTTGTTGTTAAAATTCATATATGGTATCTATTGTTAAATTTTCCATAAAAGATATTGTAGTGGTATTAGAACTAGATTTTGGAGTTCTCTTTAGTGCGACTTTTTGAAGTTTCAGGTGCCGGAATCCGATGAAAATTTTTGAGGTAAAATTTTGGTTTTTGTTATTCAAACTGGTTTTTTGACTCTATATATGGATTCATCACCATCAAAAACCTCTAGGACACTTCGATGGTGCAAAGTTAGCAATCAATCTTATCTTCTCAATAAATTCCTGCCGGAATTTAGAGAAATTACACCGTAAAAAGTCACCGTAAAAGCCTTCAAAAAGTCGCACTAAAGACTACTCGCTAGATTTTCCTACCATCCTCTAGGTTTCAATTCCAATTGCAAAAATCATGTATGTGAAGACACACGATCGTTGCTAAGTAACACTTTTATGGCTAGGGTTTATCAAGTTCAATGACTACAAATTTGTCGCACTTGGAGTAATTGTTCTACAAAATTACGAACGAATTGTTGCAGGCACAATGATCATTCAACAAATTTGGTCTTCTAAAGGGGTCATCTGAATTATTTAATGAGCCCGTGAATAAATTTTAGAGGGGGGCGTCATACTCTTAATCCTTAGTCAAGATTGTGAATTATTTAGCCCCATTATTCATATGAGCGGTCGTATTAAACTAAAAGGGGTCAAATATTTTTATAAGACCAAAGTTATCAAATGGGGCGACAAATATTTTTTTAAGGGGCCACGACCAAAGTTTATAAAAGGGCCAAAATTATTTTATAAAAAGGAGCCCAAAAAGAATCGTGATTGTGGAAGAATAATTTGTGACTCCAAAAATCATCTATTGAAGAGTGCAATTGATTTTTGTGCCAAAGCCGTGGATTGAGGGGCCGAAAAATTGCCAAATTGATCAGTCAAATTCCAGTTGTTGTTTGCGACCCGAATTGCATGAATTCACTGCTTCTATGACTGGGGTCTATTGACCAATAATAACAGTCGAGTCATTTTCCTTCTCTTGACCGAGTTTTCCATACTCATTTGTGCGTTGTTGGTGTGTGACAAAATGCTGATAAGAACCCTACTTAAGAACTGTGCAAGTTATAGTGAGAAACAAGGTAACGACATAAGGATTTTCACACTCCAGGGGTCACAAAATTGCTCTCTGTGGTCGTTCTAGTATTGATACGCCTATGCTTGGAGTTTGGATGTTGAAGGGTTCGACTTGCTTTAGTTAAAAGGTCGTATCCTCTGGTAGACTGTATTTTAGCGTGTTTCCTGATAGTGGACTGTTCGTGGGCGTGCTAGAGTTAATTTTGTGGGGAATAATAGAGGTTGTGTTGGACACATAGGGTCAAAGTTTCAACTGATGTATTTGTTCACATTTTGAAGGCAACTCTGGGCTGCTCAGATGACCGAGATCACTCTGCTGAAGGTTATTTCCAGGTACAGAAATTTTTTAGTCACTTTTTATTGGATGTGGTTGCCGATATTATCATTTTCTATGTATTCAATTCTGTTGAGGTTCGTTTGGGGACATGTAGAGTTTATCTTGATGGAAAGGGGATAAAATTATTAATTCCAAAGATCAAGTCTTCAAAGGTTATCTGAGATCAAAATTTATGTAACTGGCATTCTCCCTTTCTAAACAGAGGAACCATTATTCACATCATGGTTGGGTCGGACTCCATTAAACAGAGGTCAATATATCAAGGAAGTTGTGCCATGAAATTATGGAGAAAGAGAAAATATAAGGAGTTCCTTAGCATTAAATCTGAGTATGAAATCATGTTCTTTCATTCCTTCATTCCTTTTCAATAACAATGAAGAAAACTTCCATGATTTTATCAGATGAATGGTTGTTTATGATTTTGTACATTCTGGGTTTAAATTATTAATTTGGTGCACAAATCATGGGTTCAAACTGAAACATATCTTCTGGCCAATAATGTGAATATTTAGACAAAAACAAAGCAAAAATTACACCTACAGACAGTATATGTTTCATAGATTGGATCAAACCCAATGATATCTCAGAAATTTCTAGAGTGGGATTTTAGAGTGCAATATTAGCATCAGCTGGGAGGTATTTCCGAGCACGACATTTGCGTGGGTACTAGAGAGAAACTTCTGGTCATCCCACAGGGAGTAGTATCAGTGTTTTGCCAATGTTCTGCTAGAAAGGATCCTTGAATATACTCTCACAGTTTACCAGGCTCTATCCTTGTTATTTGTGTTGTGTGTGAAATGAATGAATGCTTTCTATTTATTATTGATACCCAGAATATGTTATCATTTCATTCTTGAAGCAACTCTTTGCAAATATTATTGGGTTGAAGTTTATTTTCGCTTCCTAAGTACCGTATATAATTTCCCATATTCATATGCAATCCTAGTACCATCGGAAGATAAAACACACTAAACTCATTTTTGGGTGAAACTCATAAAATAGTGGCCGCATTATCATAAATGCTATTGTCATTTGGGCTAAACCATGGAGGAACTCCTTAAAAAATTGAAAAGATTGAACAATGTATAAGTTGGTTTTGTGAAAAGTCATGCACCCAAACATAACAACATACCCTTCTCTAAGAAGGTACGTAATTTTCTCCAAAAGAGGCATCCGAGGGACTTGCAAAAGGAAAAAGAAGTGGGGAATTGACTTTTCGTACTTGGTTCTGACTTAAAGGCCGGAATATTAGGAGGTGACCTCACATTGGAGGAGCTAGAATCCTATCTTTTGAAGGTGGATCAATTTGGTTGGATTTTAAATTAGGCTCTAGAGCGAGTTATGCTCACATTGGTACAAGCCAGATTCTTGGAGCATCTGAGTGAAAAAGCCAAGTTTATCATTGCATTTTGTTTCAGTGATATTATGAGGATAATAGCGTCGTTTCCTCCTTATAATGGTGACATCATGAAGAGGATATTTCAATTTATTGTAAAGTTCTATTAAGGATTGCATGACACCCAAAGCTCAAACTTTGATAGAAGGCTCATAATCTTAGAAATATTGGCCAAAATAAGATCCTATGTAATCATGCAGATTTAGAATAGGATGATCTGATCCTTCATATGTGCCAATTCTTCTCCACCAACATCATAGAGCATCACCCTGAGGAGGTAAGAGCCAACATGAAAGATATCTTATATTCATTATTAGTTTAGGGTGACGTCATTCGCAAGAAATTGCAGACCTAATTGTTAGCCATTTGGAGGAAGACACATGTTGTCTCACTAGCTACTTATGAGATAGCCAAAAGGGTGGTTGAGCACAACATGAGGTTCTTCAAAAGGAAGCTAACCCAGGAGGAGTTGTCAAGGTTTTGTGGTGACCAACCATGTAGTAGGAATGAATTGAGGAGAAAAGGTATTTTCTTCACCTGCAAGAATCCTTGGGGACTTGATCACTCATGCTTGGGTGATACATCAGAGATGACTGGGGTAGAACAAGAGGAGGATCCTTTTGAATTTCTAGATGAGGATTCTTCTTTAGTTGAGTCCATGGGTTCTTATGAAGATACCTTTGAGGAGCATGAGAAGTTGTATGGAGATGTTGACAATAACCTAGATACATATTCTTATGATCAGTCAATAGACCCCATAGGAGACATTCAGGGAGATGGGTCACCCATGATAATTCGACATGAGCAAAATATGGTAGATATGGAGTATGATATGCATGATGGGAAGGATGGGCCAATTTTTGAGAGTCAACTAGTGTCTCATGTTGAGCCAATGATGGAGGAGGGTGAGAAGATGTTCTTTGGGCCAACCATTGGGTAGGAGTATACATGTGCATAGACATCCAACAGGGTTCTCAAAACTTGTCATCAGGAGGTGCTAGAATCTAACACAGAAGCTTTACAAGATATTGGTAGATTGGAGGAGCAAAAAATTTCGATTAAAATAAGTCGAGATATTCTAGAGATGGTGGTGCATCCACTATGGGTCTACCCATTCATGAGGTGAAAATAGGTGCAGTGGCAGCCAACAGGGTTGTGGTATATATATTAGCGGTAACCCTCTCGAGGAGTAGATATATAGGTCTTGCAACACCATTTTCCTACCTTTATCCTTCCGAGAGAGAGAGGGGTAAACCTTTCCTTGTTGGTTTATTGGTCGAAGAAACAAGATTTTAGCATTGGACCAACATTTGACTTGTAGGCTTGTTTTATACACATTTGTCCATGCATTAGATTATTCTCATTAGCTCTATTAACGGGAGATCATGATTTGGTACCCTATTGATGGGGTTATATTTTTAATCAGGGACATAGTGCAGCAAAGTCCCTATAGGTGAGGGATACTGCATGTTTTACTTGGAAGTGGGATGCAAGTCGACAACTCTTGAACATTCTAGCACAACATCAACATAGTAGGATTGGCATTGGTTTGTGTTAAGGGTTGGACTAGAGAGAAGTGATGAGTTGGTATTCAATTGATGGAGCACCATCTATAGTCAAAGACAAGGAAAAGTTGGAGCCATGGTATAGAGGTGTTGATGATTGGCCATGGTGGAATTGGGATCTAGGGGGATCTATCATCATCTCTTTGTGGCAGGATGAGGTATAGTTTAGTATGGGATCTCGGAATTAAGGGATTTGTTCATGGTTGGGTCTCATGGAAGAATGGTATTACCCAGTGGGTTTTATAGGATTTGGGTATTGGTTCTCAAATGCACAAGACCCCTAAATTCGTCAAAAAATATGGATTCCTTGAGGGAATGAAATCTTTGGGTGGGATGATTTTTCATGTTCCTTTTTCTATTTTCCCTTATAGCATGGTTAGGATGGACTTCCATTGTTTGAAGAATCTAGGTCATAGGAGTAGATTTCCTCCATCAACGGGCCCAAGAGATTATGGAAGGTCTTTATGGGGTTTTTAGAAGTTTTCTTTCGAATCTAATGGCATTTTCTTGGCATATTATATCATCCTCACAACTTTCCTTTTGTTCTGTTGCATTCCAACAACTTTTGTAAAAAAAGGTTATTAGGAGGCCTAACTCAATTAATTACACTTAAGGTGGCATTTAGGGAGGAATAATTGATGGAACACCTTAGTCTAATAACTCATTGGAGCCGGAATGAGAATATCTACAAAGTGAGATGATGGGAAGTGTATTTCAGTGGCCTGAGGAGGAATGGTGGCCACTTTACAATTTTCCCAAATAAAAACGTATTTTAATTAAAATAAAGAGGGAAAGGGAACTAGTGGTTAAAATAATAATAAAATAAAGGCTTCCAGAGTGGTTCATCTTATTTATAAAAAGATAAGGAGAAGACCATTGGGGGACATATTGAATTGTTGATATTTTTTGTTGATGAGTTTTGGGGAACCTACTTTTCAGCTTCTATACCCCATGACGGAAACCCTCAGGTTCGTTATTAGGTGTTGGACGTAAACCCAACACTCTTGAGGAGATTTCACCCTGAAATCTCACGGTGCTTCAGTGGAGTTTTGGAGAGAGAAAAACATCTTTGAAAGGGTCATATATCATTTTGGTTAGATATATTTTTATGGGGTTTTCTCTACTTGCTTGGCAAGCCCAGGCTCCACTATTTCTTCATGTCAATATACTCTTTTTACTGGATTAATAAAATCTCTCAGTGATTTTATTGACATCTATTTATGTATCAATGTGTTGGTTGTGCATCTATTTACGATTATTTTATTGTTCAATTTTATTTATGGTATTTAATGTTAATTTTTTTAATAGGTATATTACATATTACTACTCTTACACATGTCTAACATATTAATGACGATGATCTTCATTTACAAATATCAATTTTGATTGGATTGTATTTTTATATAAAATCAATTAATTTATTTTCACATTTTCTCTTATGATAAAAAATATTAACAAACTTTCTTAAAATGTTTTACTTTTACAAATTAATTTTTAATTTAAAAAATAAATAAACCTTGAAGAAATTACGAAAAAAAAGGTGTTTAATCTTTCCCGTTTTCACAGATACAACATAGTGTGTCAGGGAGGATTTGTTTAAGATTCAATTTTCAATTACAATCAAATTCTACTCAAGAGTAATAGTAATGATCAAATCCCCTTGTGTGGATGTTTCTCATGGAATTTTGTGATTATAAATATTATAGATTTTAATAGTCAAATTTATATAGATGGATCCCTTATCCCATAAATAAGAGAGTTTCATACATCAACTTAATGTCTAACTTGAACATAAAATAAAAAATAAATTATTGTTATTTCTTATTAAATTTTTAGTAATTGCACTTAAGCATTTAGAAAAAGGGGGATTTTTGTTAGTGTTAGACACCTAATCCTCAAGGATTGGGTGAATAAATTGTATGTATGTAAATAAAGATAAATGAATAGTTAGAATAGGAAGGGACCTTGGAATGTGAATTCCAAAGGTCACACCTCCATATTATATAATTCTATTCACATTAAAGAAAATGCATCAATTTAAAAGTTATTCCTTGGTCTAAAATGGTGTTGAAGCTAAGTTTAGACATTATTTCTTAGTGTAACTCCTTTCCTTGTACCTCTATCCATGAGTTCCTCCATCTCTTCCCTTGCAAAAATGATCATTTCCATCTCTACCCTTGTAAAAGAACCCCTTGTTTATCTACCCTAGAACGAATGCACATCTACCATTCTACATTATCTCCTCTGCAAACCTCCAATTCTTTGTGTGGAATAAAGCAATGCGTTCCACTAGAATTGTCTATGGCGTGTTCATTCTTGTACTCAAATGGTGCAGTATATGTAACGTCACACTCTTGGTGTTTCATATACTTCCCACACACCCATTTCCTTAGTTCATTCTCACTATGTTCTCACCACACCAATAATCAATCTATAGTGCTAATTGAAAGTTTCTCCTTTGGGAACACCAACAATATCTCTGTGAAATCTCGCGGACTTAGCTAATTTCTTACAAATATACCCTTTCTTTTCCTACAAGGAAAATGCTAACATTATTTCTATAGACTACACACTCTTTCACCCTAATGTCAAAGTTTCAAATGCAACACTAGGCTCATGAATACTAACCTTTTTTACTTAGTATTCTCTATAATGTCATATCTTGGCTACAAAAACCTCAATATTGTTGTGACTAAAATAGATTGGCCATCTAAGTGAAATGAGGAAAGAAACAGTGTTTACCTTTAAAACATTTCAACATGATTCAATGTCACATTTCTTATGCAGTAAATCTCGTGAGATTTGTAGTGGTAGAATTAGTCAAAAAATTTTCAAATCAATTGCAAGCTCAAAAAACACCATTGTCTAGTCTTAGCCACTGGTATTTTTTTGAATCCATTTGAGACTCATCAATGAATGTAGAAATATCAATGGTTTCCCAGTGAATAGTTGAGAGCGGAAACTTGAGATATTGGGGTTTGCAGGCCGTGCATATATCAACTTTTAACAAAGATCACATGTGCTAAAGCAAGCCCTCACCAACCTATACGTGCACATGGTCAGTATGGTTGGTTGATAGCCCAAACAATTTTATGGTATATTGGAAATTTCATAATGGTGGTTCTTCTCTTGGAAACCTTTTTGTTGCCCCATCAAGTAAATAAAAGAGATGAGTCATTGGCACTTTTAAGTTACAATTATTTGTTGTTTATACCAATATTAGTTTATATGATTCTTGTAAATTGAAGTATTTCTGAGGAAATATTATCATTATGAAGCCATCATCGAGATAAGGAAGAACACAAACTTCTTGGAGTGGAATACATTTTATTCCTCAATAAGTGCTCGAATAAACTAAATTTGAGAATATTTTGCATTTTTTTTCCTTATAAATACGCATTCCCTCATCTCCATTTTTGGCGTTATGTTGAATAACAAAGAGAAATACCAATAATGGTCTAGAAATATGAGGCAAACCCTCATATTTAATGACTTATGCATTTTTTTTTGAGAAGGAGAAGGTGCCAATCTACGTGCCAAGACCACATTAGAAAAATAACTATCCATTTGGGAGAATAAGGAAAACAAGTCATATGCCTTAATTTATAATTCCATAGGTGAAGAGGTGTGTTGTTATATTCTTCCAATTACAAACTTTTATGATGCATTGAATAAGCTAAAATGTTTATATGACTGGCACTCAAAATTAGAAGTGTTCTAGTTGAAGATTAATCTCTTCAACCTTGAGTTGAAAGATGATGACCCCTTGGCCCTAGCCTCAAAATTAGAACCACCATGCACGATGTAAATTCTATTGGATTCCAAATAGATATTCCTCTTACAAAATTTTTCGAGGCTCTCTATCCCTAATACTCACACTATCTTGAATCCCTAAAAGCTAGTACACAACTCAAGCCATTACTTTTGAATTTCCTGAGTAGAAGTTTGTATAAAATGAGAAATATTTTTGGAAGAGGATGACAACATCTCATTCCCCTGAAGAAGTAGTGTGTCTTTCATAGAAAGAGAAGAACTGGTCATGTGATTCTCCCAAAAGGATGAGATAGTGGAAGAGGATGTGAAAGGAATAATCACAGAGGTAGGGGGGTTAAACACCATCAAGGAGAATTTTTTTTTCTCCACATCATTTTTTATGATATAGATGGACATGATGCATCCACATGCATAATCCCCTAAGAGAGAATCAAGCAAGAAAAAAAAAAAATAAGTTAAAAAAACGGATCCAACAAAAGATAAAGTAGTTGAATCTACTCATTACATTGTTTCCCATCGCAATATTGGAGTAATTGTAGAATTATTTCATCATTTTCTTATTTGAAATTTGCATGGCTTCTTGATATAGGTGAAACTTTTCATATGACCTTTTAGAAAGATTTCTTTCAAGACCTTAGTGAAAATGTAGATGGAGAAATGTACTTTGTAGACAAGTCAAGTTTCAACTAATCTAGACTTGGAACCATTTAGGCTTAAACTACCTATACTTCTTGAATTTCTTCTGCATGATGTACTCTAACTTCTAGAACTGCAAAAAAAATTTTAGTCCCTTGTTCGCATTCACCAACATGGACACTCCATTCCTATGTTTGATGGAAAAGTAGATATAATAAAAGCATCAGAAAAAAAAATTATCATGACTAGAATAGAGGAGGAAAGACTCTTGAAATGCAAGGAACATCTGTGTGTGAAAAAAACTCTACATGACTTTCTTAGTACAATGAAGATACATTTCCATCTAGCCTTCTATGACATGCAATATTTGGATATTATGATTATACCAGTCTTCGTTTGTTGAAAAGGCATGTTGTTTCTAATTTACTAATTATTCCTAGGAAACTAAAGCAATGTGATACTTGTATCTTAGGAAAACATAACAAATAATTGTTTCATGATTATACTTCTAGAGCATGTAGAAATCTTGCATTGATTCATTATGATTTGTGTGGCCTTATGCCTATTCTATTTGCTAATGAAAGTAGATATATGATGAATTTAATTGATGATTATTCTATGATGTGTTGTGTATACTTGTTGAAAAGTAAATAAAAAACTTTTGAACCTGGAGAAATTTTCATGCATGGATTAAAAATTATGCATAATGACATATTGGCTCCCTTTGTACTAATAATGGAAAATAATATACTTGTAATGAATTAGAAAACTATCTTCACCAACAAGAGATTCAAAATCAAACTATTGCTCCATATAATCCTCAACAAAAAGATGTAACTAAAAGAATGAACAAGACCATCTTAAATATGGTTCGTTTAAGGATGTTTAAAAAAAATGTAAAGTTGATGTTTTGGGTTCGAATGTAATTCTATGTTAGTATATGTCAAAATCATATTTCCATATCATGCTCTTAGAAATAGGACTCCTTATGAAATGTGGTGTGTCTACATTCCCTCAGTAAGGCATATCAAAATCCTTGGTTCCACCTATTATGCTTTTATTCCTAAGGGGAAATGAAGCAAGCTTGATACAAGGATTTGAAAGTGCATCTACTTGGTGTATTTAGATACAACCAAATCATATTTTTTGTATGATGAGGTAAATAAGAAATTTATATTATCTAGAGATGTGATTTTTCTTAAACTTTCTAAGACTGACAACATTGTTGAATGCCAACTTGATCGTTTGGATAGATTTAATCATGTAAAAAATTATCATGAATTTGATAATGGGATTCTACATATTGAAGGGGGGATCCCTATCTTGGATCAATCTATGGAATATCCTTCTGAAGCATTATCTCCCCATCATGAAGTTTAGGCCACTCCTTCAAATCAAGAAGACCCTTTGAGTGATGTGAATGAGAGGATTATCAAGTTAAATATTGATGCATCCCCATATAAATCAACAAAGAAACCTAGACTATCTCAAAAAGGTCCCCCAAAATGACTCACCAAAACACTTGGAAGTGTTCATCCTAATGAGATAAAAAATATAGGAACCAAAAGTTCCAATAGACAAGATGGAGGTGATATAAGTATTTTTTATTCAGTTGATGATATGAATACTTCACGTGATTTTGAATTTATTTTTTCTACTAATTTTTAACCAACTTCCTTTAAAGAAGTTTTTTTATGATGAATGAAAATAAACAATGCAAAAAGGGTTTTATGCTCTCATAAATAATAAAATATGGAAGTCGGTGGACCCTGCATTTGGAACCAAATCAATTGGCTGCAAGTGGGTCTACAGGAGCAAGTATAAATCAGATGTATAACTTGACAAGAACAAAGCAAGGTTCATGGAAAAAAAAATTAGACAGAAATTATAAGGTGTAGATCATGAAGAGACCTTCTCCCCCATAGAAAAATGGGCCACCATCCAAACTTTCTTCGCCTTGGTAGTTCATAATGGACAGAATGTTCATTAGATGGATTTGAAGACTACTTCCTTGAAAGGATATTTGAAAGAAAATGTGCCTGTATCTCAACCAAAAGGTTTGTTGTTAATATACAAGAAGATTAATTATGAAAACTCATCAAATTCTTATATGGCCTAAAAGAGGTCTACAAGCCTGTTATGAAAAATTAGTTGAGCATATTCTAAAATTAAGCTTCAAATACTTTAATCTTCATGGTAAAACTCTATTTCCAATAAAGTTGAAAAAATCGTTGTCTATCTTGTGGTATACGTAAATAAAATGTCGATAACAAAGAATAATGAAAATTGTATCACATCCATAAATAAAGAGTTCAAGAAATGATTTGAGATGACATAATTGGGGCACCTTCACTAGAAATTGGGCATTGAAGTGATCCAACATCCGAGATATATATTATTTTCTCAAAAAAAGTATATTGGATAATATTTGAATAAGTTTGGCATGGTTGAATGCAATATTTTGTCCACTCTAATGGAATAAAATATGAAGCTCACATATAAAGAAGGAAATGAATTTGAGGATGTAACTAAGTATAGATAAGTCATGCGAAGTCTTATCTACCTCACTACTACCAGACCAAATATTTCATTTGATATTGGAATCCTTTCCATGTTTATTCAAAATCCTTGTGAAGGACATTAGTTTGTTGCAAAAAAATTTCTAAAGTAATCAAATATGGACATGCGAATAACTTCAGTCTAACTCGATATTCTGATTCATACTTTCATGGAAATAAGGAAAATGGTATGTCTATTTCATGTTATATTATGAGTCTTGGATCATGAGCTATATCTTGGAGGCCACACAAACAATCAGTTCTGTAAGATTCCACGACAGAGTAAAAACATGTGGTAGTTGCAAAAGCAAAAAATGAGATTGTGTGGTTCGGGAAAATTCTTGAATACTTGCATAAGAAGTAAGTGAAATCTACTCCCTTACTAATTGAGAATACTTCTGCAACTAAGTTGGCAAAGATCTCAAATTCCATGATCAAACCAAACATATCAACACAAAGTTTCATTTGATTCGATATTGTAGAGACCAAGACTATTCATCTCTAACATTGTTCCTCAAATGATCAAATTGTTGACATATTCACCAAAGAAAATGGAATAAAAAAGTTTAAAATATTCAAAATGATATTTAGAATCACAAACGTTCCTTGAAATAAAGGGAAGAATGTTAGACACCTAATCCTTGAGGATTGGGTGAATAAATTGTATATATGTAAACAAAGGAAAATATATAGAATAAGATGTTAACTTCGAAAATGAATCCCAAAAACCAAACCTCCAAGTTACATAATCATAATCACGTAGTCTAACAAATTTGCCTCGAAAATAATGGAAATTATGGTAGGAATTTGGTAAAATCCAGTGAATTGTTCTGGAAATCCCGATTATAGTTGCAAAGCTTCAATATTATGGGTGCCCTAAGGGTTTTTTTGTGGTGTTGAATCTATTTCCACCATCAAAAACAAAATTCAAGCATTCTTACCATCAAAATTTTCTACCGAGAGGCGCATTCTACAACCGAGTATGACTCGATGTGTAGGTATGTCCATGCTCAAAGTTAAATTTATGTTAATGTCAGCTAAAATAAAAATAAATTAGAAATATAAATAATGTTTATGCCCATTTATCTAATAAATAATAATAAAAATAGAAAAAGTTAATTTCCACCCAAAACAAAAATGAAAGTAACCATTAAGATTTAAAAAAAAAAAAAAAAAAAAAAAAAAAAAAAAAAACCTAAACTTTAATACAATTATCATATAAGTTGAATTTGAATGGATAATAAATTTACCTTCCACAATTTTTTTTACCACTTTAGAAATTCAAAATAGGTAAAATTTTAAACAAATTTACTCTTTACTAAAGTCGATACCATTTTTTAAATCAAAGTAAAATTAAAAAGATTAATTCAACACAAAGAATCCAAAATCTTGCTCCAAATTATTTTAATTTTTCTTTTAATCAATTATTTGTAAAATGAAACTTTAAAAATAAATCATATCCTATGGATATATTAAAATCTCTAGAGGCATAAACATTTCTACTTCAAAGTTGTAATATTCCAAAATATTCATTTGATTAGTTTTATTATAAATTTTGTTATCAGTCATGTAAAAACTATCATTAAATATTCATATTAATATCATTATTAAATATAATATTAATATTAATATATTATAATATTAATATTATTAAGCTTAATAAATTTTAATTAATACAATATTAAATTTGATATAATACTAAATTTGTTATATTATAATATATATTAATGTATTTTGATATATATTAACTCTAGATATATATGGGAGGGGGGAGATAGTGACAGAGTTGGAGAGAGAGAGAGAGAGGAGATTGGAGAGAGGGGGAGATAGTGACAGAGTTGGAGAGAGTGAGAAAGAGAGACGGGGGGGGGAGGAATGAAGATAGTGAGGATGTGCGGGAGAGGAGAGAGGAAGGGGGAGAGAGAGAGGTGTTGGGTGTGGAGCTTGATTTTCATCCTGATTCAAATATCCTTGTTTTAGTTGGATGTGTACCCCAAGAAAACTGTACACCCTTGCAGCGGGGGGGTGCGGGGGGGACTTGTCCCCCCCGTGGGGTCCGGGGGGGCCGGAATTTCTGGCCGGGGGGTCTCGGGCGCGTTCCTGGGGGTTTCAGAGCGCACCCCCCGAAGCTAAAAACGATGTAAAATTGCCTTGTAAAAGTATAGTAATTTCTAATTAACTGGCCGTTAATTAGGCGATTATTCGACTGGGCAGGTTATGTTTAGTTTAGGGTTTTTTTTCCCCTAGAAGGAAACCCTCTCTTCGTATGAGGGTATCAGACATTTACTGTGTATTCTCCGAGCGGAAAAAGCGGAAATAGATAGGGAGACCGTGAGAGAGAACAGAGGATATTGCTGGTTCTCATTGTAGGTTTTGTCTCTTCATTTTTGCTGGATAATAGAAAGGAAGGACTGGCTGTTCGGGGTGGACGTAGCCCAAACTGGGTGAACCACGTATATCTGTGTCTCTCTGGTTTTATGTGTTTTGTGTGCTTGTATTTTCGCATATTTTATGTGTTGCATTGCTCCATAATATATAATTTTCTAACAACTGGTATCAGAGCCGAAGGTATATTTGGCTGATAAACTCGCAGGAAAGAAGGGTTCCTGGTTCGAGTGGGAGCAATGGTGGAAGATGGTAAGTTTAGGGTCGAGAAATTTAACGGCCAAAACTTCCCGCTGTGGAAGATGTAGATGGAAGATTATCTGTATCAGAAAGATCTGTACCTACCATTGAGCGGAAAAACAAAGAAGTCGGCGGCCATGACAGACGCGGAATGGAACATTCTCGATAGAAAGGCACTCGGAACAGTACGGTTGTGTCTTGCGGCGTCAGTCGCCTTCAATATTTCGAAGGAAACAACAACAGAGGGTTTGATGCAGACGTTGGTGAAACTATATGAAAAACCCTCGGCCTCAAACAAGGTATTTCTTATGAAACGACTATTTAATATGAAGATGTCGAAAGGTGGATCTGTTGCAGACCATTTAAATGAATTTAATACAGTTACCAGTCAGTTAAGTTCTGTAGGGGTAAACTTTGATGATGAATTTAGAGCTCTGTTATTCTTGTGCTCATTGCCACAGAGTTGGAATGGTTTAGTAATGGCCATTAGTAACTCTGTCTCTGGATCTAGTACTTTAAAGTTTGATGATGTTGTCGGTGCTATCCTTAGCGAGGAAATGCGACGGAAAAGCTCCGGTGAGACATCGGGTAATGCTTTGAGTGTAGAGTCTAGGGGAAGGAGAATGGAAAGAGGAAAGAGCTCAGAATATCGTAGTAAATCAAGAAAAGGCAGATCCAAGTTCAGATCAGGGATAGTGTATTGGAAATGCGGAAAGAAATGACACCTAAAGAAAGACTGTAGATCTCGGAAGGGAAAAGAAGGAGACACGCAACAAGAAAACAATCATGAAGCAAATGTGACAGGTGATGTGTTACAATATGCTTTGATTCTTTCTTTCAAAAATGTTACTAATTCCTGGGTAGTAGATTCAGGGGCCTCATTCCATGCCACACCTGATAAGAAATATTTTTCATGACTATGTTCAAGGATATTTTGGACAAGTCCGTTTGGGTGATGATAAACCCTGTAAAATTGTTGGAATGGGTAAGGTTCTTGTAAAACAACCGAATGGAAACCAATGGCTATTAAAGGAGGTAATGCATGTTCCAGATCTAAAGAAAAATCTGATTTCAACAGGGTAGTTAGGCGGTGAAGGTTGTGTGACAACTTTCACAGATAAAGCTTGGAAGGTCACCAAAGGAGCCCTGGTAATAGCAAAAGGCGAAAAGGTTGGTACATTGTACTTATGCAATGGTATTTCTAACTCTGTTAATGCTTTAACTTCCAAAGGAGCAAATGCAACATTATGGCATCATAGGCTCGGACACATGAGTGAGAAAGGGATGAAGATTCTTCACTCAAGAAATTTGTTTCCAGGTTTGAAGAATGTTGATTTGGATTTTTGTGAAAATTGCATTTATGGAAAACAAAAGAGAGTCATATTTCTCAGAGTTGGGAAATAAAAGAAGAGCGAAAAATTGGAGCTTGTGCATATAGATGTATGGGGACCTGCTCAGGTATCATCTCTCGTTGGCTCTCGCTATTATGTTACATTTATTGATGATGCAACTAGAAAAAATTAGATTTATTGTATTCCAGATAAATATGATGTATTTGATACTTTCAAGAAATGGAAAGCTTTGGTTGAGATTGAGACAGGAAAGAAGTTGAAGTGTCTTAGATCAGACAATGGAGGTTAATATTGCAGCAAAGAGTTTGATAGGTACTATTCAGAGCATGGAATTCGTAGAGAGAAGAAAGTTCAAAGAACACCACAAGAAAATGGTGTGTCAGAAAGGATGAACTGAACAATTATGAGCGTGCAAGGTGCATGAGATTGTATGAAGGATTGCCTTTACAATTTTGGGCAGATGCTGTAGATACTGCTGTTTATCTAATAAACAGAGGGCCTTCAAGTTCCTTGGATGGTGGTATTCCAGAGGAAGCATGGACATGTAAAAAGGTAAACTACTCATTTTTAAAGCCTTTTGGTTGTGAGGCCTTTGTCCATATTAATAAAGAAAATAGAACAAAGCTTGAGGCAAAATCAAAGAAATGTACTTTTATTGGATATGGTGTTAATGATTTTGGTTATCGCTTATATGATTATGAAAATCACAAAATCATTAGGAGCAGAGATGTAATATTCAATGAAAAGGTCTTGTATAAGAATCAGTTGCAGGAAAACAAACAGGAAAAAGAAAGCAAGGAATACATGGTTCTTGATGAGATAATTGAAAAAGTAAAGGTACCTGAAAATAATAATAATCAACAACCACAGCAGTAGCAACCACCACAACAGCAACAGGCACCTCAAACACTTGAAAGTGGTGTTAGAAGATCTACCAGGATAAGTATACCCCTTGAAAGATACTCTCCTTCATTATATTATTTGTTTTTGACTGATTCTGGTGAACCCGAATGTTATGAAGAAGCAATGCAGGTTGAAAGTAGGAAGAAGTGGGAGCTAGCCATGGAAGAAGAGATGGAATCCTTAATGCATAACCAGACTTGGGACTTAGTCAGGTTGCCTGCAGGCAAAACTACATTGCAGAATAAATGGGTTTACAGGTTGAAGGAAGAAGATGGAGGAAAACAGAGGTACAAAGCTAAACTTGTGGTGAAGGGGTTTACACAGAAGAAAGGTATTGATTTTGATGAAATAGTTTCTCCTGTTGTTAAGATGACTTCAATCAAAACTATCTTAAGTCTTGTTGCAGCGGAAGATTTACATCTTGAACAATTAGATGTAAAGACAACATTTCTCCATGGAGATTTGGAGGAAGAGATATACATGCAGCAACCAGAAGGATATGAGGTCAAAGGGAAAGAAAAATTGGTGTGCAGGTTAAAGAAGGGCTTGTATGGCTTAAAACAGGCTCCAAGGCAGTGGTATCTAAAATTTGACAAGTTTATGTTTGAAAAAGGTTATACTAGATGTCACTCTGATCGTTGTGTTTATCTGAAAAAACAAAATGATGGCAACTATATTATATTGTTATTGTATGTAGATGACATTCTTGTTGCAGGGTCTAACATGCAGGAAATAAATGTGCTCAAACAAAAATTGGCAAATTCATTTGCAATGAAGGATTTGGGAGCTGCAAAACAGATCCTTGGTATGAGAATAACCAGAGATAGGAAAAATCGAAAATTAACACTGTCTCAGAATGAGTACATACAAAAGGTGTTGAAAAGATTTAATATGCACAATGCAAAACCAGTTAGTACACCTTTTGCTAGCCATTTGAAACTTAGTAAGGAGATGTGCCCAAAGACCCAAGAAGACATGGATTATATTTCTAAAGTTCCATATGCATCAGCAGTTGGAAGCTTAATGTATGCAATGGTCTGCACAAGGCCTGATATTGCACATGCAATGGGAGTTGTAAGCAGGTACATGAATAATCCAAGAAAAGAACATTGGAAGACAGTAAAATGGATTCTCAGATATTTGAGAGGTACCACAAATCAAGCATTATGATTTTGTGGTTCAAACATTGCTCTACAGGGATATGTTGATGCAGATATGGCAGGTGAGAGAGATAATAGGAGGAGCACTACAGGATATGTATTTACTGTAGGTGGAACAACTGTTAGTTGGGTTTCAAAAATCCAAAGTGTTGTTGCACTTTCAACAACAGAAGCAGAGTATGTTGCTGCTACAGAGGCTAGTAAAGAAATGATTTGGTTACAAAGGTTTATGGGTGAATTGGGTAAGAAGCATGATATAGGCACGTTATAAAGTGATAGCCAAAGTGCCATTCATCTTGCAAATAACTCAACATTTCATTCTAGGACTAAACACATACATCTCAAGTACCATTTCATACGGTCAGTATTGGAAGATGGAGAGTTGAAGCTGGAAAAGATACACATTAGCCATAATCCTGCAGATATGCTAAAAAAAGTTGTAACCAGGGAAAAACTGAGAATGTGCTCAGTTTCAATTGGTCTTCAAGTATGATGATGAAGATGAGAAATAGCCAGGTCCAAAGAGGAGTCATTGTCCAGCAAATGAAGTAGCGGTGGAGTTGCTACAATCAGTCTCCAAGTGGGAGATTGTTGGGTGTGGAGCCTGATTTTCATCCTGATTCAGAGATCCTTGTTTTAGTTGGATATATACCCCAGGAAAACTGTACACCCTTGCAGCGGGGGGGTGCGGGGGGGACTTGTCCCCCCCGCGGGGTTAGGGGGGCTGACCCCCCGGCTGGGGGGTCCGGAGGCCAACGGTCCCTTGGCGGGGGTTTCGGGGGTAGCGCCCTCAAAGCTAAAAAACATATGTAAAATTGCCTTATAAAAGTATAGTAATTTCTAGTCAATCTGGGCCGTTCATTAGGCGGATGATTTGGCGGTAGAAGTTATGTTTAGTTTAGGGTTTTTTGCCCTAGAAGGCAACCCCTCTCTTTGTATGTGGGTATTGTATTGCGGCTGTGTATTATATGTGTATTCACTGAGCGGGAAATAGATAGGGATACTGTGAGAGAGAACATAGGATATTACAATGGATCTGCTGTAGGTTTTGTCTCTTCATTTTGCTGGATAATAGAAAGGAAGGACTGGTTGTTCGGGGTGGACGTAGCCCAAACTGGGTGAACCACGTATATCTGTGTTTCTCTGGTTCTATGTGTTTTGTGTGCTTGTATTTTAGGCATATTTTATGTGTTGCATTGCTCCGTAATATATAATTTTCTAACAACAGAGTTGGAGAGAGTGAGAAAGAGAAGGAGGGGGGGGGGGGGGCGGGGGCAGGAATGAAGATAGTGAGGATGTGCGAGAGAGGAGAGAGGAAGGGGGAGAGAGAGAGGGAGGTTAGAAGAAAGACACACTAAGAGAAAGGTGGAGAGACATAGGGAGTGATAAGGGATATGGAGAGAGAGGGAGAGAGGAGAGTAGGGGGGGAAGAGAGATAGAAAGGGGGAGAGATGGAGAGAAGGGGAAGAGATAGAGGAAGAGGGGGAGGCGGGTGGGCGAAGAGGAATGAAGATAGTGAGGATGTGCGGGAGAGGAGAGAGGAAGGGGGAGAGATAGAGGGAGGTAAGAATAAAGACACACTGAGAGAAAGGTGGAGAGACACAGGGAGTGATAAGGGATATGGAGAGAGAGGGAGAGAGGAGAGTAGGGGGGAAGAGAGATAGAAGGGGGAAGATATGGAGAGAAGGGGAAGAGATAGAGGGAGAGGAAGAGGAAGAGGGAGGGAGGGGGAGGAAGAAAGACACACTAAGAGAAAGGTGGAGAGAAACAGGGAGTGATAAGGGATATGGAGAGAGAGGGAGAGGGGAGAGTAGGGGGGGAAGAGAGATAGAAGGGGGGAGATATGGAGAGAAGGGGAAGAGATAGAGGGAGAGGAAGAGGGAGGGAGAGATATATAGATATCGAGAAAGAGTATGTATGTTTTTGGGGTCATATAGAAAGACAAAAGAGAGACAAAAGGAGATAGAGATATAGATGGAAAGTGAAGGGAGGGAGGAAGAGAAAGATAGAGAGAGTGAGAGATAGATATATATGGAGAGTGTGTGTGTATTTTGAGGGTGGGGGGGATAGAGAGCGAAAGAAGAAGAGATGGAGGGAGGTAGAGATATAGATGGAGGGGGCAGAGAGAGAAGAAGATTTTTTGCACTAGATGCATCGATTTCAGTGTAAACGATTTCTAATCCTATTTGATTTCTTGCATTGAAGGAGATAAAATAAATTTTAGGGGAGAGAAGGAATGAAGAGAGAGAGAAGGAGAGGAGTGAGAGAGGGAGAGAAGGCTAAGAGAGAGAGAGAGACACAAATATGGAGGGGGGAGAGAGAGAGAAGGAGAGAGGGAGGGACAAACTAATAAGGTTGGAGGGCAAAGAGAGTGATGGGGGGAGAAAGAGGAAGGTAGGAGAGAAAGGGGTAGAGAGGAAGGAGGAGAGAGAGGGGGAGAAAGGGAGGGAGAGAGGGGAGCAGAGATGGAGGGAAAAATAGATGGAGTTGGAATGGGAGAGAGGGGGGGAATAAGAAAGGCATAGAGAGATAAAAGTGAAGAGAAAGGGAGGGAATAAGAAAGGCATAAAGAGATAAAAGTGAAGGGAGAGAGAGGGGGTGACAAGGGAGAGATGAAGAGGATGTGTTTATGTTTGAGGGTGAGATTATAGAGACAAAGAAGGAGAGATAGAGAGAGATATAAATATATATGGAGGGGGGAGAGAGGGAAGAATATTTCTTGCACTAGATAAATTGATTTTAGCATACATGGTGATTTCTAATCATATTTGATTGATTGCACTAGATGCATTGATTTCAGTGTAGATGTTGATTTCTAATGATATATGATTACTTACATTAGATTTACACTAGATGCATTGATTTCAGTGTAGATAGTTATTTATAATCCTATTTTATTATTTGCACTAGATGCATTGATATAATTGTAGATGGTGATTTATAATCCTATTTGATTACTTGCACTAAGTGAACTAATTTCAGTGTAGATGTTGTTTTATAATGATATTTGATTGCTTGCACTAGATGCATTGATTTCAGTGTAAATATTGATTTCAAATTCTATTTGATTGCTTGCACTAGATGTATTGATTTCAATGTAGATGTTGATTTCTAATTATATTTGATTATTTTCACTAGATGCAATGATTTCAACATAGATGTTGATTTCTAATCCTATTTGATTACTTGCATTAGATTCATTGATTTTAGTGCACATGTAGTTTTCTAATACTAATTGATTGTTTGCATTAGATGCATTGCTTTCACTGTAGATGTTTTTTCCTAATCTTATTTTATTGCTTTCATTACATACATTAATTTTAGTTTGGATGCAGATTTTTTATTTGATGTAACTCAATGTATAATGATACATTGATTTTAAAGTAACTGGATTTACATTGTGATTGATTTTAGTGTATGCTCAAAAAAATTATTGACAATGTGCATTGATTTTTGTGTCATAGTAATTCAACCTATTAATATTGGAGAACAAGAGAGAGAAGGTAAGATGTTTACTACAAAATCTCAAGTTAAATATTTGAATGATTTACGATTTCAACTTCCCTTTTCATATAATCAATATGAAAAGATGGTAAAACTAAGAGGGTGACAATAAGAATAGTAGAAGAAAATAGTTTGAGATTGATCATAGTGAAGCCTATTTATAATTGACTACATTCTTATTATTCACATTTTCTGCCATTCAACACTATTACATTGTCACTTTGCATTCAAAATTTTTATTTCATTAATTTTCATCATTAAAGTTATTAACAATATCTATCATCTCAAGAGACTCTAGTAATTGAGTAAATTTAAAATAAAACTACTCTTAAAGATATATTTAATAATAGCAGGAGTACACTATTAAGAATTAATTAGTGTCAAAAATTGTGATACCTAAAATTAAATGCCTTTCTCATTGCCAACTAATTACTTATAGACAATTACATACACATATAGATATATAACACACAAACATTACCATCCAAATCCAAACACATAAACTCACAAACCACTAAAAGCATCCAAACAAAGACACAAACTACTCAAAACATCTAAGCAGAGAGGTACAAACTATTCAAAACAAACAATATAGCCTAAATTAAAGAAGAGAATGATATGGTCATGTCAAGCAAAGAAAACGTAATGTAAATTTCAAAGTATGAAGTTTATCTCAAACATATACATAATAATGATAATCTAAAAATGTGACATTGCCCCTCTAAGTAGAAATGGGACTTCCATTTAACTCTGGATCTATCATGCACAAAGAGAGATCAAATCTCTCAAGTGCAAACCTTTCATCAAATACTACACTCCAAAAAGAAGGTTTGCACCTCGAGAAATTTAATCCATCTCAATATTCGATAGAATCTGGTTTTAATAAAAATAATAAGATTCCAATAAATTTGGTCTCTCTAGATAAATTTATCACATCGATAAACAATGCCTTATATAATTCTCATGACATTAATTCCCATTAATTAAAAAGTTTTTCCTTGGGTTGGCCACTGCTATGAGAAAGTAACGATAAATGTTTTAAAGAACCATGCACAATGAGTAACGGATAAGACCGTTCCCTCTCTTCTCCGTGGACAGTTTTTTAACGGCCTTCATCGGGTATGTGAGGTAGCCCGTCAAAACAAATTTCTTTTGGAACCATAGGGGCCAAGAGTAGACTGCGCGCCGAATAATCGATGGAGAACTCGAATGCAGAGGAGGAGACGCAGCAGCAGAGGGAGGTGATTCCTCTGCTGATGCGCGTGGATGAAAGATGGGTTGATTCAATCCAAAACCCATCTCAATTCGCGGACCCGGGCCTACAACCTTGGCTCTTGCAATCCAGCCATCCCCCCACACCCGTTGTTTTCTACTTAAAAAACCAAAAAGGCTACCTGAGAAATATTCAGATCTGGCTTTACCGTAAGGGCAACATCAAGAAGCTCAACGGTCCTTTCAGTTTAGGGATACCGAATGAACGACGGGCCGAGGAATTTCGTTTTCTGTGCACGGATCGTTACGTCTTGTCCATGAATGCCATCCTGCAAGCCGTGGACCGATTAGAGTACGATATAGAGAAAGTCGATGTCGTTGCAGAGCCGTCGCGCTGGAAGAAAATGCCGTGGCTCGGATGCCCAGAGCAGCCGGAGGCTCTCTTCTCCGATTCCGACGCCAACAACACCTACATTTGGAGCGCTCCTCAAGTCCGGAGACAATACGTCCCCATCGACGACGACAGCGACATCATGGCTGATGGTGACGGATCGCGACAGGAATGGGCGGTATATGACCTTCATGGATGGACAGTGTGGTCACACAATAATGATAACGACAGGAATGTGGGCGAAGAAGAACAAGAACGACGGCACTGGGAGAGGGCGAACCCTAGCCCGTGTCGCAGAATAAACGAGGACTTCCCCAACAGGCCTCCCAAGTATCTTGAAATCACCAATTACTTCGATTTCTCCAAAACCACCGTGGTGGAATCTCTGTATAAGAGATTTCAACTCACCCGCTACGCCCTCTCATACAATCCTCGCAGTTGGGCGCCTGAGTCGCAGCGAGTGGGCGATATCTTGATATTTCAAGATCACAAATCCCCACAACCTGTTACTTCCCTGTATACAATGTCTCAGTTGATGCCTCGTGGGCCCATGAAGGAAGAGACAATCTACAAGGCAGAGCTGCCAAACGGATGGAGCGTTAGGCCGAATGTGGAAGACTGGGACGCCTTTCGGCAAAAATGGCGGCCCTGCATTGGTAACAATACTGCGGAGAAGAGCGCAATGAAGCTTTTCTGGGACGCTCGGAGAAACACGCAGCAAGATGAGTGGCCCGACAGGCCTTTATACAGGTGGGAACGAGAGTTCGGCCTCCGGCGCAATGATTACGAAGAACCCTTCTTTGAATTCCCAGAGGATCTGCATTTTTTTGTGTCGCAGCAGGGGCCCATTTACGTTTATGGGTTCATTGGTGAACAGATCTACTCTACGAGGGATCCCAAGAAGGAGAGAGTTGTGGGCAGCAACTTCCGGAGTAAATTCCCATTTGGACATTGCCGCTTTTATCCGATAGGGTTGGAGGTGAAAGACAAAAATGACAATAACTGGACCGTGCTGAGCTCTGGTTCCACGCAGGAATGCCTCGATCAAACTACGTATCCCTGGGAATCCTAGACAGAGTGCTACGAAATGAAATGGAAAGGGTCGGACGTTCCTTAGGGTGGCATTAATAAGGGAAAACAAATTTACAGTTTTCCAATGGTTAGCAGTGATTTTGTAGCTTAATTAGTATCTTTTTAGGTTATTTCACATATAGGTGTCCTCTGTTTTAGAATACATTTCGAGAATATTTATTTTTGAAAAAATAAAAAAAATTATAAATGGTTTAGAAATAATAATGTCATTTAAAAAAAAATGAAATTAGAGATTTTCCGATTTTGATTTTGATGGTTATGGAGAGATTTATTGACAATTTAATTTACATGATTGTGTTAGCTCTATTACAATCCAGAATCGGAATTCCAAGAAATTCAAAAATTGGAATTTCAAGATTTTCAAATATCAACTTATTGTTTTGTATTTTTAAATTTATGTTTATCTTTTTAAATAAGAAATAGTATCATGTAGATACATAGATTTATATACAGTTTATAAACAAATGATTGATATCGTCTTGTGTTATTATTATTTTCTTGTAACAATATGTATTAGAGAAGAAAGTTGCCTATGAAATTAATAAATATTCTAATGAAATCACAATTAAAAATTTGTTAAATATTTTTATAGATAAATTTTTCTTTTCTTTTCATATTTTCCAATAAATTATTAAATAAATTTGTTCTTTATTTATTTTTTCATATTTTCTAATATAAAATAATAATAAGTTATTAAATAACAAATATTATCATGTAGATACATAGATTTATAGACAATTTGTAAACAAATAGTTCACATAATCTTGTGTTATTACTATCTTCATGTAACAAGGGGTATTAAAGAAGCAAAATGCTTATGAAATTAATAAATATTTGAATGAAATCACAATTAACAATTTGTTAAATATTTTATTAGATAAATTGTTTTTTCTTTATCATCTTATTTTAAAAAAATGATATTTAATATTAAAGACTAATTAAATAAAATTATTAATATAAATAATGATATTTAATAGTTAATTATTAATAACCTTTCTATCAATATAAATATTTATTAAAATAAATTTTCTTATTTATTAGTGGATTATCATGCACATTAAATGAATATCGGTGGTTATTAAAAACAAGTTTTATTATCTAATGGATTTATAAAAATAGAAGTGAAGAATTTTGGAAAAATACATTTATGTGCACTTTCAATAATATAATATTTTTTCAATAATTTTGTGAAAGAATGCATTTATGTCCACTTTCAATGATAAAAAATATATATATTTTTCCATTAAACAATATTATATCTTTATGAATTAGTCACTTTTTTAAATTTTAGTAGTCTAATGAAATAATGAAATAATACTTTTTAGAAAAAAAATCGCATAGAGATTCTAGTTTCTTTCCTTCCTCCTTTCATGCATATTGCCCCATTTTCTTCAATCAATTTTAATGTATTCAATTTAACATATTGTAGCATAGGAGTTCTTAATTTTTTATTTTTTTCTTTCTTTTAATTCTTTTTGCATCTTATTTACTCTTATTGTTTATCATTAAGTGTTCACTTATATGCCATTTTCTCATTAAAAAAAAAATGCAAATAAGACATTTATGATATGATGTGATATGATGCCAACACAACTTGAGGAAGATACAAAAGAGATAGAATTTGGTTATTTTTCCACCAACTCATTCAAATGGTTTAGGTGGTAACCTTCACATTCCATTGGGAAGTTTATGCAAACATCACATCTCTAAATTAAAATTAAAGTCCAAATTTAATGAGACTTAACTATGGACCTAATTATAGTCATAAATGTGACCACCCTATTATTATAGCCCTAATCATAAATGTGACCACACTATTATTGATTGTGATTACATAATATAAAAAAATAAGGTAATTTTAAACTTACTTGTTCCTCCTATACCTTTATAACCCCTTCCACCTCTAACCTTTGTGTTCATTAATACATATAACTGCTAAGGTAATTTTAAACTTACTTGTTCCTCCTATACCTTTATAACCCCTTCTACCCCATTAATACATAATAAGCACTAGGCAATTTTAAACCTTACTTGTTCCTCCATACCTTTATAACCCTTCTACTAGCACCAACACCATTGAAGCCTAGAAAATCTCTGCTTCTGACTTGTTAGGGAAAAGCCACCCGGTCGGGACCTTAGAACGACTCCTTTTAAAGTTTGGAATGGTGGCCTTCCGTGGATTCGAGACAGTTTCCTTATAACTAAATGGGTTGGTGATGGGTTGATTTGGATGAGTGGAAGTGGGACTAAATTAGTGAAAATAAAACTATCTAATTAAACTAAATGTTTGATAAAGAAATTCTAACACTAACTTAGGGTAATTATATGTGAATACAACTTAAGATTGTTCCAATTTAACAATAACCATGAAAATGTATTATTATTTAAATTGAAGTAATAGAAAGAAAATAAAGATAACTTTGTTTATCGGTACGGGTGGGGTCAGGCGTCCGGAGGATGTAATGCCACGGGAGAGCACGCGCGAGCAAATGGTTGCATTTATTTCCCACGGCCATGATCTCTGTGGAAATCCACCACCCCACGCGACGACTAAGCCGGTGGGATAGTCGAGGCTGCGAGCCTCCCTTCATGAACGCCCGTCTGCGCTCCCGAGAATCATTCGGCTTTTCGATTCCCCTCTGCGTGCGGTCGCTTGGCCCCTGCGCAACGCCCCGGAGCTTCATGTCTGGGCGAGGTTAGACCTCTCAATTTGGGGTGCTGAGAAGCCTCCGCCGGCTTCGCACTCGGGGTTGGTAAACGTTCGTAAGCTACTGTTGCTTCGATTTGTCTGCAACTGCCGCCCCCGATCGCTACCGATGCCGGTTTGGTGGCCACCTCTTTTGAATTCTGGACTGCCTCCTCCTCTGCTTCATCGGTCTACCCTTCGACGTGACTCCCTGTACTGGGCGGGGGCATAGGCTTCGTTGCCGTCGGGGTAGCGCGCGAGCTCCCTCGGCCCGAGCCCAGGCGCTCTCCGCCTCGACTCCTCGGCGTCGTCTTCTGCGAGACGGCCTCGAACGACCTCGAGAGGGACGCCGGGTGTCCCCGTGCCTGGGGCAGCAGAACCCGCCTCGCTCGGACACCGCTCGGCTCCTCCGGGGCCTCCTGATGACTCTAGCCCTATCGCGCCCCTTCATAGTCCTTCCTCGCCATTTCCACTTTCAACGGTGTAACGAGCCTACGATCATCACAGTCTTTGTATCTTTCGAAAAGTTGCAGGACAACTCCGCCCCTCGCCTTCCTCCCCATGTCCAGGAGTAATGAGCCGCGTCTTCCTCTCTTGCACTCCACTCTCCTGCGGTTTTGATCTTTGCGCGCAAAGGAGGAGAGGCATTCCCTGTTCCCTCGGTGGGGGTTCCGAGTTGGCGTGAATCTTGAGCTAGGCTATGATCCAGAGCAGCACGACCACCCGGGACGAAAGCGCAGGATGGTGCGGGATGAAAGAAGAACAACCCTCGGGCGACTACGGCCTCTGGTTGAGTTACGGTCCAGAAGCTAATCGCCGGGCTGCCCAGTTTTTAAACGTGTCTTGTTGTTTAGGTCTCGAGCGAAAAACTTAGAATGAGTCGGTTTCCCTCGTGGGCGACCTGGTTTCTTCGGTCTTGATGTGTTAAAGTGGTTTCTCGGAAGAGGTAGCTCTCAAACAATACTCGGTGGTTTCCCTCCTTAGGCGACTCAATCTTTGATATTTTGCGACATTATGCCCTCTGCCCAGGCCATGAACGCTTTGTAACATATGTTTCCATAATAGATTTAGAATTACATAGAAAAAAAAAAGATAACTACTGTTTAGAAATTAAACGAGTTGTATTAGCATATTGCATTCATCATTGTATACCATCTATATATGATTATGAAAGATAACATTTCAATTATACTCGGAAATGATATATAAAAAGAAATGTTATGAGAACCCGAATATATGTAAATGATAGCAAATTTTAAAGCGAATATCTTATGACAAAGGAAATCAACGATTGAACGGATAGAAATACCTCATTCATCTTGAAGACTTTCAAATGAAATTTGATATCTAATCCGGTGGCTACGTTGAAATCTATGAATCCAAAGGTATAGAAATGCAACACTTCAAAGATAATTTTATAGGCACAAAATCACGGATGTGATCCTTTATAAAATATAAAGAGCGATGGAGTACGAAATGTAAGCTCCAGTCAAAAATATTACAACTCAGATCCCTTCTCTAAATGCATGAGAGAGTTTAAATAAGAAATTACATAAAATAGAATCCTACTACTACTTCCTAAATCTATCAAATTAAAAATAGAAATGCTATCTTAAAATGTTGATTCATTGCTTTTTTTAGCTTGATGTAGCCAAGTTGCAAATTTTCAGCATATCTTGGAGCCTCGGTGGATGACTCATCTCGGAATGTAGGCATCCCGTATGTGTATCGGAAAAGTGCAGATTAAAACGATCAACAACATTTGAAAATTTAGCCATTTGTTGATTTTGATTGTTTGGCTTAATTAAATGAGTCCACATCTTGTCCCAAGATATTGCTTGAAGTTTGTTGATGTTGACTTTTATTCATCATTTCTTCTTTCCATCTATTTTCGGTTTCTTTCATGAACAGGCACCGGGGAACACTGTCCCAAGTAAGTTAATTGAATACGGTATAATTTGATAAATTGCGTTATATTACTCATCATGCTCCTAGCTCTTGATATTGCTCTCTGGCATTGTCGATGTTACCATTGTAAACAAGATTTCTTTATGTCTTTCTTCTATCTGAGGAAGATTAGCTTCTCTTCCTTTTACGCCCATCTTTTGGTAAATTGAAATCTTTTCATCGGCATCATCAGAATTACTTTTGAGAGTAATAATGTTAGGATCCAAAGGATGATGTAGTATCCTAAAATGGTTTACTGTGATAATTTTGTACAAAATTCATTTAATTCTTTGAGACGAGGATTGTAAGTTAGAGAGCTTTCGATTTGAATTCACTTAATTTGAAATCTTTGAACCTCTCTAAAAGCTGGCAAATTATTTTCGTGTACGATCTTTGCATTCTTCTCACTTTGCAATAAATCTTGTAACAAATTTCTTGATTCAATTGTTGTTGTTGCCTAAAACTTGCTCATCAACTTTCTTCTTTTACGTAGTAAAATTTGTTCTTAACTCTTTAGATTTGAGTTCTTGATCTATTAATCGTTGTTCCAATTGAGCCATCTTTTGCGGCTTTCATTGGCTTGTTCTTCAATAAAAGCTATATGGAGATCTTTTTGTGTCGTCGAGCGCGGAGACTTTAAACCTGTTGTTGCGACACTATATGCTCCTGCATATTGAGACAACTTAGTGAGATCCTCATATGGATTCACTTCGGTATTCTTGTGATTAATGTTCTGCATGAACTCCTCTGTGGAGTGGAAAACATGTCTAGTCTATCTTCCTTCTTTTTTCTATTTTTCCTAACAACAACCTTATGTTTAGGGCTATAAAATACATCCAAGGAGGGATTTCCTCAATCTTCAATACAATACGCTGTGGGATGTTTGAGACTAGTTCATCACCATACACGCTCTTTATCTTCATCTGCAGTCCTAATTCTTTGGTAATTGATCCATATTGTTTTAACAATTGCGAGGAAACATTAGTTAAGAAGAGCGAGTCTATATTTTTAAGTATTTTCTTTTCCTTCCAATTGTGTATCTGTTTTCTGTATTTATTTTTGCTAAATGGTTTCTTCTCTGATTCTCTTTTTTGATACATACCTTCATTCTGTCTTATGTATTTTTTTTTTGTATGTCTTGAACACTTATAAAGCGCATGAAGTATTGATGGTTTTATAATGTTCCCACTTCATGCTCGATTGCCATCGATTGCTCTTTTTTAGTCGTACGGTTAGCTGGTTAATATTTGAATTGTGTAATGACTTCTGCATGAATGTTTCTCTGGCGTTTGCCGAGATGTACCCTACTGTCTCGGCCACTGTATTGGAATTCTCAGTTGGTCTAGAAGGGGAACTTTCAGCATTCTTTGACTTGAATAACAAAAATTTATTCATTTCTTCCTTAAGGAATTTAGACTTGGCTAAATCACTCTTAAACTTGAGAAAATCATTCAACGAAACAAACAAATCATCAAACTCATCTGGTTCATACTCAAATCTGACAGCAATGAAAATGACAGTAACGATAAAAACTACTGGCAGAAACTGGATCATGTCTCCCTTTGGAATGGTTGAAAAGTTATTTTGTTTGTGGCTTCTTTGCATGTTTTAGTCATTCAATGGTATTACAATTGAATGAATGGAGGCAGTATTTCTTACTATTGTTTGAAATAGGATATTCTTTCCATTGTTAATTGATAGGAGATTTCTGGGCAAGAAGTTTGTACGGAACAAAAAGAGGAAGAACATGGGGTTCCACAATACTTTCTAAAATCTTGATGTTATACTTGAACTTTTCTTCTCAAAACCAAATCTCTATTAGGAATAAATGGAAACTTTGTCTGAGAATATCTGGAGAAACCCAGGTAAAATGATTTGAAAATAGAGATAAAAATATGACATATTCTCATACATTATCTTGGAAATGAACTTTCCAAAAAGTTTATGATATATGAATCGGGGTGGGATATTTGGAGTCATTCTTGTCAGAAACAGAATTAAAACAAGGCGTCTGAAATATGAATACAAAAAAAAATTAGAATTTCGGCGGACTTTATCTTGTACGTACTCAAGAGTATTCTATTAACCATTTTCTGAGAAGAATATATTGATCCATAATGCTGGAATTATTGACATTTAAGATTAATGGACCATTGTGAAAACCTAGCGGAAATTGTCATTGCAAAACTAATCCACATCATGGCCAGCATAGCAATCTGGGGTAAGAGGAATCTACGGAATACATACGGATGCTTCATTTAAAACCTTTCTGAGATTTTCTCAATCACTGATAGTTGATTGAACTTTAATATAAATAGCCTCACAATGTGATGCTGGTATTATAAACCTTGCGGATCAGAAGATGATACATTTCCTTAATGTCATACAGCACAGCATTGAGAACACTCAGGAAAGTACAGAAACAAACATTAAATACTTTATTTTCACACTATCAGCATTGTCGAATCACATCATAATAAGGCATGATGCTTGCTCTTGGTTGCAATTCGATGTAGAAACGTAGACACAGTGATTTTTAAAATAATCTCGGATTCGGAATACAGTATAACTATGTGATAGGAGGCCAATGCCTCATGACTTTGAGATTTCTTTCTCCAATAAGGTCCTGGACGCTCACCACGTCATTCTTCAGAGCCTGGCATGATCATCCCTTGTCAATCTCGGTTTTGTAGCTTTCTTACTTTGGTGGGAGCCTTAAGTCTCCAACAACAGGAACAACGATCATGGTTCTCCTCACTCTCTTGACATTGCATAACCCATGTATGTGTTTGATACTATTTGCTACTTTGTACGTGAACGAGATTGTGTTCCCATGATTTTGAAACAATGGCTTTGATCCGTGATAAACAAACAACGAAAAGGCGATTATAAATACATCATTCATTATTTATTAAATTTTCGTGTAAATGATAACAAACATTAAATGTTCTCTTTAGGTCATATCATGTATTTATGAATCATGTCAATATTCATTATGATTTGCTGTTGAATACTAGCATTACGGTGGAATTTGGTACTTTGTGAAAATGTTATAATATTTCTCGCGTTCTTAGAATGTAATGATATTATGTATTAATACTGTCAGAAATTTTCAAATGGTGCATAAATATCATAATGATTTCTTGATTGGCGTTCGTTACCAAACTTTTTGGAATTTCGATTAGATGGTTTTAGATGTAAATGGGAGGTTTCAATCAATTGTTAATGGCTTTCTCCAAATTTCCGATGGTGGAATCTACACCATATAAAAATTTCTCATTTTAAGCAAACAAATGTTTTGTTTTTCTTTGAAAAAATGTTTTATAATATGTACCAACGTAATTTGAAATTGACACCAAAGAGCTTATTAAAGTGTTCAGTCGTAAAATTTATTGCAATTGATCACATATTAGAATATGTAAATAAACATAGATAACTTAAACCCTTTAGATTGAAGTTTTAACGATCAATAGTAGCATCGAGAGGATTTTAGGTTTATATGTGAAATTTTCCTCTAGGGTTTCTACGATCTCCAGGGTACAATTATTATTCATTGGAATTTATGTAACATTTTGTATGATAAGGTCTTTTATATTTGATCGGGTCGGAAGTTTTGAATGTTGTATTTGGTTGCCTCTATTGAGAACAAAGATGAACTTTCAAGAAGTAATGAATCTTCTTCTAATTCTTTTATAAAAAGAAAAAGGGACCCTATTTCTAAATGAATTTTATTCTAGAATTAAAAAAGGAGGTTTATGTATTTTAACACAACTATGTAACTTTTGTTACATGGTCACGACCCCTATCCCCTCTGATTATAACCATAACATATAACTCATAACCTTTATAATCTCAAACTTTAGCCCCTCTCTGCATAATCTAACTCATTATAGAAATCATCGCCCTTATAATACCTAATCTATAACCTTTATTCTATCCCTATAAATCATTATAGAAATCATATCCCATATAATATATGTATTGTGATGGTCTTCTGGTGGAATATCCATGACACTGATTACAGATTATCTACACTCACCAGCTAAGACCTAATAAACTAAGTGTCAGTAATGGTTTTCTCATTCTTAAATCACACTACTTTAAGGCCCACGAAGTATTAGAAAACCTTGTGCAATTCCACACCTATTAAGGGATAATCATATTTCAAAAGGTTGGTTACATACGATTGGCCTATATATCATACATTTTTATAAGCCTTTATACAAGGTTAGATTATTTGCTTTGACTTCAATGAAATTTTTATGAAAATAATGGGTTGTAGAGATCATATTATGTGCTTGAGAAGGTTATAATGGTCGAAGATTATAGAAAGGATAGAATATAAGGTTATGGATTAGGTATTATATTTGAGGACTAGGTATATTTTGATTATTGAGTTCTGTTAAGTTTTATGCGAAGGACGGTTCGCACTAAATGTTATATTATACAAGATCTGGAAGTCATTTAAATTTTCTATATTTAGGCGGAACATATGCAAAATTGATGATTTGCATATTTTAGCTTTTGTTAGAAAGCTTTTGAGGTAACTTGATACTTTTATATTATTTTCGAATCACTAAGGTTATTGTGATGATAATTTTGGATTTTAGTGCTCTTTAATCGATTATTTCCAGAATCACTAATCAGTGGATGTTTGATTGCCATCGAGAATGAGTGAAATCAAAAGCGTTCTATGTGGAGGTATTATATTTTTTTTTTTTTTTTTTTTTGACTATTAGTTACATTAAAGTATTGCCTTGTGAGGAAGGGCCAGTTCACACTAAATGTTATATTATACAAGATCTAGGTCATTTAATTTTCTATGTTGGAAATGAATTGTAAGGTGGTGATTTATCTTTTAGCTTTTATTGAAAGATTTTGATTACTTGATATTCCTTTTATCATTATCTGAAGATCTAGGTCATTTAAATTTTCTATGTTGAAGTAAGATTGTAAAAAGGTCAATAATTTATGGATCATCTACACTCACCAACAAGACCTAAGCTGTGTGTTTGTGTGTGCAGCAACGCCAACTAAGAGGTATTAATGGTTTTATAATTTCTTAAATCACACTACTTTGATACAAAGGTATTAGAAAACCACATACATTCCACACCTATTAAGGGATAATCCATGTAATATTTCAGGTTGGTTACTATGCAATTGGCACATATATCATGCATTTATAGTATTATGCAAGTTAAATTTCTATTTTGTGACTTTAAATGAGGGAAATTTTTATGAAAATAATGGGTTGTGAGATCATATTATGTGCTTGAGAGGTTATAATGAGTCGAAGATTATAGGGATAGAATATAGGTTATAGAGATTAGGTATTAAGGGTTATGATTTCTATAATGATTTATAGGGATGGGAGGAGAATAAGGTTATAAGAATTCAGGTTTTATATTTTGATGGCCAAACAGTTCTGTTGAGTATTTCCTTGCTGTGTGGAAGGGACGAGTTCACACTAAATGTTATATTATACAAGATCTAGGTCATTTAAATTTTCTATATTCAAACTGAATTGTAAAAAGTCTGATAATTTGCATCTTTAGCTTTTGTTAGAAATCTTTTGAGGTCACTTGATATTACTTTTTATCTTATTTTTTCTAAATCACTAGGTTGTGATGATAATTTAGTTTAACGTGCTCTTTAATTGATTGTTCAAGTCATACTAATCAAACGGATGTTTGATTACTTGTCGAGGACGGTGAAATCAAGCGTTACATGTGGAGGTTGAGTTTTATTTGAACTCTTTGAAATTTTGTAAATGAATCTCATAGGCCAATTGCATGTAACCAACACTTTTTGAAATATTGCATGGATTCATCACTTAATAGGTGTGGGTGCACAAGGTTTCTAATAGTCTTGTGTGGGCCTTAAAGTGAATATTGATTTAAAAATTATAAACCCATTAATACCTCTAGTTGGCTTAGGGTCTTAGTTGGTGAGTGTAGATGATCCATAAATTGTCATGGATATTCCACTAGACACTTCATGCAATATATATTATAAAATTATGTAAATAATAAAAAAAAAAAATATATTATTAATAATATATATTGATAACTTATATGGCAGAAATTTATACGAAGGTTATTTCTCTTTAGCTCAGATTGTAAATTATTTTTAATTATTTTATGTGTGTATTTTATGCATGAAAATTATAATTGGTGCGAGATATATCTTAGAAACCTTTTAAAGTCTCTTTCTCTAAATAGAATATTGATGCATGTACAAAGAAATAAGTCATGTTTGTTGTGACTACTACAATGTACACATCCATTACTTGTGTTCTCTCTCTCCCTCTTGGTTACTCTATTCCTCTATGGAAAAAATACACTCGAAAAAGATGGAACCCATTTTTTCCTCATTGGATCGATTATAACATCTCGATATCCTACTGAGTGGTTAAGTTTGACTCCTTTTGGTACATTAAACAAAGTTACAATATTGATTCTTCTAGAGTCTTATCATCATGATCATCATGGATGAACCTTTTCATAAATGTGTAGAATCATAAAGCATTATCTTTCTTTCAGTTTATTGGTGGTAAACATGAAGGTGAACTACAAAGTCGTTACTTTATGAGACTCGATTGAGGGTCTTGTGCCATGGAAAGGTATTTATGTATATTATTTATTGGGAAATTATTTGCCATGCTAAAGAAAAAAGTTTTAACCCTCAAAAAATTTATTTAGATGCCTCAAGATGTACAAGAAGAATGAGAACCCAATCTATTAAACTAAGTCCGGCTAAGTAAAAATGGTCTGTGAGTTGAATACTCCACTTTCTTCATTCAAACCATTGAGATGGTGAAAAATAATTTGTTGCTTTATTAATAATTCAATATGGATTAAACTAACCAACCAAATGGAGCTAAGACATATATTATTATTAAACATGTCAGACACATGGATGTCCATGCTAGAACTTTTGAATTCATACTAGAATTGGTTCTTGAGAAGCTATTGATAGCACTATAAGTACAAACCCCTACTACTTCATTTAATAAATAATATTTATTTGGTAACTTTATCTTGTTGAGATTTTGATAAAGGAGAATAACATCTTTAATATGCAACATCTACTTTTATTCTATTATGGAATCAATTATCCATAAATGAAAAAGAGAGATCAATGCCTTAGAAATCGACCATAGAAACCTGCTTTATGTTATAAATGACAAATTCTTGGACAGTTCAAATGACAAAGTATCCCTTCTATATATAGGAGTCCATGGGGTCCTGATACGATCTTGAGACCTAACAATAATAATGTAAGGGCACAACAATAACAATAGTGGGGGGGGATTGTAGGGCACAATAATAATAATATAGAGTACACGGAACAATAACAATAAGGGAGAAAGAGCTACTAACAACAATAAGGGACTACTAGTAATATGGACATAACACATACCCCTCTCCTTCAAACAAGTTTTGTCCTCAACGGTTAATTATTTCTTGATGCTTCTATAAAAATCTCATCATCCCATAGCGGAATATTCAATAAGTAAGTTCTTCCACTTGCAAGGATAGTAAAATTCATTGATTGCTGGTTTTCGAGTTCCTGTTTTGTGACTGCTTCACAGAACTTCTTTCATTGTGATGTTGATCTTCCTGTTGTTCATTCAGAGTTATGCCGGTTGGTTATCCTTTGAGAGTTGAAGAACTTTTGTTGATGCCGATGTGATCTTCCACTACTTTACCATCTCCATATTAGCTATGATTCTAATGTTATGGAATAACTCAAAAATAAGAATAAAAAGAGATCGACGCCTTGAAAATTAGCCACTTAAAGGGAAACCTCCTTTACATTACATAAATGAAAAATTCTTGGATAAATTGAATAGAAAAACCTCCCTTCTATATACCAGGAGTCACGCAGTCTGATACATAATCTGAATGACCTAAAAATAATAATGTAAGGGAAAAAAAAAAATAACAGCAGTGGGATTTATGAATTTTTAATAATAACAAATACGGGGATATGAGGGGTACAAAAATAACAATAAGGGGCTACATAGGGACCTAACATCTTCACCTCTTAGCATAGAAAATTTTAGGGGTGAATCTTATCGTAGTGAAATTTAGCAAAGTTTCTATTTTGAAGGGGTAATTTTAAATTACATCCATTTTCAATAAATTCACAAATGATTGTTGAAAAAAATTTAATAAATAAATTGTTATTATGTTTAGCCCATCAAAAAAATACGTTCGGTTGAGAACCTTCTATATAAAGCTAAATTCTTTTTTGGTTTTTTGGAAAATTTTATTGAGATCGCCGAATTTCTAGAAATGGAGTAGTTATTAGGCATATTTTCCCTCTCCATTCCTTAGTAGAAACTGACAGCAGATTCAACACAGCATATTTTAAGTATTTGAGATTTATTCGTTTGTTCTTTAGGTTAATTTGTCTAACATTTTCGGGGTAGAAAAAGGTAAATAAAATGGTTTGGATAAATTGAGCTCTACACGGTCGGTTTTCAAAATCAGTTTATCGTTTGTTGTGCTCTCTGGGGTCCGTGCATTTATCATTTATTGACTAGATCGTTAAAAGAGCCATGAATCTACTAGAAAATTTGACATGTAAGCGTGATAACCATAGATGGTGATCGATTTGTAGCCCATTAAAAAATATTGAGATCAAACAACGAGAATGCAGATTCTGGGGTGCTCAACTTTTGATATTATGTTTACTTCATATGGACAGCTGCATGAAAATCCCATGAATCCTATCATTGAAAACAGGTATAAATTATCGCATGTTGAGCTTCTCTCCATGAAAACATCGATAATTCAATTTGTTAATCGTGTACTTTGAATGAGCGACGATAGTAAAAAATTTCTAAATCATGCCCAATCTAGATTACATCGAGTGAAAATAAGCACGGTGTGCACAGAATTTTATTTTTTAAAAAATTATTTAAATTGTGCCGGAAAATAAAATTTATCATGTTATATTCCAACACCGAGTTTAGGTTATGAGCTTTGATGAGGATTCGACATTAGATTTGATTATAATGATGACTTCTATTTTTGTATTTGTTGGATTTTCGTGGGTATATACAAGTTGAAGATTTGAAGGGATGCCATGTGATCGGGATTCATTAGGAGGATTAGGTTTTCAAATTTTTATGAGTATAATTAAAAATTGGGGGATTTTGAGAAGGGCACAAAAATAGGTAGGAAATTGTATAGTCATATTCTTGAGAATCACCTGTGAGTTGCATGATTGGTTGTGTTGTGAAATATGGTTTTACATAGGGGAAGAATATTTGATATGGATATGGGGATTTGGTTATGACAGTTGTTGATGGTAAACACTAGAGACGAATAAATTCGGCCTTTTCACATATGCGTATTCTTCATTTGGTTTTCAACGTGGCATTCCCTTTAGAACCTAGGTGTTATAGAGTGCACAGGACATATAGGTTTGGCAATTCGATTTTAATATCTTCATATACTTTACTTTTGGTCGTCTTATCGGTGCTGCCAGTGTTGGAGCTTACTACATCTGGTCCAGATTCCAAGCTTGATTATTTTGGGATAGTCAATAGATTACTCTGTACTGGTATTTTGATGAACAGTGGTGTCTCTCTGATGACAGTGGATCTTTTTTGAGTTCTTTCCTTTACCTCCAATTTTTCCATTTTGAATCTCTTCCACATCTACAATAGTGCCACGAATAGTTTTCCACGTGAACCATTTGCAGGATTATTGTTGGTATATATTGTGGGAGGAGAAGCAGGTCCAGAACAATAACTGCGGGAAATATCTCTGTTATTAGTTTTATAATTTTCATTTTTAAAACTGACGGGTAGCACCCTTGATTTACCATTTATTGAAATCAAGCATGCAATGAATACTTCTCTACCTACATTAAACCATTGAGCACTGATAATACAGTATATTCACTTGATGTGAGTATTCGATGAGAAAGGCCTAAATTTATATGAATCACATGCTTAGATGGGTATGCTAAAACATTTTTATGGGTTTCTTGGTGCATTTTTATTGGATTGCCTTTATGATACCATTTTGTATGAAATTATGTAGTGAGTTGAACGCTATTATACTTTGTTGACACACAAAGCCAGGCTAGGTCATATATCCAAAAGGTCGACTCCTTTGAACGAGGTAACAAGAGCTAATGTCTTTGTACTTGCTAAGGTACATGGATTAATTCTTGATATACGTTTTTGCACAACATATTCACAGAAATTTCTGCATACGTTGTTTATGTGAAAATAAATAGGTTCATTTTCTTTTCTAAACTAGATGATCTGAAATTTGTATGGTTTCTTGGTGAACATTGCATGCAGAAATTTGTTCTGTTTAAGTACTTTGATTAATATACTGATAAAGAAATAATCATGCATCTATGGCCCTATGTGATTTAATATAATGAATGTTTTTGTTATGTTGGAACTTGAGAAAGATGGAAAAAATTCCTAATAGTTGGCAACAACGTCGGTGGTAATATACCTATTAAAAACAGTGTTAATTTGAGTAGTTTTAATGAACTAACCTAAGATCTAACGGTTTCGAGTGGAACAATACATGCCACCATTTTCCATTTGATGGTGGCTACCTAATGGCAACAATCTCGTTAGTGGCAACAAACAATTGGAAATTTGATGAGTTGAGTTTCTTGAATCTTAGTTGCAAAGGTATAAACTGGTCATACACAAGATCATTGCTAATTTGAAGAAGCTTCAGCCTCTACTTTTATTAACCATTTCACTAGTTGCACATCAAAATAATTGGCAATTAGCTACTTGATTGCTTTAAATTTGGTTTTAAATAGATTGAAATGTGGCATATACCTCAATCATTTCAATTAGATAAGTTCACTGTTCTTCAATCATAGTATGACATATGGTTGGAAAAATTTACCTATAAAGTTACTAATTTGAAAATATTTCATGCAACACTGCAAATCACAATAATTTTAGTAACCCTTTTGAAACCATTGGAAATTTAATTGATTAACGAAGTTGAATCTTATTGCTAATGATTTATTGATGACATTAGTAGAAACCATTTATAGATGAGTCAGTTAAACTTTTAAGTCTTGTTTCAAATAGGTTCACATGTATTACCTAAATCATGCAACAATTAATTGGTCTTCCTCAATGTTGGTGAAAATAGGTAACGAAGCTATATACCTAAGAGCATTTACAATTTGAAAAGTGAATACCTTTACCTCAATAACAATTTTATGAGAGAAATTCCAAAAACTATGGCTTCAATTCATTTGAGGTCTTATTTTGTTGCCAAACCATTTAAGTGGACATATCCCTTAGAATAGGTCAAGTAACTCCTCATTGAAATTTCCATATTTAATAATAGTTTTATGGAACCATTAAAAATATTAGTAGTTTTTCTGTAAAAATTAGATCTCTCTCAAAATCAACTAGAGGGATAAATCTCATAGTGACATTAATGACCTATTAGCACTACAACAATAATTTGTTTTGTCTCAAACAAGCTAAGTAATTATTCAAACATCTGAAAATTGCACGACCTTGGAGATTAAAGGTGTGAAACTTACTTAGTGAAGTTGGTCACAAGATTTCCGACCTCTTTGAGCATTTTCTGCGCTTATCAACAATATGTAGGATATTGTTAAAGATATTTGGCTCATTGTATGAATTTAGAGCTACTATATTTAAAGGAAAAAATATGTTGACGGGTTGGGCTTCCGCATTATCTTGTCTTTTTTCAGCTGTAAAAGTTTTAAGTGTTGGCTATAATAAGCTCCCATGGCGACATTCCTCGATGGATCACAATTCTCATAAATTTGCAATGACGAGGTATATCCAACAATAATTCTTTGGAAGAATACGTCAATATTGGAAGGCTTCGGGGATTCAAAATTGATAGGTCTTCCCAAGCTAGTGATTTTGGTGCTATGCGGTTTTGGAGCTTTCAAGTTGATAGTGATGCACTAACTAAATCCTTGCAAGATCAAATCATTGGTAATATGTCATGAGGAGATAAGAGTTGTTATGAAAAAATATGAGTATAATATCACCTATATGTTGTTGAAAAACACAATTTCGACTTGTCTAACAATAATCTTGTTGGAGAAATACCAGCAGCATTGGAAGTTCGATTGGCACAAGTTGTTAAATTTATCTTAGAAATCGACTAGATGGTCATGAATTATCTAGGAATCGACTAGATGGTCAAATACTTGTATCTCTTAGTAGAATATACTTTGGAACAATTAGACTCATCTCAAAATAATTTGAGTGGAGGTTCTCAGAATATCTTTATTATTTGGTGGCATTTCTAAATGTTTCGATTAACAAATTCTCTTGGAAAAATTCCAACATGAATACAATTGGATACTTTCGGTAGAATTATTCAAATATTTGAACAAAATACCTATGTGGCCAATCCTTTAGAACCATGCAAAAAGAAAACATTCATGAGAAGAAAATTCGAGTTAAAGTTAACTTTCACAAAAATGAGTTAATAGGGTTGATAAAAAGTCTCTTTGGTTGCATTGGCATTGGGAGTGGGAATTGGTTGGTAGTTTATAAGTGTGAATGTTATATCTGCGATAATGTCAGGCATTGTTGCCTCCCAAAGACAAAACTTGTCTATGAATTGTATAGATACGAATAGTATAGTTGCTTATTTCTTATGGTATTTTGTCAATAACTATTGGTGCATGTAAAAATGATATGAAAAAAGTTAAAAAAAAAATTCTGTTTTGGTTTGTGACATGCATTCTCATCGTTTTGATTGTAATGAAAACGAAGTTTTGCTACGATGACAATTGATCCACTTCATAATGTTTTTATTGGTTGGATTACACTTCGGTTCAATCCTCCTTTGTGTTGAATATGTGGAAAGAAATATGGTTTCCGTGTATTTATTTGTCAATAAATTGATTAGCGTTAATGGCCTGCGTTGAATATGCAAAGAATAAAAAAGTGGTTTCCATGCATTTCTATTGCCAATCAATTGAAGATTAGTTTGGAATAGTTTCTCTGCTACAAGAAGGTTATATTCCAAATGGTATATTGTTACTCTTGAACATATATTTTTTGAATCCATGAATTAATATAGAAAAAAGAAAAAGCTCAATATTCTTGGTTAGCGCACAAGTTTACTATCAATCCCTTTTATGCCACAATTTTCATATTTTACGTAAACATTTTCCTATATCTATTTAATGTGTGACTATTATACACGACAAGCGACCCCTAGCAAGTTCAAAGCGTGCAAATAATTTTAATCTCAACCTTTATCTCTATACGCTACATTTCGTGCGGAATCTGTGATACTATTAGAAGAAATTTGGTTCATACTGAGCGGTTGAAAATATTTCGGAAGCTCCTACTTTCAAAATAAAAAAATAAATTTGACGAGGATTCATTGCCAGGATCGGCTTCAATTTCAACTTGTATTTTTCTTCTTGAATCGCCTTCAAATACATTAGAAAAGTTGGGCCGACATGGGTTGTTTCACGATGAAATAATATGGGAAAAATGGGACGAAAAGTAAAGTCGAATAGCCCTACATCTCCATGGATACAAAAGCCTCATTTAACAACGTGGTGGGTTGGGAACTCTTCGCGTTTTTTCAAAAAATTTTGTATTATTTCCACGTGCAACCATGAGCCTCGTGAATGAGGGTTGGCGATTACTTCAATTCCATTAAGAGAGAGACTATTACATAGGCCAGTCTTGTTGAGTAAACTAGGAAAATTCTTTAAGAAAATTTATAAGAAGATGCCAATACGCTAGTGTTTGGGGAGCTTTGCTTGTTGCACACTGTAAAATTCACTACAATATAGAACTAGTAGAACATGTGGCGAGGCACATTTTTTACCTAGAACAAAATTCCCGGAGATATTATGTACTCTGTCCAAAATATTTATCTTGATGTAGAAAACGTAAAGAAGAATGATGAAAGCTAGATGTTTGAAAAAGCCATCAAGGATGGAGATTCAAGCATGCATTTTAAATGAATTCATACATTTAGGCAATATTTGGAAACTTGGGCTGAGCGAGATGAAGGAGCGAGGAGTATTCAACTTACATGAATGTTGTTGCACAATGTCTTTGGAGGAGGAGAAAGAAAAAATTCTTGGCAATCATATTAGTGAGGAGCTAGTAGTGCCTTTGACTATTATTACAAACCACGATGCACAATGACATAAATCACAAAAAACACGATGTGTGATGACTACCTGAGAGATACACCACTACGTTCATCTCCATGCTGAGATAACAAATTATAGTGAGGGTTGCAAATCGCCTTCCATCATTTTCAAGAATGGATTATGTTCATGGATTACGGTGATTCAGTTTAAACAAGCATCTAACCATAATTTGACTAATAACCGGAACTTATGATGTATTTTGATTCTTGACATGAATTGTATTGGTAAGAGGTTTCAACTTCTAGAGGTGTCACGTAATGTAAACTTAAAGGAATGGTTGATTGTTCAACTAGATTGAATCAATCATTGCAAGTTTAAAGATCTTATAAGTTGAAATAAAAGCATGATCTATCGTGCTATACTTCATTCTTGTTTGTTATTTGATAACTATTCTCCATAGATTAGAGTTGTTACTTAAGTGAAACTTAGGATATTAGTATGTACCCTTTAGGTAGATTGATGGCTTAGGGTGATTTAGGCACTAATCCTTCATCATTTCATGGCTTAGCTTTGGTTTAGGCGTTAATGCAGTAACTTAATTTATGTTGAATTTGAAATACATGGATAATGTAGTGTACCTTTTCACAACCCCACTAGCACTTTGAGCTATAATATTGAAACATTAATATAATTCTTCTTTTTTCCTATTAATTATTTGTAAACGGTTAGGGTTTTATATTATTTATCAAAATGTGTACTTGTTATCGTGTTTTTGGAGGGCAAAATACACGTTTATATGAAAATATATTTATCCTGGCCTTTCGAGATCATAATTCGGTCGAAAGTCACTAAAATGGATCTCATTGAAAAAAAACACATGTTAAAATTGTTTTCACAAGTTTGGAAAACCTTACTTACACGGATAATGGAATGTAAAATCAAAATCTGAAGAATTATATCAAAGTTGTTGAGACCTTTCACAGATGTAACACTGCTTGAATAGAAAAATGTTGCACTCGTAGCATGAAAAGGACTGTTGTGCTGTTATGAGCCCGAACACAATAAAGCTACATACGATAAAATTAGAGTGAGATTTAAACAGCACTACATGTCGTTGGTGTGTCCACATAGAGAACCCCTATTGGTGAATTCAAGTTGTTTCATTACAGGCAATTGTTGTAATGGGAAGTTGCTCGAGGGAAAACTCCAATTGGAAATATTTGAAAGCTCCTTGCTTTTCATACAAAGAAAACTACAAATAGAATATTGACATCACTAAAAGGATTCCTCAATTTCAAACAATAGTTATTTGTTGCAAGGTCAGTTCAATTTCATACGGTTGTTACTTGTTTGCCACTTTTATTTCAGAATTATTTATTCTTATTCTTGAGATAATATTAATAATAATGATAATATTTACTAATAGTTTTTTGGAAAAATAAAATACATTAATTTTTTAACATGTTATTATAATGTTTGAGTATATAAAAAATGAAAAGGAGTAAGTTAATTTAAAATTTAATTGGTAATTTTGTCCAAATTTTGAAAACAGAATAGGTATTAAAGGGTAGTGCATGGATTGAAAAATAATCTCACCTAAAGATGAGTTTATATATTTATTAATTTGTTCTAAAATAAATGAATCATCAAAGTTGTTGTTACACATGATAGGTTATAGAGATAGTATGCAATGTGGATCTATGTGCTATGTGATTATCATTACCTCATAAATCTTTATTTAACTTATTAAAAAAAAATTAAGGTTAGAAGCAAGTGCCGAGGTGGAGCTACCGCTTAGCTGCGAAGGACAAATGTTTAAACAAGCAAGTGAGGTTATATGCTCTGTTGCAAGCTATCAAGCTAGCCCATAATTTCTCAATTCTGCGGTCTTTTATATTTGTGTTTTGGAAGCACTATCGCTTCTTTCTTTATTTCTTTATATGTTATTTCAGCATTTTCTAGGAGTTGCACTTGTACTCACATTGCATTCATATTGTTTGTACTCTTCTTCAATCCTATCGACTTAATTTTATGGTCATTTTCCGGAAATTAATAGGTATCTTATCTGTTAATTTATTATTTTTGATTTGGGATAGGTCCGGGAGGGGAAATTGTAGTAGATATTAAAAGCTATAATGATACTAATGAACATTTAGGAATGACTCGAGTGCTATAGATTTGGTGATAAGGGCTCTTGATAATTAATATTCCTTTTCATCCAACGTCTCATCGGAAACATAGAGAAGCTCCTTGAATTTAAAGATGATGCATGCAATGTACTACAACACCTCGGGAAAGGGAAGAAATGAAAATATTGATGGTCCTATAGATTACTTTCTTTTGGATATTCGTTTAGAAGATGTTGGGGATATCTTCAGAGCTATTTGTGAGGCAGACGCAAATTTGTGAGAAGTAAACACGGTATGCAAGGAAAATGCATGAAAAGTTTTCATCATACGGAACAATAGATTATAGAGAAAATTTAAACTTGTATAGTTTGAGCACAAAATAAAATAACTCTTATACTCCCAAATGGAAGGGTTAATAGGTATGAAATTTCTGACACTCTGACATGTATTTGATCATAAGAAAGTAGGTTCTCTAACATTCATGGAAGAAATAGGTGCATTTATGTAATTATTATCTCAATAGTGAGATATAAGATTGAGTGTTTGTATTGAATGTGTTCCATGTACACTACATTCATTTGTCTAACAAAGTTGGCTTAAACATGAAACCATATTCAAGTTATATTAGCAAAAATAATCTATTAAATATGTTGCTCTATTATATGAGATGTAATTATGAGGGATGCAAGGCTACATTTGATACGTTTATTATCTGTCGGATTTAAATACAAGTTTGAAACATTGTTGTGATTATCCAAAATGTTTTGTTTTTTTTTTTGTTTTAAGCATACACAATTTCTCCTCATGTAAGTTGGCTTAAACGAAAACCATATTCAAGTTATATTAACAAAAAGAAATCTATTAAATATGTGGCTCTATTATACGCAATTTAATTATGAGGATGCAAGGCTACATTTGATTGTTGGCATTATATATTATCTTGGAAAATGAAGTTTAAGAAACATTGTTTTTTTGTGATTGTCAAAATGTTTTTTGTTAACCCTTTTATATATTTATCTTCATGTTCCTCTTGAATGATTATTGATGCAGAGACCATTGTCTTTGTCATTTTGCTATTACTTCTTTCCTTTAGGGTATAAAAAACTTGAACAAATTAATAAACTTTGTGTGGGACCTTGTATACGGTGATTCTTTGTCACATGAGAAAGAAACATCCAATTTTGAAAAATGCATTAAGTCACTCAAAGAATAAAATTTTTAACATGTGTAGCAAGAATAGAATACATGAATCTCGGAATGAACACCATTGGAGTCACAACATTGCAAAAGATCCATATCCCCAAATTAGACTTGGCATACTTATTCCGGTGACTCAGCCAACGGTTCTCTGCAGTTAAAAGCTAATATTCTTTCGTGTCAGATTCAGTAGTTTCTCTAACGACTTCATCTGTCTGGTCGAAGATGGCCGAAGTCTTCCATAAGGACATCCACCAGTCATTAGTCATATAGATTCATATTATATTTGTTTTATTTTGTTATGTTATTAAAATTATATTCATTTGACTTAAATTATGATATTATAATTTTTGTCTTTGGAAAAGTGGTCTCCTTTTCTTTGATTTAAACCTTTGTTTTATATGAAATTTGTAAATATTATTTTATTTCATAGAAGGGGATTTGATTTTTTTATAAAAAATTGGAAATTACAAGAATATACCATGTATAATTAATAGCTTTACTCCCTACGTATTCGGGCTAGGAGAAACATGTCTAGCTTGATTATCACAATTAATTCCTAGCTACAAACATGTCTTTAAAGACATGTTCCATAGAAAATGCTTCCTTTAACTATAAATATTAAAAATAGATGAACGAGTTCTTTCCAAAATTTGGGTTGCGAGGTAACCATATGAACGCTATCCTTAAGGATTTAATCTTTATATAAACACAACTATGCTTTGATTTCCACTTAATATTTCATTGCGATGGCTTCTTGACCTCATAAATCACTAGAGCCAAAGAAGTAGCACCAATATCATATATTACGAGCCAACTAAGCTAAAACTCTTGATGATATATTACCATATGATTAGCTTTGTGTCAACACTAACACACTCAGGTATTTGGAAGATAGGCACTAGAAGGAAATTCTCAACTTATGGTTCAAGCGGCCCCATTCTGACGATCAGTGTTATCATAGAGACGACATCAAATCGACTCTCTAGATTTGGTAGACAGTTTTGGAAAAAATGATCATCTATATAAAAAACCACCTTGTGACATGAAAATATATAATAGCGATTTATTAAAAATTATACCATATTTTTACGATTTATAAATGAGGTTCCAATTCTAACTTTCGTTCAATTTATAACTTTGACGAGAGAAAGGTTGTTTATTCTCCATGTGTCCTTCAGGAAATAGGATTTGGGAAAAGATATCAAAAAATGTCAGCAATATCGTGTAGACTTGGCAAAGGGGTAGAACCAAAAAAAATGTTTCAAGCATTGTATCATATAAAGGATGGCATTTGGGTGTTCGTGGGACCTTGAGATGGACAAGAAATAGCCAACAAGGAAGCCTACGAGATGTGGGAGTAGAAAAATATTTATTGGGTTCTAAATGTGATTTCCTAGTCCTTATTGTTGGACATAAAATTAGTGATTTTCTTGGAATTGAGCCTCAATATTTTTCAATTGAGCATCTAAAAATAGCCTCCTTGCTAATCAATGATAGTTATCCACTTGTTATACTAAATGAGAGCCTATGATATGTTCCAGGAGGACAGTATTTCCACCAATTTCTGGGTAATTCCAAACTTATATAAGTCCAAAGCTTGTCTCCATTGTAGTCTTAGACTATCTGCATTATTCATTACGTCTTTTCCTTCGTTTTGGGTGATTGGATTCATCCCTGGTTCCAACATTAAAAATATCTGATATAGATCTTAATATCCTCTTAACCTCTTCCTAGTACGCAATGTAAATCATGTTTAAAAACATTACCTACCACCTCCATATATGCCTCGTATTGGAATTTTTTCGCAAAAATTCCTCATTATGAAAAGGTGTTAATGTAACTCCCAGTGACTTTGTATACAACTGTCATTTGAATTCCTGTTACAACTCGATGTCATTTTAAATACCAATTCACTTTTAAGCACATGTCCTTTTGTTGCATTATCCTACCTACCATCTATGACATGAATGCTTAATAAACTCATATAATTCATAAAAGTTCATAAAATTAAGAATCTCAAGCTCTAAGGAAGTTGCAAAGGTGTTCCACTTTAACTTGCCTACATAAAGAAATTCAATGAATTCGGGATGCATCTAATAAGGAGCCATAGTAGGATGAAGTTATAATGTCATATTTCTTATTAAATTCTTGAGTCTATCTGAAATAATATGCATGACCAAGATAGTGGTTGTTGATCAACTATGCGAGAAATAATTTTTTGGCACAACATACGACTTTTGTTGTATCAATTTTTTTCCATCTATCTTCATGAGTCTTGGATGACTTGAGTACACAAAAGTAAAATAGATTAAATTAGTAAAAGAAAGATATATTTTAATACTTATACTCGTTACAATAGATATAAATTCAATATTAAGTCTAGAAACTTAAATCCATGTTGATGTTAATGTTGGTATTTAGCACCAACTATAGTCAACCTCTAAATTAAATTAATTCTTTGTTAGAAAGGAAAGAGAGTGTTGTTAAGATTCGAGAACTTGATTGAATACAATAAAAATGTATCTGAAAATTGGCATATCCTTCAAAAACAAGAATTAGCTATCTAGGTTGAAGCGCAAACACACAGCTGTCTCCCAACTCCACAAAGGAGGTATCGAAGGTTAGAAATACATTAAAAGAACAATAAAAATTAATGAAAAATGAAGATATCCTTAAATACGAAAATTAGATATCTGGGATTTGAAACTACAAACACCTAACTATATAACAACACGAAGAGACCGTTGAAGTATGTCAGGAGAGGATGAATATTAGAACAAAGGTGGAATTAAGCCAAAACATATCAAAGGTTTATTTTGAGTAAGATTTAAATATATGAAGGGTATGGATAGCCTAGTAATCTTCCTATCATGTTACCTTTGGAGTGTTCAATTCATAACAGTAGTTAGTATTTTTTTTATGGTTGCTTAAAAGTAGCCAATATATATAAATAATCAACTAGAAGAGCTTGAATGTTTGTTGGCATTTAATTGTAATGGCCTCCAAGTTAAAAATGGGTAAGAACAGAATTTTCTCATGCCATATATATTCTTTTGTGTGGAAGCAAGGTGCTTGATAGTCCAGGAGTGGGGGAGATCCCCATGTGTGGTTGTGTCACTAATAAAAAAAAAAAAAAAAAAAAAAAAAAAAGGCCAAGATACTTATTTATTTAAAATTCAAAATTAAATAAAAATGAAATGACATCATATTTATTTCAATTTCTCTATGTTTAAATTTTGAAAACTATAAGTAACAAAAATCCATCTTATCATGGTTGCCCATTTAGTATATAAATTTAGGGGTTAAGCAGGTCGAATTTGTCTCTTTTCCATACACTTTTCTGTCTCTTTCACTCACCTAAACCTCCAAAATTGTCAATATCTCATGTGCAAAAGGGTATCAGAGAAAATGGTTTTTAATTGTGTTTTGTGTGTTTTCTATTTGATTTAGATTTTGTTCATCTGTTGCGGAAACTTGTCACTTTCTGGCATTTGCTTTTCCGCGGCTATTTTGTAGGCTCAATGTTACGGTGTCGACGAAGAAACGAGCCTTTAGGCATTTGGAGCCAAACAGGGTCTCGTTCGTATTTCTATTGGTTCAATGAAATTCGTCAAGGAAAGCCGCGGTCAAAGCCATCGTGGAAGTCAGCGCCAGATGCTGCTGTCAATTTGGACCTCTGTTTAAGTGGCATAGAAACATCCCATGCAGTAGTTTCAGCTTGTGGAAGTTAATTGACATCTGTTAAGTTACGGAGTTGAATTTAAGCCACCTTTAGATCCGTTCCCAACATGGCCATACTCTAAATCCGTGGCCTTAGTGATCTGATCTTGTTGCTATCATAAACTTGAAGCAGTTACATTTGTGCTTTATAAAGAGCGTTTGCATACATGCGTAGAGTTAGTGAACGAGTTGATAGTTGATTTGTTAAGTTGATGTCGTATGACTATATGGTAATTATTTGCCTTGAGCAATAATACCACCGACTTAATAATGACTTTCTTTTTTAATACATGTTCATTTCACTTAACCAATTAGGTAGAAGATCCTACGGTACAACGTGGGAGCCCTACTCAGTAGGAGTTAAATATTAAATATATATATTTTTCATTTCATTTCTTTTAGCGGTCATTGTATCATAACCATTATGTTCATATTTCATAGTTGTTTTATTTACCATTCGCCCATTTCTGTAATTTCATTTTTGTTTCTGTCTTTTATGTTTTATAGTTAAGACAGATAGGTTTTTCTTGTGTAGGTTTTGGTGTTACCAGGGCATTTTCATAGTATTTTCGCTAACAGTATTAGGCAGTATTCTGTTGTAGTTTTCTTTCACGGTCTTTGTTTAACTTCGAGTTTTGTTTGTGCATTCAGTTTGTTTATCGATTCGGTAGTTAAAATTAGACATGTCGCTTCTCATAGTGTCTTATTTTATAAAGCCACGAGTGAGTGATGGTGAGGGGTACATGATGAAATGTGTAGTTTGTGTTCTGCAAAATTAGATATATTATTTGCTCATAATCTTGATTTTCATAAACATAATTTGGAGGTGATGGTGAGAAATTTGCATGATAAAATGTCTGTGGTTAGTATTAATTTCACTAACAAAAATTAGATATATTAAGGCATACTTAGCGTCTTGGGAGTTCTCAGAAAGCCACGGTACATGGTGATGGTGAGGGCTCGATGAAGTGTGTAGTTTAGTATTAGTTTCTTTCTGCTGTTTCGGCAATATGTTGAATCATGCAGCATCATAATTATAAAAGCCACGGTACGGAGTGATGGCGAGGATTGAATCATGTGTGTATGGTTTAAAGTATTAGTTTTTACTTTAAATTAAATGTCGATTCTACACAAGTTGTTTATGATTACTTCATAAGTCATATTTGGTCTAATGATGAAGGTGGAAAATAATTGATGTAATATAATTGTAATAATTGGTTTTAAGATTTCTTTCATTGCAATTTTAATTCCATAAGCATAGTTTCTTTTATGTTAGGTTAGCTGAGGAATAGTTTAGTTTTCATATTCACTAGTTTCTTTATTTAGTTCATTAGATGTGACACTCCATTAGGTTTACTTTTTCTTTGTCATTGTAATTTCAATTTGCTTTGAAGTTTCGAGATTGGCTTAAATCATTATAGGGGATATCACTTCTTGAGCGATTATAACCAAGCTTGTTTCTCACTTTAAATTTCCATTTCATAGAAAGACCATAAAGCGACAAAAGATAAGAAAGAGGTTATCTTGCATATAGTGCGCCGCACTTCTATCAAACACGATTCCCGGATTGTCAGTCATTGACAGTGGGACACTAAGTGTTAAACGATACTAGCGCGTTCTTGCAGTGATGTAACTAGGTGACGATTTCTTAGAAAAAAAAAACACATAAAATCATAAAAGAAGGAAAACTTGATAACTTCTTGAAGTATACTCCTCTTGCACCTATCAGAGTGTGAATACGGAGGATCGAGAAGAGAGTTATTGGTTTAGTAATTTCTTAAGTATGCTCTCTTCTTGCACCTAGTGTGATGCGGAAGATCGAGAAAGAGAATTATTAGCCATTATTTTATTGTGTATATTATTGAACTTGTTAAAAAAAAAAACTAAAAAAATGACATGCATAGAGCAACAGAATTCTAGGGGAAGGTTTATAGCTAAAAATAAAATTTCGATTTTACAACCCCATCTTCTTCCTACAAGGCATAGACCCCGAGATTCACCATCATCTACTAGCCTTAAGAATTTTGGAAGCCAAAACGACTGAATTAGAGGAGATTCTCTACCCCACCTACTAAAGTCTACTTAGAAAACAAGGAAACTTTCTCTCATCCTTCCTTGATAGAAGAACTAGAGGACTATAAGGACTCTAAAGCTATCATGGCGGAAAGTAAATAGAGGTGGAGGTAGAGGAGGAGATAATGAAGATAACAATGTTGAAGGAAATAATGGTAGAAATAGGGGCCGTTTTCTTGGATTCCTATAGTTGATGAGAAACTCATGCAACAATGAAAAATATTTCACCATATGTTCTCCTAACTTTTATGGATTACGAAGTGAAGATCCTGAAACATTTTTGTTTGAGTTTGAAGTAGTGTGCCGAACTTATGACTATAACTGGAAGATTCTCAAAAACTCAAACTATTTCCTTCAACCTTGAGGGATGCAGCACCGAAATGGTTCATGGATTAGCCACTCAATCTCAGGACTTGGAATGATAGGCAAACATTTTTGGATAGATACTTGGATTGTTATGTGCCCACTAATCACAAGGATGAGGTATTCAAAATGATGCAAAGAAGATGAAAATTTGGAAGACCAGAGTGAAAGATTTCAATACAACTTGAAAAGAGCAAAGATGACAACTTAGATAATGAAACCTCGAAAGCCCTCCTATTAAAAGCCATTAGAGATGAATGGATAGACATTTTAAACATGATGGGTAAAGGAGACATTTCTCAACTCCCATTTCATGATATAACGAACTATATCCAATTCTGGGGGGAAGATCTAAAGCCAGAAGGGCCTGAAGTTCTTCTCTTATTAGGGCTATAGTATACCATTGGATCGTCGTGAAATGAGAGATTGGTAATATGCTTGATGAGTTTAAAGCTGATATCTTAGGGGGGTCTTAGTGAACAACTAGACACCCTTAAAATCCAAAACAAGCGAGAAACGAGGAAACGGATGCTTTAGCCATCTTTTTGTCGAAATGTAGAAAGAAACATGCTTTAAGGGAATGTCCCTTGGATACAAAGTTGTAGAAACATGTATGATTTGCTCGAGAAAATCATGAAGTCAAGTTGTCATAACTACAATCACGGACTCAAAGCTGTTTTTCAAGAAGATCAAATTCAATAGAATCTCTCTGTTTTTGTCGCAAGAGGAGCACTTGGCGAGGACAATCTCGGGGAGTTTAACAACCCTATGAATCTTCAAGAGCACATTACCCAGAATTGGACTCCTTGGCAACAACCTTGGCTTCGCCATCAAAACTCATATCGACCATGGGTACAAAAGGCCTGAAAATCATATGGAATTTGCTCCATTTGTAAATATCCTCCATCTTGCTAAAACCAACAAGCTCCACAATTTCAGTAAAAATCAACATGCTTTCAATGCCATTTCCACAACATCAACACATGACATGCAGCCCTTCTCAACAAAAATACAAATCCTCAACTCCCTGCTTTGTACCGCTGCTCCCCGCACACCAACAAAAGACAAATCAACTTCCGGCTCGGCCATTGCCAAATCTAACAATAAGAATCCTCCAGGCATACTTATATGGTAGAAGGACAACAATTACTGCCTACCTATATGATTGTTCCTCTCAAGTACAACTCGGATGCAGTAGAGTTTTAAAGCTTCTCCCCATAGACATTCAAGAGCAAGATACCACGAGGAGGACTCTCTCCAAGTCAGCAGGAGTTCGAGGAAGAATCTCTTCAAAATTCAAAAATTCAAAAGAAAAAGAAAAGCTATCCACTGACTCCTATAGTTGAGCAACATCTTCCTTCACACCTCATACTAGGAAGAAAGAGACTACAAATTGATAAGGAAATTGGAAAAGCAGTGTTGCCTAACTATGACTTTCTAGATGAATTGAAGAATGTTTGTATCAAGATTCCATTGCTACAAGCCATTAGAAATTCTATTCTGGCAAAAACTTCATAGAAGGAGTTGAGTTTCAAAAGACGGGAAAGAGAAGCGAGACGAGAAAGATCCACGAGTAGGAAAGATTGCAGACATTATGATGGGAAAAATTGCCATGCATGCGGTAGCACTTGTGAATCTGGAAGTCAATTGTCAAGACACATATAAATGGGATAGAAATTTAGCTGTACATTGATTGACTTAGGAAATTTCTTATCAACATTATGAGTAGGCAGGACATGGAACAATTAAAACTCCTAACCATCTTTTACTTTATTGCAACTTGCAGGATCGATAGGATTTATTAAAAAACAGTTGATTTGTATTAGAAGATATTTGATCCCTTGAATTCATAGGGTATCAGGTAGACTTTATGATTTTGACTCCCAAAAGCAATCTGGAGGACATCAATATATCTTGGGGAAGACACTTGGCCACGGTGATGCTTTTATTCGTTTATGAATGTTTGAGACATGTACTGTTTTCTAATGGTAATTAAACAAAAGAAATTCAATTTGTATCCTCATAAGAGCAATTACGAAAATAGAGGGCAATGAATGGGTCGATGATGAGAACACTATACAGCTTTGTCTTTACCATTTGGGAATTAGTGAATGATAAAATTACGGGCTGCATTAGAAAATTTTGAAGTAACCGAATACTTATTTCCACACAATTTCGGTTAGATAGGCATAGAATATTTATCATCAAGACAATGTCTGTTTCTGGAAAATTTGGTAATTGTTTTTGAGATTTTCGAGAAAAAGACATTGAATATCAATAACATGCGGAAGTCTATGAGAAGAACTAACGAGAATCTTGCGAAAACATTCCTACTGCATTTGCATGGGAGTATCTTGACATGAAGGGTATTGATCCTAAGACTTGCATCCATCACTGCTCTATATTGAGAAAACGATGAGCCAATCGAACTGACCTCAAAGAAGGATGAATCCAAATCTTAGGGAGATAGTGAAAGAAGAGCTCCAAGAGACTTCTCAATGTAAACTTCATTTATCCGATTTTGAGATGGCGATGGGTTTCTCCTTTGGTTATAGTACCTAAAAGAAATGGTAAATGGAGACGTGATGGAGTACAATTGAAGAACAAAAGCAACTTTGAAGGATCACTTTCCTTTGCACTTTTATTGATCGGGTATTGAATACATTAGCGAGGGTAAAAAGTACTTTTTCATTTTGGATGGTTTTAGTGGCTATAATCAAATTAGAATTGCTTTGAGAGATCAAAGATAAGACACGTTTCGTTGTCCATGGGGAACTTTTGCCCTCACAGGTCTTCCTTTTGGGTTATGTAATGCCCTTTTTGACAACATTCAAGCGGTACTAGGAATTTTTAAATTAATCCATGATTGTGTAAGTTTATATGGATGATTTACGGTTATGGTAATTACCATTTGAAGAGGCATTAGAAAATTTGGAAAAAATTCTCATAAGATGTAAAACAAACCTAATTAAGCCATGAAAAATGCTTGTATTTCTTTTGAAGGGATTGTTTTAGGACATCATATTTCGGGAGATGGAATTAAAGTTGATAGATCAAAAGAGTTGAAGTCATCTCCAAGTTGCCTATTCCAAATTGTCGAAAGATGTTAAGAAGTTTTAAGGATTTCTTGGTTACTATAGAAGATTTATGAGAACTTCACTAAATAGCATCTCACTCTTCAAGTTGCTTACAAAAATTTGTGAATTTAAATGGGATCACGATTGTCAATCCTTTGAAACTTTGAAAATGAGAATATACGGAAAGCACCTATCTTGAGAGAGGACCAAATTAGAAACTTCCTTTCCATATTTCTGAGATACTTCAGATCAGCTCTTGGAGTACATGTTGGGTCAAAAAAAATTTAATTATGCCATTTATTATAGGTAAAAATTTGACTCCTGAGTTGATTATCTTGTAGTAGAAAAATTCTTCGTGTTGTTCATGCAATTAATAAGTTTAGACATTGGGCTATAGGCTTTATTCATCTTGTTCATTAAATTGATTAATGAACAAACACATTGCACTAATGGCGGAAGTGACAGATGGCTTTTACTTTTGCGAAATTCAATACTTGTGTGATGGATAGACCGAGGAAAACGAATACGATGGTGATTTTCTTGTCTAGAATTCAAAATACTAAAAGAAGATTCTCCTGTGAAGATAAAACACGATGAATGTTTGTTTTGCATTAACTATTAAGACCCCTTGGTATCTGAATGTTACTATTATTTGGTTACGAGGAAACACCTTCACATTTATTTCCAAAGAGAAAACGGCAAGTCTTCGAAAGGAGAGTTCAAGATATTCATGGATTTTCTAACGAATTGTTAAAACGAGGGCAGGATCTTTTGTGATCGAGAAGATGTGTCGGGGAAGATGAAATGCTGATATTCTTAAGGCATGTCATGATGAACCATGCGGCGGACACTTTGCGGACAAAGGACGAGCTGCTAAAATCCTTTCCTTGGGATATTGGCCTTTTCTCTTCAAAGATGCAAAACAATATGTCAAAAGGTCATGATATTTCAAAGAGTAGAAACCTACCCTTTCAAATGAAATACATTACAAGCAATTTTCTCATTGAACCCTTTGAAAAATGGGCTTTAGATTTCATTGGACCGATTAATCCTATTAGTAAAAGAAGTATATATTGGTTTGCCACCATTTGATTATGTTACTAAATGGGTAGAAGCTAAAGCATTAGTATACGCTATTTTGAAAATTCGGTTGTTCATTTTCTTTATGAGGATATTTTTACTACTTTGTTCACGAGAAATTTATACAGTAGCAGAGATCAAGGGAGCCAATTCACATCAAACTTGGTGGAAAGTTGATGGAAGAATACAAAATCAACACGAGAAAATCTGCTCACTGCCACCATCCACAAGCAAATGGTCAAGTGGAGTCCACAAGAAACAAAGTTCTTGAAAGTATCATCTGTGTTCATCTCTACATAGAAGAGATTGGGCGGAAGATAGGCTTCCGGAAGCCTTGTGAGCTACAGACATGGAGAACAAGGACAGTACCCTATGAACTTGTTTATGGGAAAGAAGATCTTTATTTCACCGACGAGTTCCAAGTCAGAACCTTCAAGATAACGAGTTCGATTGGGAATGAACTATGAGAATCTCAAAAAAGCATAGAATGGAAGCGATTGAATGAGCTAGATGAGATCGAGTAGAAGCAATTCTAAAAAGCCAGTCTAGTTCAATATCAAAGAACTAAGTGGCATGACAAATATATCAAAGAGAAGAAGTTTCAAGAAGGAGATTGGGCATTGTTATTTGACTCCAAGTTCAAAGACTTTCAAGGAAATTTCGGACTCATTGGCTTAGGCCATGTAAGTTGGCTTGGTCTGTGTGTCATTTATGAAATCCAAGACCATTGATGAGTTCAAACTCCTCTTTTAGTGAATAGCCGCAATTGAAAGTTTATGGTATTTGTAAGCACTCTCTGAGGGATTTTGTCGGGTGTTTCAGAAAGTTACGCAATCGGTGACTAGAAGGTATTCTTCTCTACCAGAAAACTAGTTTTGTTGCAAGTTAAAAAAAAAAAAAAAAAAAAAAAAAGAAAAAAAAAGAAAAAAAAAAGGAAAAAAAAAAAAAAAAAAAAAAAGAAAAAATGGTATAAGCCTGAAAACCAGTCATCGGAACCAACAGGTCTTATACGAGAAAATATGGGGTGAAAATCAGGGACACACGACGCATCTATATGCCAAAAAATACCATCCTTTTATTTCATTTTTATCTACCACTCATTTCATTCCTTCTTCATTCATTTCATTCCATTCTTCATTCACTTCATCATCATTCATCAATAAAAATATATTTTATGACCATTTCCATCGTGCTGTTTCTCATTTGTTCATTTCTGTTGTTAATGTACGTATGTGAGTTCTCATAGTGACATCCCCATTTCCATGGTAGCTCCAGTTTAAAACAGAGAGAGCAGTTAACGGGCACTACTCTTGTTTTTCAAAAAGAATGTACGGTTAGTTGTTGTTTTCATAAAATCATGAAATAAAATGCGGGAGAGGATCAATGGGACATTAGAGACACTAATGAAGATCAATCAGGTTGAAGACCAAGGGCAAAAGCAAGAGTTGGAGTATGAATAAGTTTATTTCAAATAGTATAAAAGACACATTTTTATGTAATTTTAAACTATGAGCTCTACCTGCCTTGTATTGATTCTATTGACGTTAGTAACCCTCCACGATCTCTGTTGTCCTCTTGTTTATTCTGTCGCTTCATTATTGAAATTCCGACTCTTATTTCTTATTCCAAATAGCCCATGAAGATAATGATACGTATTTGAGTTGACAAAGGACTCTTACAAAATTTGCATAACTTTCATTAATCATTGATTGAAACGTGTTCATATTTATGACCACGACCACCAAAAATTCAAAATACGGCGGAGCTGTCCACTTTTGACAACTTCTTTGTCGTTTCTCTTGTCGTATTACAAAACCTCCTCTACTCATTCTCATTCCACTGTTTCACTCCATTAGTTCCTTTTATTCACTCTCATTCCGTATATTCACCCACAATCTTATTCCATTTTGTGTATGGTGCTCATTTCCGTTTTGTGATAACATCTGACATTGTGCTCGACTCCGTATATTCCATCGTTCCACTTCCCGCTTCGAAACCCTCACGGAAGCGGCTGTGAAGCACGGAAAGTAAAATGGAGAAGAATTATTCGAGCGAGCTGGGAAGGACAGGTTCATAGAGGATTTCACAAGCAAAGATGTTGAGAAAAGCTAAATGGGCACGTTTTATTCGAAATTTCAAGAGTTACCACGGAGAAATTGCCAAAGCGTTTTGGATACGTTTGATGGCTCGGAAGCGAAGTGGGGAGACCTCAAATTTTGGTTAATGAAGCATCAATAGCGACGACCACGGACTTCTTCGGGGAAGGAGAACGGTGGTTCAAAAACAAAAGTATCGGTGATGAGGCATGGAGAACAATCCTCACAGAAATCAAGGTATGGATATCCTTGTTTCTGCTGAAGGAATTCGGTGCATGCAATAAAAGATGAATGAGCTACTTTATTGTCATTTGATAGAATTTATCATGTGAAAGGCCGCTTTGGCTCTATGTACATGTATCATACTAGGATATTGATGATTTCCTTAAAAACCAAACTCTCAATCTTCCTTGTTTCCTATTCAATAGCTTGAAGAAAATGGTATGTTGTGCAAAAACACTTAGGAGATGTAGAGCCTCATTTATATCATCATGGGCTTATAAAAATTTTGATTGAAAAGGAACTAAAAGAAGAAGATACTTGGGAACAATTCTTAGTAAGAAACTTCTTTGAAGACCTACGGAAATTCTGAGAGGAGTAATCGATTAGAAGGAGTAGAAGAAAGAAAATGGATGTTGAAACCCAAGTTGCTCCTACAGGAAGTTCCGCCGGCCTAGCACAACAAAAAGTAAGAAGGAAAAGAGCAGGTAGATGAAATCCAGATCTTCTACTATTACTATGAAGAAAAATGATAGGGAAGAGATTGGTAAAAAGGAGAAGAAAGAAGAGGAAATCAAAATTAAGAAGCCAATAATATCGAAAAGGGAAAGAAATTGTTGGGGGGTACATCCATAAAACCTCTTCTTCTGAAAAGATCACCAAATTACATGCGAGAGATTAATTTTTCTTCAAAAACGATCATATCTAGAGAGCAAAAACGAGGAAAACGAACAAGGTAGTGTACCACGGCATGTGAGGAGAAGTAGGGGGGGGGCTGAGAAAGGCGAGAAAAACACAAATTAAAGGTCCTCATTTCTGATTTGGATGAAGACATGCGACAGTCTCAGCGGCCATAGTCCATTTCGGTCGAGTTAGTGAACTGACTCCTTTCACTTGATCGAGCCAATGATCACTCCATCTTATTCTCCGGCAAAATATTTTGATGAAAGTTCTCCCTCGACCAAATTTGGGTTTATAATTCTCCCTTGCGACATTTTGAGAGACCGATCCAGTAGAAGAAGGCAGGAAGTAGACCCCCAAACGGAGGTCTATGATTATATATGATCCTTGGAGAAAGGCGACCACGAGGTCCAAGCACCTCTTCTACTCGGCCTCATACATTGCGGGGATGACTTGGTTCGATCGTTAAAGCAGGAGGAGATTTTGAGCTTGAGCTTTTGAATCAGCATATCAAAAAGAAATGAAAATGAAACAAAACAATTAAACTGAACAGATTATCCATGACAATACTATATTTACATTTGGGTATTTGGCAAAAGAAAAATAAGAAACTAAAAAGGAAATGCCAAAAATTGAGCGAGCACTTGTGAATATCAAATTCGGGTGCCTCATGAAAACAGAATAGTGAAAAAAAAGAAGGGGTTAGGGGGGAAGATGTGTTGGCTAAGTAGCAAGGCACATGAATTGAACGAGAGAGTGTCAAAATTTTGGTTGCATGAGGACATGCAACACCTTCACGGTGGGGGTATGTTGAGTCCTGAATTTGTCTCCTTTTCCATACACTTGCCATATCCTATTTTCACTCACCTAAACCTCCAAAATTATCGGTGATATCATGTACAAAAGGGTATCTAACATGGTTTTTAATTATGTTTGTGTGTTTTTCTATGTGATTTAGATTTTGTTCATGCGGTGCAAACTTGTCACTTTCCGCGGCCATTACTAACTACATCGGCTATTTTTGTGGAAATCAATGTTACGGTGTCAACGAAGAAACGAGCCACATGAGTTGGAGCCAACCAAGGACATGTTGTCCTATTGGTTCAATAGTCGTCCGAGAAAGCAGCAGTCGAAAGCCATCCACGTGAAGTCAGCGCGGAGTTCTATGTCGAGTGGACCTCTTGTTTCGTGGCATCGCGGCCATCATCGGCCGTTCCGGGCTTGTGATTATTGACATGCGTAGGGATTGCGGGTTGAATTTAAGCGCCCACCTTCCGCAGATCTGCGTTCCCAACATGGCCATGCTAAATCCGGCCAGGCAGCAGTAGTCTACGTCTTTGGTACCGCTATGTAAACGAAAATAATTACATTTTATTGCTTTATAAGAAGCGTTTACATACGCACGCAAGTTGATAGAATGTGAGTTGATAGTTGTCGGTTGTTAAGTTGATGTCATGCTATACGTTATATAGCAGTGATTACGGCGCAGCAGGCATGTGCAACTGTATTGACTTTCTTTTTAATGTGAAACTGTTTCATAGCAATTATTTTGAAGATCATGCAGTGTTTGCGTGAGGCTACTCGGTAAGTTACGTATGATAATGTATATATTTTTCTATTTCATTTCTTTAAGCGATCATCATAACTTGACTGTATTATTTTCATAGTTGTTTGTTACGTTCCTTGTTCTGTATTCCATTCTGTCTTTTATGTTTTTATGATTGTTAAGACATTGAGTTTTTCTTGTGCGGTTTAGGTAGACACCCGGGGCATTTTCATAGTATTTTCGCTAATGATATGAAAGCGTGTCTTTGCTAGTTTTCTTTCTGGTCTTTGTTAACCTTGCTTCGGTTTTGTTTTGCATTCGGTTTGTTTTTGTCTGATTCGGTAGTTAAAATTAGACATATTAAACTACTCTTAGTGTCTTCGGCCCCCTCCCAGAAAGCCATAATTTGGGTGATGGTGAGAGGCACATGATGAAATGTGTAGTTTAGTATTAGTTCTTTTACGCAAAATTAGATATATTAAAGAGCTGCTCATAGCGTCTTCCAGTTTCCTCATCCCATAATTTAATTTGATGGTGAGGGAAATTTGCATGATGAAATGTGTAGTTTAGATTAATTTCTTTATATATATAAATTAGATATATTAAGTACTCCTTAGCGTCTTGATTTCTAAAAGCCTGGTGGAGTAGGCGCATGATAATGTGGTTAGTATTAGTTTCTTCTGCCAAACTTAAAATATATTGAATCATGTATGACATCTTCAATTGCCTCCGAAAGCCACAGCTGGACTGATGGCGAGGGATTGAATCATGTGTGTATGGTTTAGTATTAGTTTACTTTCTGCAAATTAAATATCGGTTACACAAGTTGTTTATGATTACTTCCGCAAGTCATAGCTGGTCTAATGATGAAGGGTCAGAAAATGAATTGATGTAATCTGGTTTAGATTTCTTTCATTGCAATTTTGAATTTCCATAAGCATAGTTTCTTTTATGTTCAGTTGGCAGCAAGAATAGTTTAGTTTTCATATTCACTAGTTTCTTGTTTTGATTCATTAGATTAACAGCACTTTCCATTTCAGCAGTTTACTTTCTTTTGTCATTGTAATTTCAATTTGCTTTTAAAATTTCGAGATTGGTAAATCATTATAGGGGATATCACTTCCTTGAACAAATATAACCAAGCTTGCTTTTCACTTTAGAATTTCCATTTCACCTTAGAAAGACCATAAACGACAAAAAGATAAGAAAGAGGTTATCTTGCACATATAGTGCGCCGCACTTCATCAGCTTACGATTCCCGGATTGACAAATTAAATGCAGCAATTTAGGACACACTAAATTGACCAAACAGGTTCTTAAAATTTTCCCTACCTCTTAGAAGAACAAATTCCCCTCCAAAATGTTTTTTACTAAAGGATAAATGTTTCCATTTTGCTTTCATGTTAGAAATATCCTATTAGAGATTTCAAAGGACCCTCCCAATAAGAAGGGATGGAGACCACATTTACAAGCTTCTTGGTGATATTTAATTTGTTTATTTAGTTTTCCATTCATTTAATATTTTTTCCCTCCATTATGTTCTTTAAATTGTTTGAATGCAAATTTTGAATGGTTATATGTTAGAATGAATGCATAAGGAATAACATGGGTAATATAGGTTTATTTTTCACTTATCATTTTATCTTCCTTTTCTTTTCCACATACACGAAAAACACATACATAGAAGGACAACCGTAATGGAGATTTAATCCTTAAATCCAATCCCTTGTTCCTTAGGCTACCTTTATTATTCTATTATTTTTGATGTTTTGATAGGCTCACATCTTGACCTCAACACTTAGCTAAGCGTTCATTATTTTCAAAGAAACAAAATTTTAAATTTCTTGGAATTCATGCACCCTTCTATGTTTCTAAACAATGGCACGAGTTTCTTTTGAATACCCGAACAAGTATGTTGCACATGCTAAATCTATTTGGTACATGTGTTTGAACCACCATGGGGATTAAAGCCTATATGACCCTTATTAAATCCATTTTTTTGGAGGCCTTTTAATTTTCTAGAAAGTTGGCTTTAGCATGTTAATTTTCTTAATGAATCACTAACTTCTTTTAACTTACATTTTACATTTTAATTTATTGATTTTATGTAAATTACCGTGTAAAGAAATAAATTTCCTTATATTTAGTCGTTATCCACTTATATTTTTATTTCCTAATTTATTTTCTGTTTTAGAACTTTACTCTCAATATTTCATTTTATTTTATAACCACGCCTATGCAGACAACACATGACCTATAGATTCTCCAACTTTATAGTATGCACTTCACCTTACAATTTTAAAGAAATGTAGGTTATTTAGAGAGGTTGGGACAGAAAAATACCTTCTGCGGTAGTCCTTAAGGATATATTTGGATATGTTTTATATTATTTTCACGAATATATTTGTGCATTACAAATTATAAGATGCACAATAAGGGGTTCACATGGGGTGGAAGTTCCCTTGCATAAGGGTTGGAGGATAGCAACCTCCAAAAAAGTTTGGGTTGTTTTTTGTGTCTATTTTTAATATTTTTTAGCACATGGATTTTGCTAAAAGTGATTTTGTTGTTAATGGTGATTTTTCCCATGGTTTGGTAGTTTTAGTTAGGAAATATAATCACATTCTAGTCTAAGGTAAATTGATTTTTGGTTCATGGATGTTGTAGGAGATATATTGTATTTTAACTTAAAAAATAACATATGTTAAAAAAAATGCTAGTATTCTTGGTTTCACGACAAGAAAAAGAGACATTGGTGAGGGGCGAAAAATATCACCATAAGCTCATTGGTGACGGTCAAAAGAGCCTTTGTCACCAAAAACTGAACATCACCAAAGGTGGCATCTCCAAAAGTATAGGTGTCGTGGTGACATTCAAGGTACATCACCAATAATGATTTATAATAACGGATAGTTACCATCACCATTTCATATGAGAAATGGTGACAAACAATAGCCTCCGTCACCAAAGGTGGCTTTGCCAAAAAACTGAATGTCACCAAAAACTGAACGTCACCAAAGGTGGCTTTGCCAAAAATTTGTGTTGTGATGACATTCAAGGTCTGTCATGAATATTGATTATAATTAGGGATAATGACCATCACCATTTTATATGAACAACAACGATTTTTTGTGATGGACCTTTCATGGCTGTCATTATTAGTGCATTTATATGGTGACATTCGTTGACCATCACCATTTCATATTTGGTGAGGGTCAAAAAGTGTCATGATAAGCTCATTGGTGACATCAAGGTCCCTCACGAATAATGACTATAATGACAAACAATGACCCTCACCATTTCATATCAACAACAACGATTTATGGTGAGGGACCTTTCATGGTTGTCACTATTGATGCGTATATATGGTGGCGTTAGTTGGTCGTCACCATTTCATATTTTGGTGAGGGTCGAAAAATGTCACCATAAGCTCATTGGTGATGGTTAAAAGAGCCTCCGTCACCAAAAATTGATCGCCGCCATTCAATATGAATATCAGGGCACGATGGAATCGAACCGCCAACCTCTTGCTTGTAAAGTAGGTGCTCGTCCATTGAGCTAGCACCCTTTATTAGACTTTTAAAAATTATATATTTAAACCTTTATAAATTGTAAATTCGACAACTTTCAATAAATTAAATTAAATCCCAAAATTCAATGTTAATTGAGCCTCTTGTCATGAGCTAAAAATTGGAAAAATGTTTAAATGCAACAAGCTTTGGTTGGAGGTTGACCAGTTCCTAACTACTACTCTGTTGGCGATCCGTCGAGAGCTAATTCACAATAGTGACTGGGGGCTCAACCTCGTAAGCAACATCCTGGAAATAAATTTGCCACAAGTGAGCCTAGGAATGTACTTCCCCTGTGCTTGATAATTATTGGTGAAAATATAGTCTTTATTTTGCAAGCTGGTATGACTCAATTGTGCAAGAATTTTGCAAATAAGTGCAAGACTAGAAGTTAATCTGGAGGGATTCTTTGTCCCTAGATTGAGCATCACTAAGACTTTTATGCTGGTTTGGGGAGAAATTAATTGTATCCGTTGGTCATGGAGTAAAGAGAGGGTAAGTGATTTGGTGTGGCACGACAATGAAAAAGATGAATACAATGTGGGGAGGCCAACCTGGAATAGAAAGCACCGATAGTTGTGCATGTCAATTTAATTGCAGCTGCAATGAGAAGGTAAATCTACTAATGAATAAATTGGATGTACCCCAAGTATACTTTATAGTGATTAATTTGAAGCTCAAATAGCAAATTATGACAAGTGTACAAGCATTGGAGGAGGTTCAGGCTTTGAAAGCCAATTTAGCCATGCAAAAAAACGAATCTGAGGCTCTTTTCAGTCAGTTAGTGGGGCTGCGGGAGTAGGTACAACTTTTGAACACCAAAATCAATGACTATAGTCATGAGAATTGGAGACAAAATGGACAGTGTTTGGATCGGATCTCAATTAGCCATCAACAAAGGAGGAAGATAACTGTAGTTGAAGCATGTGTTGATGAAAATTTTGTTTTTTTCTTTGCAATTTCTGTATAGCTTAAACCTACAAAAATGTACTGAACTATTACATCATATGTAACCCCACTTTAAGAGTGATAGTAAACAATACTAGTTTATAGGCATATGCAAGAAGGAGGTCACAATGTAAAAAATTTATGAGTATTTTCCTTGTCTAGGCACGGACTTAATGTTATACTTACAAGCTTACAAACAAAATATTCTGTGACAATCACATAAGCCCTGGCACAAAAATTCAAAATATAGAGGCTGATGATTACATCACAGCTTAATAAATCTACCTTGGCACCATAAACTCTTTAACTCTAGCTCCATATATATCTCCAATTATATTTGTAAGGTCCAGAGATGCATAAGCACTAGAAATGGGGAATTTCCCAAAACCATGGATGCATAACGGTTGATGATTACAACACAACTTAATAAATCTATCTTGGCACCATAAAATCTTTAAATCCAACTCCATATATGTCTCCAATTATATTTGTAAGGTCTAGAGATGCATAAGTGTTAGAAATGGGGAATTTCACAAAACCATGGATTCCCTTGCTCAAACAAATGAGACAAATATTAAAAGCAACTGCTCCTGTTGTGAAACAAGAACAACACATTTACAAAGATAAAGAATACTAAAAACACTTTTAAGAAAATAAAATTTAGTTACCATTGCCAATTTAAATCGTACAGTTTAACAACCATTATAAATGAAAAACTTCACTAAATCTCAGTCTTCTATTAATCTATGCATATGCTACAATAAATGCTCAGACAAGAAAATATTCCTATTGTGAATACATATAGAAGAAATTGAAAGATTACTGGGCGGTAGCAAAATCCATAACTACCTATTTACGTAAATAGCAGAATACTGAGACTTCAATTTCTGCATATGAAAGATTGAAACTTCATGGAAGCGAAAAATTCTAGATATAAAAACCCATGTCATGAACTAATGTAAATACAGAAGAAAATATTTCCACCTTGGAAACAAGAAATACGTATTTACAAACATAAGAAGATGGATTACTAGGAATGCATAACTAAGATTTGTTTGCATGGAGGTAGCAAATTCTAGAACGAATTATTTCAGCAAATGGCAGATTGATATCCCAAAAACAAAAATACTACCCACTAGAAGCTAAAAAATAATAAGCCAAAACCTTTATCAACATGACAGTGATAGAACAAACCTCTAGTAATGTTGGCTTCTCTAGCGGTAATTATTCTACCAGAATGTTTTATGGGGATTAAGGTGTCCAACATCACTATCACCCATTAATCTTCACACTAGAGTCCTTTCAAACAAATTTTCTATCCATCCCGATTAACCTCCACAACAACTCCAATTGACCAAGAATTTAGGATTATCTAATGACTCACCAAGGTGAGCTAACACTAATATGCATTCAAAATCCCATTCATATTTGGAATGAATGAATAAATGGTGTCTGATAAAACATCACCATGTGACAAGAACCAGTTAACTAAAACAATCAAGTATAATATTCATACTCTAAACTATGATGCATTCGAAATACTGTTCCTAGTTTTTGGAATCAATGAATGTACATGGTGTCTTAGCAGAAACCACTATGAGACAACCATACAATTAACTAAACCCATAATCATAATTTCTATAATAATTTGCAACACCTTAATAATAGGGCATAAGGTACCCATTAAAGCCAAAAATCCTAACAATTAAGGGTGTTTTAAGTTCAGAGTTGTGCCTTCAAACTTAATACCTTTTTACCAACAAGAAACAACTATCATATGGTTGACGCCTAACTAATATTTACAAGAAATATAGGGAAGCGTATTATCAGTTCCAATTTCCATATCAGTGCATGATTGGTTTAGAAAAAACAACTTCTCAGAAGGGGCCTGTTAAAGAGAGTTTGCATATATGTTAAGTACAACACTTAAAAGTTAACATTAGATCAAAATACAAAGAGAAGAAAATGGACAAGAAAAAAAATGATATAGACATAACTGTGACTGAAAAACTTTCCCTTCCAACCTTTTAGTAGTGTACGGTGACATCCAACATGTAGCCCATGTAGAGAATACTGTCATCTTATAAGTTTTGTCAAATTGATAAAGTTCAAATCATACGTTTTAAGTCTTAGTAGATGGTTATAAATCTTAGAAATTGATAAATTTCAGCTTCTAGGTTTCTAGGTTGCAACGTAAGATGCATACTCAGGTTGCTAGTGGCCACTGGCATACACATGCCATCTACAAGGTTCCAATTTGTGCATCACTTAGATCCATATCATATTCTCTAAGGAAATCTCATCCATAACATACATTTAAAAGGCATACTGATTATGATTTTCAGAGGCACATTTGTACTCAATAATATTGAAAAATAATCCACAACCACTATCAAAAGAAACGTGTCGTCTCTCCAAAAGGGAGAATTGACAAGTATATTTTTTTCTCTAAATTTTTGAAGCTTGGGGCAGAGAAAAAAACAGAAGAAAGAGGCCAATCTTCTTGTGGTTTTAGGTTTCATTTTTATGTTTTTTTGTGTATGGAGATTCGAAGGAGTAGAGGATGAATTCATGTTAAGTCTAAGGTAAATTTCTGTGTTTTTCTGAGTCTTGCATCTGTGTCATCTAAGGCAACCTTAGATGCTGAATTTTTACCCTTTCTCAAGATAATCTAAGGTTGATTACACACTGTTCCAAGGTCTACTACATGTACATTTGAGGACTAATGACTACGGATTCTTTTGGACATTCTTTGGCACTATTCACTTAAGCATTGTGGATATTTGAGTCTCGGCCCTAATGGCTATTCTTTGTCTTATCTGAGACACAAGATGAACCTTTGTTTGATATTATTTCAGCCCTAGAATAGGAGGATATTCAGATCACCTAAGGGATAAACCTTGATTGGTTTTGTGGTTAAAATCATCTACTTTATTCACTAGAGTATTTTCCTCTATCTGAATGGTTAATTATTGACCTCTATAGAATTTTTTTAAGGTTTCTTGCACTTCGAAGGATGCAGGATATGAAACCATCATGATGAATTCAAACCTTGAGATTGTCTCTACAGATTATGATACTAGTGATAGACTTTACTTTGAGCCTCTTACAGTATAGGATTTTTTGAATGTCATTAACAAAGAGAGGCCCGATGGTATAATTGTACAGTTTGGAGGGAAAACACCTTTGAATCTAGCTCTACCCATAGAACAATACCTTGATGATTTAAGCCCATAGGTGCAAGTGGGGAAGGTATTTTGCGAATTTGGGGGACTTCTCTTGCTTCAATAGATGCTGTTGAAGATAGGGAGAAGTTCAATGTAATGTTGGATGAGCTAAAAGTCAAGCAACCTCAAGGTGGTATTGCTAAGAGTGATGAGGATGCATTGGCCATAGAAAGAAAGGTTAGCTATCATGTTCTTGTCAGGCCCTCTAATGTTTTAGGTGGTTGTGCAATGGAAATTGTATACAGTGATGACAAATTGAAGCGTTACTTAGAAACTACAGTAGAAGTTGACCTAGGAAGGCCAGTACTTGTTAATAGTACTAGGAAGATGCTTGTGAGATTGATGTAGATTCTTTGACAAATTATAAAGGTAGTGTGGTCATTGGTGGTATCATGGAGCACATTGAGCAAGCACGTGTGCATTCTAGTGATTCGTCTTGTTCTATTCCTAGGGAAACAATGTCACCTGTATGCTTGTCAATCATTAGATCATCAACATATAAATTGGCAAAGAATCTTGGTGTCTGTGGACTGATGAATTTCCAATATGAAATCACACTTGCTGGTGAATTTTACCTTCTTGAAGCAAATCCTAGAGCATCATGAACAATACCTTTTGTCTCAAAGGAAATTGTCCACCCTTTAGCAAAGTATGTCACGCCTCTTATGTCTGGAAAATCCCTTCGAGACTTTGGTTTTATACAGGAAGTTATTCCAAGTCATGGATCTGTCAAGGAAGCAGTCCTTCCATTTGAAACATTTCAAGGTTGTGATGTGGTTTTTGGTCCTGAAATGAGAAGTGCTGGAGAAGTGATGGGCATAGAATTTAAATTTACTATGGCATTTTCCAAGGCACAAATTGTAGCAAATCAAAAATTGCCTCTTGTAGGCACGATGTTTTTAAGTTTAGGTGATTTCACTAAACCAAGCCTCCCAGCAATTGCAAACGGATTCATTGAACTTGGTTTTACAATTGTTGCAACAACTGGCACAACTAGTTTGTTGAAAATGGAAGGAATTCCGGTGGAAAGAGTTTTGAAACTCCATTAAGAGCACCCACATGCAGATGACATGATTGCAAATGGTCAGATTTAGTGACTGGTGATTGAAAATTCAGGAGATGCATTAGATCAAATAGATGAGTGGAAGTTGAGACGAATGGCATTAGCATATAAAATTCCTATCATAACCATAGTTTACGGAGCTTTAGATCCTGTTCAGGTTATTAAGAGCATGAATAAGGATTCCTTGAAGATGATTCCATTGCAACATTTCTTCAATACTCAAGAATCAAAGGGAACAACTCAAGAACTACAGGAAACTTCTATATGTTGATGTTCGATAGTTCACATTTCTTTATGTTGGTGTAATAATAGTTCCTTGCAAACTCTGTTGGTGTTCTGCTAGAAGATTTTATGAAAAGGATATAACAGAATTTAATCAAATTTTCATCCAACGTTGTTAATGAAAATTGTCTCTATCTAATGTTGGTGTAAGACTACTTCCTTAGAACTCTATTTTGGTGTTCTTCCGAGGCAAGATGAAAGGATTATAACAGGTTACATAAATCAATGAGATTTCCATCCAAACGATGTCTTCACAAATTGGATGGGATAGCGGAAGAAATATATATAATTTCTTCTATTGGTAGTTGTGGTTTTCATGTGGTATATGCATGTTTCTATTTTGGTTGTGTATTGTGTTTATTTGCAATTTAAAATCCACTATTTAGTTCTTATTGGAATTGTTTAAAATATTGCATGGTCTCAAAATTAAATCCTTCATAATTCATTCCATGGCTCTTAAAAATGAAAAATCTGCCACTATCACCAAACTCACATATATGTTATGTTAGTTACAAATCATCCTTGATGTGGGTCTACGACATTTGCACTTAGATTCATGCTACATATGGTGTAAGGCAAGGGCTTCCCTCTTTCGTTTAAGTGCATATTTTCCATCTCCAAGTAGTTATTTTGGTTCATGAATATGCTTTTCTTGTAACTATGTTTCTTCTTTTCAGATTTTTACCCACAACACTCCCTAGGGCCAGACTTATTCAAGTCTTTTCTGCCTTAAATTCTTCCCATTTACATATATATGCTATAATGTAGTGTCTACCGCATGCACCAATCTATATGATACACATTGGAAGTGTAACATAAAACAAGTTAACTACTTGGGGACTGGATAGATGCACTGAGATGGCAGCTAATAATATGATCAGGAGCATGAATTCAAAGCAGGGCAGCTTTAAGAGCCAAAAACAGATAATTAATCTTAGTCATAGCTTGTTCCGATGTCACCAGTCAAACAAAATACATAGGGAAATGTTAGAGGGGAGAAGGTTAGTGGCAACGAAATGGAGTGCACTTTAGTTTTAAGTTTCTTTAATCACCCCAAGTCATGTTATCAAGATTGTAATTAATGACTTAGGTTTTACTAAAACCATTTTTCATGTTCACAACAATGTTGTTATCTTCTATTTGTTTATTTTCCAGTTGTTTTGTCATATAAAGAAACCCAATACACTTTTGTGTATTGTAGTCACCATTGGACATAAATCATACTCATATGGAGTAGCAAGGTTAACCTGAACTTGTCTTTATGGTCAGTAATCTTCGTCGTTAGTTAAATATAGTGTAACTTCTGAGAAGACGTAGAATATTTTAATGATGAAATTTATAGTTTAGATTATATATGAATGAACCAACACCACCTGTGGGTCCATTCAATCCTATAGTGTTAATGAGAACCTCTTTTGTATTTTAATCGGTGATGTATTGATAAAAAACTATTAGTGGGATCACCAGGGAGGGTGTTGCTTCCACACCTAGTTTGCACTGGAATTGTTGATTTGCTGAATAGTTTTGGAATTGTTGGTTTTGTGATTTTTGTCTGAATCTATTTCGAAGAAAAGGAAATAGATCCTCATTTATTAAAAAGTTTCCACGAAATATATCCTCACTTATTAAAAAATTTCCAAAAAAATACAGAAGGCAGTGTAGATATAAGAAGGGTAGTTGGTGAGAAAGGGGATGGCAGAGGGTTCCATAGCCAATGGAAGAAAACATAAACCCTAGAAAACCTAATTCAAGCCAACCCTAGAAAACCTAATTCAAGCCCCAAGAAAACATTTTGACATTTTTGTTTGCAAAACTATCAGAGGTTGAGAGCACTAACAATAACAGGTATCTAGAGATAAATAGGACAGTAATAGTGTTTCAAAAGCAGTAGCATAGTCTCACCATAACAAACAAGCATTTGGTGCAGTAGGACAATGATAGTAAGGTTTCAAGAGCAACAACATAGTTAGAGTGTAGAAGCATGGATTTGAAGAGTGTATTTAGCATGGTAACACTTCATTTGGCTGGTTTAGAGTGCAAGATTTGTCGAAATCTTCATCTTTTGGCCAAAAAATTCCTTTCTTCTTCATATATTTCCTATTCTTCTTACTTTTATTATTTGTTTCGATGGCCTAATGTTTAGCATCTAGTTTTGGTGTTCATGGTGGGAGAAGTGTTGGAAGGAGAATGGATTGTGAAGGAAATTAACAGAAATCTCATGTTGATTTCCCTCTATAGAAGTATGTGACAAAGATAGGGAAGAAGGAAAAGAAGTATTTGGTGGAATATGCTTGCAGAATTGTAGCAAATAAGTTGGCTTATAGTGTGTCCTACACTAGAGTCAAAATCCATTTTGTTTAAACTCCCTTTGAACAAGTTTAGTTTTTTGAAGCTGTCTCCTAAAAATAAATTAGTTTCAAAGGAAACATGATGAAGCTTAGTTGTCCAAGTTCCCAAAGCAAGAAAGAAATCCCAAAATAGGGATAACAAGTTCCCTTATTTGTTGAAGAGCCTTGCAAGTGACTTAATAGTGGATCCTCGGCAAAAAATGTTATATTAGTGAAAGGATGAGATGGAAAACAGAGTTTCTAGGGCCATATTTTCACCTTGAACACCTTTCAAAGTAATGTGGTCAAAATATTGGCAAGACATGCTAAAGGTGGTTAAGAAAATAGGGGTTACAAGGGGCCAAACTTTGAGAAAGTATTCACTACTATTTTATGAAAGGAGAGATTTACTATAGAGTTAATTCTAAGACCAATTCATGCTTGTTGGAGTTGTAATGGATTTTAATTTTCATGTGGGATACCCTTCAATATAGTTTGGTCACTGTGTTTTAAAGACATGCTTAAGGTGGTCAATGAAGCACCTAGGAGGTACAAGGGACCAAACTTCGAGAAACTACACACTACTCTTTCTAAAGTAGAGATTGACTATAGAGAATTCTAGAACTGATTGGTACTTGTAGGAGTTGTAATGGCTTGTCCATTCTATTTCTGATGGTTAGACCAATATGACAAATAAGCCGTTGGTAAACACTCTATCTCCTGCAGGTCCATACTTCTTGAGGGCTATAGCAGCTTCGGGGGAGGATAAGGAAATTGATTGGGGTGCTAAAAAAATCAGAATCAATTAAGATCATTGGTCCTTCAAATGTCGTGCAAGTGACCAAAGAAAATTCTCACGCAAAGTAAGAGACCATATTTTTTTTGACCCTGTTTTCTTCATAGGTTAAATTTTCCTATGAAATATATTGTTGTTGAAGTTCAAGGGATGAAAATTGTATGTGAAAATGGGATAAAAATTCAAATTTTTATTGCTACCCACCAACATGCTGAAGCAGTATACCGATAATTCGCTGATCTTCAACTCTGAAGGTTGGAGAAACCAAATTTGAATCTGACTATATCATGTTTAAACAATTAGTAGAAACGAGAACAACATTATCTTCCATGGTTCAATCTTTAGTGTCAAACTTCAAAATAAAATTTGGATTAGAATTACCATTCTTCATGAGGCTTGATGTGATCAAGTCGATATTTTCACTCCATAATGGAGCCACTTGTTGATTTTTTATTACTTTGGGATATTGATGTGAAATTTTGGAGGGTGTCAACATTTTTTTGGAAATAATTCAACATTTTCTTAAGGAGTGGGGCCCTCTTTTGTCTGGCACCCTAAGGGATGTAATCCTAAAAATATGGAACAAATTCACCTCGTTTGTATTCTTTATCCTACACCTTGAACTTGGAGTACTATGATATACTTGGGGCCAAAAGGAGTGACCCACACAATGAAAAGAGAAGTGACTGACCACATAAAGACAAGAGAAGCGACTGATAGTCTCAGGGCAACATTTTGTGAGATATGTCCTAATCCAATGGAATTATCATAGCTAAAGAGCATGTTTATTGAAACCTTCCAATAACCCTAGACTTATACTTGGGATAGGAAGTTGTAGGAAGGTTTCAACAGTGGGATGCTCTAGATTCATGCTTGAGAAAAGAACTATTGAGCTATGATAGTTTTTCTTTAGGTACTTGATCTATTTTTTCTAACGGTGTAATCCAAGAGTAATATTTTGACTACATTCAATCTCAAATACAAAGACATATTATAAGGTCCCTCCAATTTCATACCATGAAAGTGAAAATATAGATGTTGTTGGAGGAGAATGATCTTTGGAATTTGTAAAGACCAAATTTGAACGACCTACCAATCTATAAAGTTGACAAAAAAATAAAAATAAGATAGCCAAAACAAAGCAAGTCATCCTGGACTCCATGAAGGAACCCACACGTTATCAGTAAAACCATCATTAATGGGATGTTTGATGTTATCTTCACTATATATCGGGGTGAGAACATCAATTGAAATATGCTTCTAAGGATCAAGCTTAGAGCCACACAAATGAACAAAATAGATACTCCAACCACTTCTTTGATAAAAATTAATAAACTCTACGATCAATGTGCAACAACTTGAAAAGAGCTCAAGCATGAAGATTCGATACATAGCCTTGAATGGGCTTTCATCTTCATTGAAACCTTTTGTCTAAGGTGCCTATGTCCGAGAAAGCTTTCCACTTTTGACTCTTGAGAAGTTATGGGATGATTTTATCTAAGAAGATACAAACTAGAGTGAGTTGAAGGTATAAAGACGAAAGAGAAAAAATCTAACCCTCACTATAAATAAATTGAATGCCAGAAAAAATAGGGGACCTAGTATAGGTTAGCAGGAGAGAAAGAGAATTCAGGTTCCTCTAATCAATGGTAAGAAATTCTTGGGCCATATCAAGTGTTTCATGTGTCAAGAGTTTGACATATATACTTATTAGTGTCCTCAAAAGAAGGGGAAGGGCGAGCAATAACAACAGAAACAATATTTGTTAGAGTGGATGAGATTTCATTCAAGCTTGTGACATACTTCTCCATGATCTCATCTCTTTCATCCAACACAATGTATGGTGTCATATGGTACATTGATAGTGGAGCATCCAAACATATGGATTTTGGAAAAATTCAAGAGTATGAGGCAAGCATAGAAGTGTATATTTGATGATAATTTCAAATATGCAACATCAAGAATGGGATCTATCTCACTCCAAATGGCATTGGGTGATATGTTTGAGCTCAATGGTGTTTTACATTTACCTGGATTAACTAAAAAATTACTTTCAGTTTTAGAATGACAAACCTATGATATATTGTTGAGTTTTATGATCACTCTCATCAAAAATATATTGCCATATCCTAGTTGGGGTTTTGGCTAGAGGATTCGAGAGGGTGGTCAATACAAGTTGCAAGAAGACCATGTAAGAATCCTAGTGCATGATAGAGATAATTTGCGCAACCTTTGGCACAAGATCAAAATAGCACAAAAAATGTATAACCCTATAAACCAAGAGTTTTTCTAATAATTTTTCTATATATATGGAAATATGAAATAGATGAAGATGATACATTTGATTAATAAAACACAAATCTATTAATAACATGGTGACACAATATTAAACCTCAAATTATTCTAATAAACATATCCTAATCGTTTCATACGCACAAATTTAAACCCTACCAAACAACTTGAGATGTTTATAAGATATACCTTGAAACTCTATCTTTGTTGGGCCCAAATTCACTCAGAGGGGTTGGCTTCTCATGAGCGACGAAATTCTTGGCACTGTTTTTTTAACTTCCCCTTATTTTTTTTCCATTTCTTTACTGGAACCTGGACAACTCTGATGTCCTCCACATAAGATGGTTTTTTACTTTCTCGACATTTTCAATAACTTTAGGCTCGGGCTTCATTAGCAAGGCCTTCTTGACACTTTTAAGGGTCTTGTTTTGGGTTTTCACCGCTACCATTTTGAGGGTTGATGTTTGTGCATGCTTCTTCACTACTCGGGAAGCCATGTCTGCTCAAAATTTGTCAAAAACCTTCAAAGATAGAAGAAATGAAACAAAATATTCACATTAATATTCAAGGAATAGTTATATACTTGCGCCTTGTACTCCTCTTATCGGGTTTGGAACAAGCTAGTTGTGCATCGTACTCGTCTTGATCAAAATTAAGGAAACAAGTCAATGGCCCATGACCTAGAGGCATCTCACACGAGTAAAAGTTTGTCCAATTATGGACCACTAGTGGGTAATTATAGGTGGCGTGGTTTTCCTTGAATAATAGTGATGAGTCAAACTGCATTAGAAGATAACAGCCAGTGATGGTTGTCCTTGTTATTGGTTTGGCCATTGAGTTGTGATAAGTTTTCCCACAATTTAAAAAAAATGGTGAGGTGTTTTCTACTTAATATGGAGAAGAAATTGTCACAAACTAGCAAACATAATGTAGTAGAAGGGGTTATCCTTTGTCCCAAAGGAAAAATAGAATTGTCTTATGTATGGGGAATAGGATCAATCTCAAGCAATCAAGTGGAAGTATATGCATTACTTCAAGGATTAATGTTGACAAAAGAACATCATTTTTCTTCATTGATTTTTGTTGGCGATTTTAAAATCCTTATTCATAATATATTATTTCATTCTCTTCCATTTATGTAGATAATTTGCTTAGGGAAAACAACCAAGAATCAGATGCAATGGAAAATGAAGGAGTGAATTAGAATTTGGGTGAATTGAGGTTCAATGAAGGATTAACGTTGACAAAGGAGCATTATTTTTCTTCTTTGATTGTTGTTGGCGATTTTAAACTCCTTATTCATCATATAGTATTTTATTATCTTCCATTTATGTATATCATGTGCTCGGGAAAAACAACCAAGAATCAAATGCAATGGAACATGAAGGAGTGAATTTGAATTCGGGTGAATTAGGGTTCAATGGGAAAACCTAATGGTGCCCTCTCCCTTAACATTTTATTCATGCAATTAAAAAGGTAAAGACCTCCTCACCATGGCTACAATTTTTTTAATCAAAAAATACGCAACATAGAATTGAATCAAATGAAGCCCCATGCAATGGAACTCCAAGTCATTTTGATTAATCATTCCCCATACTAGCCAATGGGATAAATACTATAGGATGGGGAGGCTAGTTAAAGAAAAAAAAAATGTCATTACAACCCCAAGTATCAGTCAAACCATTCGAAAGGTGGGCCCTTGATTTTCTAGACCTAATCACACCAATGTCCTGAAGGAAGAGATATATTCTAGTGTGCACTGAAAATGTTACGAAATGGGTTGAGGCCAAGGCACTGGCTCCAGCAAATGATTAGGAAATTGTCAATTGTCTTTATGAGGATACTTTTACCAGGCCCAGTGTGCCAAGAGAGATCATTAACGACCATGAAACACAATTCAAATCCAAAATAATCATAGTTATCATGGAGTACTATCATATTAGGCACTGGACTTCTACTCCTTATACAACTTATGAGAATTTAACATTTGGAGGCGGTCACTTAACAACTGCATCTAAAAGTTTAATTCTAATGACTTTTGGGGTGGTTGTCCAAAAATACTTCCAAAAGATACATTGTCATGAATTTTAAGGGTGGTTAAGGGATTCTAATTTAGCAGTTAGGGGTTAAGAGTTTAGTGGTTTAGGGTTTAAGGGATCAAGGTTTTAATGGGTTATGAGTTATAAGTGTATGGGTTAAAGGATTATGGTTTGGGGGTTATAGGGATAGGGAATTTAGTGGTCATGGGTTAAGGGATTATGGGTTGTGATAATAGGGCCCCTAATCCCCTTATCACAACTGTTGGGGGTTTCCCCATCAATTGCTATTATTGCCTTCTCTCTAAGCCCACTAGCCCCTATACCCTCAGGTCCTAAGGCCCCATCTCATTCCCTAATGTTAGGATTATAGATTTCAGTAACTCTCACTTCTACCCGTCCATGATACCCTTATGTCCGCTTTCCCTATTCAATACACCAAAAAAATTCCCCCTCCCACAAAATTAATGAGAAATAAACATTTGGAGGTGGTCATTAGGTAGGAGCTGTAAAAGAATCTTAGCTAGGTAGGGGTTGTAAAAGAATCTTAGGTAGGAGCTGTAAAAGCAATTGTAGTTGAATCAAATAAGAAGATGGAAATTGTAGCTTGTGAGGCTACAAAACAAAATAGCATGCTCAAACAAGAAAGTAAAAATGCAAAAAATCAAAACTCACATGGATTTATTACTGTAGTCCACAACACGATAGAAGATATTGAAAACTGCATGGCAATTGAAAGTCAAAGTGTAGATGGGATAGTGAGTGAGTGGATGGGATAATGCATGTTTTATGAATCATTGCTCAGCTCAGTTATTTATGCTCGTGATCATTGGTTGAAACCTAGTGGAGCAATCCTTCCAGACATAGCTAAGATGTATGTGGTTGGTGTTGGAAAAGGTGGAAATAGTCTATCATTTTGTGAAATGTATATGGTTTCAACATGTCTTCTATTGGTAAGGAAGTGGTTGAAGATGTTGCTCAATAGACAATAATTGATGTTGTGGATAGTAGGGATATAGTGATAGAGACTTTTGTCAAACATACATTTGATATTATGAAAATAAAAGTAATACCGTTAATTCCCTATATGCAGGAACATATTAAAAGAATATTACGATTTTGTAACTCTAGAAGATTACAGTGATGTTTCTGGTGTAAATTTGAAATAAAATATGCAATAATATGACAAGTGGATTTTTAAAGCCTCCTTACCAATTGGTTTTATGGAATAGGTGCTGCTCTGAAACATGTTCAAATCCAAGCTTCCTGGAACTATGCCATCCACCATTGAGATGGAAAGGCTGCTACATCATTAAAATATTGGGTAATTGAAGAGAAATCTACAAAACCCTAAGAAAGCCCTAAAAAAAAATTGGATAAAATTAAGGATAACTAATCCTGGCCTTTTTTTAGCCAATTTCTGCAACTTTGGAATCTCTTTATGCAATATGGCCTTGGTATATCGAATTTTAGCATTCAAGGTCATGACCACTGCCCTGTTCTTCTACTTCGCTACATCTTCGACATTTTGGTACCAAAAAAGCCACAAATTTTAGTAGTTTTTCCCAGCATTTTAAAAATAGAGCCAGGGGAAATGTAGGGCTTACCAACCTACTTTATGGCCTCAATGTTAGACTCGACAACAGTATTGAATCCTGAAGAAGGCATCATTTCCGGATATCTGATTCTCCCTGTGTTTTTCAATATCGTATTTTCATACTTTTTGCAGATGGCATCTACCGCCTAAGAATGTTGATGATTCTCATTTTCACAGTGATAAGACATGATGTGCTACAACATGCTTGTTATTTTGGATTTGCGTTTTCCTTCAGAATTCTTTCCGGATACGAAATTTTAAATCTCTTGCAATCGATCTTAATTGAATGTCCATGATGCTCATATTCACATTGACCAGACATGAAGTGCTGCTCCATGCCTCTTATTTTGGATTTGCATTTCCCCTCAGAATTATTTCTGGACACAAAATTTCAAATCTCTTTCAATCGATCTTAATTGAAGGATTGATTAAACAAATTTGACTAAAAGATTGACTAAACAACTAATGTAGATTGCTAGACTTTCACCCTTCAAAATTTGTGAGTGGCCCAACTCTGAAGTGAAATTGAGTTGGTTGGAATTTCAACTTGTATGGAATTCCTAGTGGTTTATAGGAATTTGGCATGATTGGTTGAATAATGTTGTGGTAGTCAAAAGAATTTTTGTGTTCATTTATTTATTCACAAAATTTTCACAACGTATGTCATTTCTAAAAATGATGTAATGTTATTTAGAATGGTTTTTAGTAAAATGATGTAATGCCATTTTAGTATGGTTTCTAGTGTTGTGAAAATGATAAGAAATTCATGTAATATTTTAATGTAATGTTATCTTAATATGGTTTTTAATGTTGTTACAAAAGAAGAGAAATGAATGGTGTGGACATTTAACATGTCATTATATTATATTATGATGTGATTAGTTTTGGGTTAATTCATCTTTTATTTATAATTTCTTTCTTATTACCTTTCACTATTTTGGTTGATGTGTGTAACTATAGACTCATTATTTTATTTTCAAATGTGAGTGGAAAAGGTTATTCTAACATTTGATGGATGAATGGATTGAATTTATTACTTCTATTTCCTTATGTGAGAGTATTATCAAATACAACATGTTTAGTGTTCCCCTTGCGTGGCAATCCATTCTCCTTTGCATGGTGGTTAGGCTATTCATTTGCTCAAGTTTCACAAACTACGCTTGAGGAACTCCAATTGAACACCTCAAAGGTCTTCTTCAAGGTCCAACATAGGACATCAAGCAATTGGAACTGTACTCAACATATCCTTTCCTTTGTAGAGATGGAAGTACTTTATTGTTGCTTTGCTTGTCCCTACACTCTTCACTAATTATTATGATCGATGTTAGGTGTAGGCCTTTTCCCTGATCTTCGCTAAGCACAATGATCAAAGGTATGTTAGGTAGTTCCAAGGAGTGCTAGAGTTATAGGGAAGCATACCAAGATGTGGCAAGTGCCAAGGTGTGTCAATGAATGATAAGGAGTGTTAGGGAGTGTCAGGGAAACACAAGGGTGCACTAGGTAAAAATGCATGGAAATGTATGAATAAGAGTGTACAACAGGGTGGGTCAACAAGTTGTGGGCATGCTAAGGAAGGAGTGACATGGTATGCTAGGTAGCGCTAAGTCATGCGAGAGTTACAAGGAAAAATGCATCCAACATGTTGTAGGTGCCAAGGCATGCCAACATGTGCTATGAATGTTAGGGATTGTCAGGGAAACAAAAGGGAGAGATAGGTTTAAATGCATGGAAAAGAATGAACAAGAGTGTGTGACAGGGGGTGTCATCAAGTTCCAGGTGTGTTAAGGAGGGAGTGATATGGTATGTTAGGCAATGCTACGTCATGCTAGAGTGCTAGGGTGACATGTGAACAATATGTGTCAGGTGCCAGGGTGTGCCAAAATGTGTTAGGAATCATTAGGGCATGTCAAGGAAACACAAGGGAGCGCTAGGTCAATTAATTCATGAAAATGAATGACTAATAATTTGTGACAGGAAGTGTGCTAATGAGGGAGTGATAAGTGTTACACAACAATTTGTCACCGTCCCTGCAATCCCTCGCCTCGCATATTGGAGGGTCTTTCTCGTGACCTATGAGCAGTGTCATCCTCTACAAGCACCTTCCTTACATCCTTCTATACAAGAACATCATTAATCCTACAGAATACCTTCTCAAAAAGCCCATAAAAACCTATGTTTTGGCATTCGTGCAGGTAGCTAGTTCACCCCTCGTGCCAATGTGGAGAATGTACACTAGAGACCGCGCCAGCTGGCGCTCTGTCTCTTTGTTGTGCCCATGCCAACCTTTTTGGGAATGTTTTTTTAACAAAATAGAGGCAGAATTTTGCTTCAACCTGTTGAGATTGCAACAAGATGATGAGCTTAGTGGAAAGAAGTCGCCTTCACTAAGTGGGCCCGCAGGATATTTTTGGCGCAAAGTCTATTTTTAGACATATGGATCATGTTCTATGAGTTACAGGATGCTATTTGTGGATGGTTGGTCAAGTTGGAAAAAATAGATGGACTTCTATTTTAGAGTTGATACCTATGAATCATTTTTAAATTTCCGCCTAAAAATAGAACAGTCAAATATTATTAACCCTTAATAATATTTAGACTATAAACATTATCTTATCTTCTTGGAGCACTTCAGTTTGATGCTTGGATGTGGCACATGCAGCTGACAGAAGGAAATATGCTTTTCCTAAGGGTTAGTTGAGCTATTGCATGGTTGACTTCAGTTAGAACTCATGTGGAAGAGTTTGGTGGAGTTGATGAGACAGTTGGTGGAGTTGTGTTCGGTTTAACTTAATCTAAAATAGTTGAGCTATTTGTATCTAGTTTAACTGATTGATAACTAGTGAGAGTGTGAACTAAGAGAAGAATGAATTGACCAATGAATACAAACTCATAAATCAAGGTTCAAGAATATGATTAAGTAATCTTATGTGATGACAAAGCCAGCAGAATCCAGCAAGAATAGGAAAAGAGCAAAGGACTATTTGGCCAGACTGATACTGTTATTTGCAATACACAAGGATTTGAGAAGCCCAAGAGGATTACAGACAAGCTGTGTGGTTTATGTTATTTAATGAGCCATCCCATAGCATTGATTACGAAATAGGGCCGGCTATCAAGTGGCAAAAATATTGGAGCATGTGTTTGCTAGATCTACCTTAGCAGTGTGTAGAAATTTAAAGAGAAGCAGCTTGTTTGTGAGGAGCTGTATAATGACTAAGCATGATCTCCATGACATATAATATATAGATAGTTGGGGTTTTCAGCTTTAAGCTTTCCCATTAAATACCGTGTTCATATGTGTGATTGTTTGTGGTTTTAATGTGTGCATGCAATTGATTTTATTTCCGCAATTAATGATCAATGGTAGAAGACATTCTGTATTATGCATGAAGCTAAAATAGTGTGTGATCAATAGAATCTCGGTGAATAATATATCAGTTATTCAAATTTATACATGGTATCAGAGCGATATTGATCATTGGAGCAATTGCAAAACATTGAAGTGGTTGAGTTTTGTGCTGGTGGAATTTGAATTTGTAGTAGTGTTTTCTTGGTGTCGAAGTTGAGATGTATTTCAACGGATTGTGATTGGAGTATGCCCTTGAGGGCAGCTCGAATTATATTGCATGGAAGGAAAAGATGGAGGCGGTGCTGGATGACAATGGGTTGAAGGAGTTCATAGATGCAGAAATTCCAAAGCGTACTTCTAGTGATGCTGCCGTACTTGACGCATGGCAAAAGAAGACAACAAAGTGTCGAAGGATTCTGTTGGAAGGTGTGAAGAATCACATAGTGTCCATCCTTCATGGTAAGGCTTCTCCATTCTTGATGTGGAAAGCTTTGACAAATTTATTTCAAAGCAAGAGCGACCAGAGGAAGTTGGCGCTCAAGGATAAACTCAGGAACATAAAAATGGAGAAAGGCGACAGTATGCCCAAGTACCTCATGAAGTTCATCCAATGCAGGGATGAGCTGGGAAGTGTGGGGGTTACTGTTGATGATGAGGAATTGGTGAGCTTGGCTCTCCTTGGGCTTCCAAAGAGTTGGCATTCCTATCAGGACTCTGTCAATGGTCGGGAGAAATTGCCAGGATGGGAGCGACTTTGGTCGGATCTTGTGCAAGAGGAGATAAGGTGAAGTACCAGGGACGGATCTTCATCAAAGAACTCTGATGAAGAGAATTGTGCTTTGGCTGCCAAAGCAAAGAAGGGGAAGAGCAAGAAAGCTTCTCAATCCGGTGCGAAAGGAAAGAAGCAGGACATGTCCAAGGTGAAGTGCTTTCACTGTCACCAACACGGACATTACGCCACTAGTTGTCCACAGAAGAAGAAAAATAAGCAGGCTGCTGGGACTGCAGCTAGAGAGGCCTTAGCCTCACAGTTTGAGCTGGATTTTTCACTGATCGCATGCTTGGTCTCAAGTATGACGGGATCAGTGTGGTTTCTGGACAGTGGTGCGTCTTTTCACATGACAGGAGATCGAGATTTGTTTACTGATCTGGATGAGAAAGATCTTGGAGTGCACATTGAGATGGGCGATGATGGTAGATACAGTGCGACCGATATCGGTACCATTTCCTTTGAGAGGGAGTCTGGTAAACCCTTCGTATTGAAGGAAGTGATGCATGTTCCAGGATTGAAGAAGAATCTTATCTCTGTGGTGATGTTAGAAGACAAGGGATATGATGTTGTCTTTAGCGAGGGAAAGGCTTTCTTATGCAGTAAGGAAAATGGTGAGACCCGGAGGATAGGGGTTCGAGTTAAGAACCTTTATCAATTGCAGGTAGATGGCTACATAGAAATGGCAGGCAAGGCAGAAGGAGTGGCGAGCCGGGATGATGGCGAGTTGTGGCACCGGATATTGGGCCACCTTCACCATGGAGCTTTGAAGATACTGCACCAGATTTATACTGGGCTTCCTAAGGGTACTCTTGCACAGTCAGATCAGTGCAAGGGATGTACCTTGGGAAAATTTGTAAAAGCCACCTTTCACGAGAAGGATAGTCATGCCACGACGATCCTTGAGAGAATTCACATAGACGTGTGTGGACCTTTCTCAGTAGCTTCGACAGCAAAGCACAAGTATTATGTGATATTTGTTGATGATTTTTCTCGTAAGTGCTGGATCTTCTTCATGTAGAAGAAGAGCGAGACGTACTCAAATTTCTGTGAGTTCAAGGCACTAGTTGAGAAATAATCGGGGAAGCAGGCGAAGGCTCTTAGGAGCAACAATGGTGGTGAATTCATCTCTGGCGAATTCAAGGAATTTTGCAGTGCAGAAGGAATTTGAAGAGAGCTCATAGCACCTCATAACCCACAGTAGAATGGGGTTGCTGAGCGGAAGAACATAACGATCGTGGGTGCTGCACGGGCGATGTTGCATGATCAGGGCCTACCCATTCACTTGTGGGAGGAGGCATGCAATACTGAAGTATATGTGCAGAACCGTTGTCCTCACAGGATACTTGGCATGAGTACACCCGAGGAGGCGTTTTCTGGTAAGAGGCCTGATATTTCCTAGTTGAGGATTTTTGGTTCACTTGTTTACATTCATGTGACGAAGGATGCCAGGAAGAAGCTGGAGCTGACTGCAGAGGTTGGGATATTTGTGGGGTACAATGATACGCCCCACAACTATCGTGTGTATTTTCTAGACAGTCGCAAGACTGTTGTGCGACGGGATATCAAATTTCATGAGGAGAAAGCCATGAAGTGTTCGCTTGAGAGGGAGCCACACTTGCATGCATATGAGGAGCTATTAGTTCCTAAGGATGAGCTTCAGGATGTGGATCAGCCACAAGAGGAGGTTCATGGAGTGGAAGAGACCACTCAGGCAGCGCCAACCATCAGAGGGCGGAAGTGCACGACAGAAGCTGAGCGACTGGCTCAAGATGCAGAGAAGGTTGTAGGAGCACGTACATCACAGCATAGACAGAGACAGTCACCTGACCGGTATACTGGATACATGGCTCTTATGAGCAAGTGTATCATGACAGAGCCATCCTCTTTCGAGGAAGCTGTGGAGGACCCCTCATGGGTAGATGCCATGGTGGAAGAGTATGATTAGATTGTCAGAAACAGTGCATGGGAGATTGTCCCGAGGCCGGAGGGGAAATCAATGGTGGGTTCGAGATGGATCTACAAAGTGAAGCAGGCAACTGACGGGAGTGTGGAGAAGTATAAGGCAAGATTTTTTGCCCGAGGCTTTTCACATATTGAGGGGATCGATTATGAGGAGACCTTTGCAACTGTCGCAAGGTATTATTCCATACAGACGATTCTTGCTCTCTCAGTGCAGATGGGGTGGCACATTCATCAGATGGATGTGAAGACTGCGTTCCTCAATGGAGTCATTGAGGAGGAGGTGTACATAGAGCAGCCCGAAGATTTCGAGGTCTTCAACAGCGAGTTGCATGTGTGCAGGCTCAAGAGAGTGCTGTATGGGTTGAAACAAGCACCTCGTGCTTGGTACACACGGATAGACAATTATTTCATTGGACTTGGATTCTCCAAGAGTGAGGCCTATCCTAACCTATACTAGATTGTGGTGGAGGGTAAGTTGCTGATCATTGTACTTTATGTAGATAATTTGATTTTGACAGGTGATGAACTGTTGATACACTCATGCAAGGCTGATCTTGCAAAGGAGTTTGAGATGAAGGACTTGGGCCTCCTTCATTATTTCCTGGGATTGGAAATTTGGCAGCATAGTGGTGGACTGTTTGTTTCTCAGAGTAGGTATGCCCGGGAGATACTGGAGAAGTTCAACATGCATGGCCGCAAGCCTGTTGATACTCCTCTTCCTGGTGGATGGAGGAAGGAGGATGCTACTTCAACGGAGGTAGTGGATGCCACTGTTTATCGACAGTTGGTGGGGTCGCTTATGTATCTGGTCAATACATGACCCGACATATACTATGCTGTTAACCAACTTTCACAAGCTATGGTTAAGCCAACCAAGCTCTACTGGAAGGCAGGCAAGCATGTATTGAGATATCTCAGAGGCACATCGGGATATGGATTATTGTACAGACAGTCGGATGAGGTGAAGCTATGTGGCTTCACGGATGCAGATTAGGCAGGGAGCCCAATGGACAGAAAGAGCACATCTGGAGGGATTTTCAGTATCGGGTCGACAATAGTTTCTTGGTATATTAGGAAGCAGAGATCCGTGGCACTCAGTTTAGCAGAGGCCGAGTATATGGCAGCAAGTTTGGCTGCATGCGAGGCTATATGGATGAGGAAGATCCTAGTCAGGTTGTTCGGTTCACACTTGGATCCTACTGTGATTTATTGTGATAATCAGAGTTGCATCAAACTCTTGGTTAATCCAGTATTTAATGATAGATCTAAACACATTGACATCCGGTATCATCATATGAGAGATTGTGTGCAGCGGAAGATCATGTTACTTTCATACATTCCCACGGAGGATCAGGATGCTGATATCTTGACGAAGGTGCTCACCAGGAGAAAATTCGAATACCACAGGGGCAGGATAGGGGTTTCAGATAATCCTTATCTTGTTGAGAGGGAGTGTTGAGATTGCAACAAGATGATGAGCTTAGTGGAAAGCGCTTTCGCAAGTGGGCCCGGCAGTTATTTTTGGTGCAAAGTCTATTTTTAGACATATGGATCATGTTCTATGAGTTGCAGGATGTTATTTGTGGATGGTTGGTCACAAATAAATATATGGACTTCTATTTTTAGACATACCATGGAGTCTATTTTTAGATTTCCAAATTAAAAATAGATATGTCGAATATTATTAGCTCTTAATAATATTTAGACTCTAAACCTATCTTATTCTCTTGAGCACTTCTGGGCTATACGTATGTGGCACAGAGCCGATATAGAAGGAATTACGCTGGTTCCCCGAGTTGTGGAGCTATTGCATGGATACTTCAGTTAGAACTCATGTGACAGAGTTTGGTGGAGTTGATTGAGGAAGTTAGTGGAGTTGTATTCAATTTAACTAATCTAAACATAGTTGAGTTATTTTTATCTAGTTTAACTGACTGATACAATTAGTGAGAGTGGTGTGAATTAATTATTAATTAATTCACTAATTATAAAATCATTAATCAACTAAAGAATGCATCAGTTAACTTCAGTGCATGGATAGTTTCAGTGGAGACCAGTGTAGAAATAGGTGAAAGAGCAGGTTAACTATTAGTTGTGACTATAATGTTGCTATTTGCAACACACAGTGATTGGAGAAGCCCATGAGGATTGCGCAGTACAAGCCAGGTGGTTTATGTTATTTAATGAGCCATCCCATAGCATTGATTACGCAATAGAGGCTGCTTATCGAGTGGCAAATGATTGGAGCATGTGTTTTTCTAGATATAGCTTGATAGTGTGTAGCAATTTGAGGTTGTGCTGAGAGCTTGTGAGGAGCTTTGTACACTGATTGTTACATGATCTCCATGACATATAATATACAAATAGTTGGGGTTTTCAGCTTTAAGCTTTCCCATTAAATACTGTGTTCATATGTGTGATTGTTTGTGGTTTTAATGTGTGCATGCAATTGATTTTATTTTTGCAATTAATGATCAATTGTAGAAGAGATTTTGTATTATGCATGAAGCTAAAATAGTGTGTGATCAAGAGAATCTTGGTGAATAATATATCAGTTATTCAAATTCCTACACAACCACCTCTGGGATGAGTCATAGGAAGTGGTTAACTGGATGAGCCACGGTTCTCCCTCTTTAGGTAGTGGTTTCCTCCTCTTATGGGACACTCCTAGAAGAAGGTCTCCCTTCCATGATTATAGGGATCCTAACCTCTCCCTCTCCCCCTATATAAATGAGCTTTCTCCCACCATGAAAGCTAGCTGAATAAAGAGGATTATGTAGCTGAAATGCTGAACTTAGAGAACTAAGCCATAGTCGAATAACTGAGAAGGTAGATCAAGAAGGTAGTCCATCGAGAGGTCCCTTATCCTGTCTGAATTCCTTGATGAAATTTGAGACGTGCTTTGCCCGAGCCCCGCTGGAGGAGACCGAAACGTCAGAGCATGGTTGTATCTGTTCTTTCTACCTATTAATATAAGTGACTATTGTCTGGTTCCCGTCTTGTGTTTTGTCTGTATCAAATGAAATATGCTAGTATTCTCTGACTTATTAGTAGATTTTGAATGGAATTAGTATATAGTATGTGGTTTTCAGTTTTTGATCTTTGTACAGGTGTCCAAATGCAATACGCGGAAGGGTTGTGACTTGTCTTCGATCAGGAACGAGTGACTCTCATCATCACTACAAGCATCGATGATAACTTTGGACCATAGGTAGGCCATCTTATCACATCCTTTTTCATTCAAGTATCTAGGAGCCTACACTTTAGCATGATTCCTTGTTTCTAGACCAACCCTAGGGCTAGTGGGATCACCTCTGTCTGCAGAGGGGATTTACTTGAGTAACAAGTTGGTGACTCCGCTGGGGATCAGTGCGAGTTTGTTTTTCATCTATTAGATATTCTTCTTGGTCTTTGCTTGCTTAGCTTACCTTTTCTGGATGTTTTTCTGAGTCTTAGACCCCTGTTAAGCCCCCGAGGATCATATCTGACCTCTGATTTTCCAAAAAATTCATCTTTCCAAGGTTGGCTGGATTGGCACGGTTTCCAGCCTGACAGTCGCACCCATTGGAGCTTGTTGCCAGTTCATCACCCGTGCCATCCCCTGTCTGGTGCAGATTACAGGTAGACAGTCGCACCATTTCCAGTAGGTGCTAGGGTTTTCCCTATTTTGGAGTTTTTGGTCCATCCTAGTGTCTCTGGGTATTTTCTTGATTTGATTTGAATGCTTTGGGTTTGTTTGTGACTGTGATCAGCCTTCTTCCTTCGGTTGTTTGTCTATTTCTTTCAGCATCATGGATTTAGGGCTTTCTAGTGCTTTGATATGCTGAGCCTCCTGTAGGAGTTTGGGTCTCTTGTTTCACGGTCACCTTCATTATTTGCTTGATTACATTAAGCTCCCTGGATCCATTTTGAGTGGTCGCTTTTGGTAAAATGAGTCTTGAGTGAGTCTTGTCTCTTTCATTCAGTTTTGCTTCCTGTTACTCCAAGCATAGCTCACATTGCTTGTATGGGTTTGTTTCGACATCTTTCTTCGATTTGAGAGATTGTGACATTGGTTTGAGTCTTCTTTTTTTTTTTCTTGTGAGTTGATCGAATTTTTTCGTTTCGACTCTTGCATTGGCATTATCGAACTAGTGCGAAGAATCGTTTTTCATGTTATTTAGTGCATTGCTTGCTCTATTACATTGAAAAAATCAAAATTTATTTTGTGCTTGCGTTCTTGTTTGCATTGTGGAATTGGAAAATCTTTCGCATAACTAACATTAGGCATTCTAGGAAAGATTTCTTGTTCTCATTAGTTTGCATTTGGTTCTGTAGTGGAAGCTTCTGTGTGTTCTCATTATTTTCTATCGCTTGAAAAATTCTAACCTTCTCATAGATAACTCTTCATTGAATGAAATGTTATTTTATGGCATATAGCTACATATAGGAGATTTTCAGATGACATTCGGTAGGACCTTGGAATTGAAACATAAATACAAGATCAACTTGAAATTTATTCAATTAACCTAAGGCAACATTGAAACTTAACGAAAAATTTAGTGGTCTAAGTTAAAGATGTGTTCCAGCGTCTTTAAACCTAGCAGCTCTCGCTCACCATCTGGCTTCAGACAGCGATAGTACGGACTTGTGCTCCCCATACTGTCGAGTATATAAAGGGAGACCCCTCTAGGTTGTAATCCTTTTATCCATAGGAAGCGAGTTTGCTGCCTTGTAACCGTGATACACCGAACACAACATTCGGGGAGACTACCTGCACGTACGTCAAGTCCTTGGTTGATGCTTCTTTCATTTTGTAACCAAGGTGTATATGGCAGTTCACAGGAACCCGGTACACCCTTTTACCTAGACTACCTGAGCAGTTATTTTCGATCTTTACTGACTCCATAAATTTGAAAAGATCATCGAACACTTGTCCTTTCATGCTCGTTTCAACCTAAAAGTGATAGAGTCACCTTTTTCTTGTTTCTCGACTCTTAAAATATGAAATGACAGAGTTTTGTTTCAATGTCTTAAAAATTAACTGCCCACGAAATATTCTTGGTTAAATTTAGTTTCCTTAGGGTGTTGTTTTAAAGTTGTATCTGATGGCAGCGTTTCCGGAGTTCACTAATCTAGGAATCCCTTCCGAAGGGAATCCTGTTCCTTTTCTTTCTTTTGGGAATGTTGGTTCTCCTTATATGGCAACGTTGTCCTTGCCTGGGTTAACTGTTGGGTTTCCTGTATGGTTATTTTCAACCTTGGTGGTGTCGAGTGTTCCATCCACTGTACAACCACCTCCTCCACCAGAACAACATCATGTTGCTTCTAAGGTGGACCTCTCCCCTTCTTCGCCTATTTCTTCGTCCTCCTCTTCTACTTCGCTTGGTGAAAGTTTGGATTCTAGTAACTAGGTGGCTAAGAAGAAGAAGAACAAGACAAAGAAGAAGAAGTCAGATAAGCGAGAGGCTAATACTGCAACTATTACACATAAGAAACCGTCCATTACGGAACCATCCAAGCTTCGATGTAAATTCAAATTCCCTTGATTGCTCTGCAAAGGTAACCATCTGCTTCGAGACTGCCCTGAAATTCCCAAGGTACTTGACACATGTTCTGACAGTCGTCCGCCATTGCTTTTGGCTTCTGGAAGTCATATTGATAACACATCTTCGACTAGCTTTGGTAAGACTCATAAAAAATAGGGCAAGATTACCAAACCTTGTAAGTTGTGTGAAGGACATCATCCCATTCACCTTTGTCCGTACATGGATGAAGACAAGAGAGTGTTGGAAAACTCCACTGTTTCTGCACCCTGCTTTCTGGTTGGTTATCAAAAGCTTTCTTTGAGTCCTCCGCTAGTTTATTCCATGATTGGTTAAGTTTCATCCTTGCTCAATCTCGCTCCCCCAGAAATTAAAATTCAGGAATCCATTCTCGACCAACCATTGGATGTGGAACCGATTGAATTTATTCCACCTATATTCCATCAGGTTTTTTTTCTATGGAGAGTGGATCTCATCCCCCCCACGTTCTTCTTGTTTCTTCAGATTCTTCGGACTTGGAGAAAGATTCTTCCATCCCTGTAGTTTAATAAGCAGGTCCTCCTACTCCTGCGTTGGACATTCCGGAGGATGTTCCTCTTGCTCCGGTAACACCGGGGGAAAGCCATCTCAGTTCGATGGTATCCCCTCCAAGTAGTCTGGTCGCTTCCTTTGATTGGAGTCGATTTTCCAGATATCGCCTTTTGTCTTATGTGCCTTTCGAGATAATGGTACAAGCCTTTGATCTCGTCATACCCGACACTATTATAGATGAAGGCGCGTCTGTTAGTATTCTATCTTCAAATACTTCGCAAGCTTTCGGTTCTCCATCGCTTATGCCTGTTACCCAGAATTTGTTGGCTTTTAACAGAGGAACCAGTCAACCGTTAGGGATCCTTCTGAAGTTGCCCATTACTTTGGGAATGAAAACCGTCCATATAGATGTGATGGTTGTTCCAATCCCCTTAGATTTCAATTTACTCTTAGGGTGCGACTATACTTATGTCATGGGGGCAGTTGTCTCTTCCATTTTTCGTGTGATTTATTTTCCACACAAAGGTCGGATCGTGACCATTGATCAACTTTAATTCTTTGGTCCTAACATGAAATCTGGTCCACAATCATCCCTTCCAGGTTTTTATCCGATGGTTTTATCTTCCTCGCCACAGGTTAATTATGTGGCTACCTATCCCATGCCCGCATTCAGTGATAGTGCCGTTGTGCACTGTGTGCTAGGGGCATTAGATCCTGATTTCCGAGATGTTTTTCTCCCATCCGGTGTAGAACTCTTGGAAGCCATGACTTATTATTGATCATGATGAAAGGTTTTCAGAGCACAGTTCGTTTTCTTGTGTCAAGCTCCTTAAAAAATGAAACAAGATCTTCAGAGCAGAGTTCGTTTTCTTGTGTCAAGCTCCTTAAAAAATGAAACAAGGTTGTCGGAGCAGAGTTCGTGTTCTTGTGTCAAGCTCCTTAAAAAGTGAAACAAGGTTGTCGGAGCAGAGTTCATTTTCTTGTGTCAAGCTCCTTAAAAAATGAAACAAGGTTGTCAGAGCAGAGTTCATTTCCTTGTGTCAATCTCCCTAAAAAATGAAACAAGATGTCATGAGGATAGTTCTTTTAATGTGTCAACCTCGTTAAAACAATGAAACACGTTCTCGTTCAATTCGAGTCTTTGATAAGATCTCGTAAAATCCCAGTCGAGTCTTTCTCTTGATCTCGTAATTTGAACCTTCACTCCATCTGCATTTCATATGGATTGAAGCTTGGGGGGCATGTACCTCGAATTGAGTCACAAATGCTGGGGGCATGCTTATTTTTTCAAGCATAGTTTGTCTTTGTTTCAAGCTTGTGTAAAAATGAAACTGGTTTCAAGCATAGAATACCTTTGTTTCAAGATTGTGTAAAAATGAAACCAACTTCAAGCAGAGTTTCTAGATTTAAAGCTTGTGTAAAAATGAAAACATTCCCATTTTACCTCTTGTGATTGTCATTTTATCAGCCTGGTTTTGCCAGATGAGCCTTGGTTTTCTCACTCCATTGTCACTATTTGCTTGGCCAATCATATGCCTTCACTTGATTGTTTCACCCATTCCTGAGGAACCGCTGCGATGAGTGGTCTTGTTAGCTAGCCTCTTGACCTTTTTTTGTTCTGAGCAGCTCCACCATTACCGGAACCAGTAGCTACCCTTAATACCACTTGTTCCTCCAGGAGGAGTCATCTTTCAGCTCTTTTCTGACTCTCTAAAATTGAAAAGATTGCCGAGACTCTTGTAGTTTCGAACTCGTTAAATGGTTGCGAAGAGATATCTACCCAATATACGTTTACCCCCTTTTCGGGTTGGGATAGATTATTTACGAAAAATGAATACCTTAGCCAATCGCGACTAAGAGGTTTTCTCAGACACAGTTTTCTACCTTTTCAGATCTTTGAAACTATTTACGAAAATGGACTGTTTGAGTTTTCTTTTCCGCCTTATTTTCAAACTCTCTAAATATGAAAAGATGTCGAGTTCTCCCTTTGTTAGAATTTTTAAAACTTGATGACAACGGACTCTGTCATCATGACGTTACTCGAGTTCCTCCTTCCTAGGGCTTGTAAAATGTACTAGGTTGGATTTGTCCGAAGGAAAAACTTACATCACAAGCACATGTTATCCCCTTCAAGATTGTTTTCAAAAATAATTGGGGTACTCGCTAGAAATAGTGGGGGAAAATGGAACCATATTGTAGTCGTGTTGACAGTATGTCACTCTTGAACATGGCACTTGTCTGCATTCGTGTCTGGTTGGGGACATCTCATCTCATTATCTGTTTGCCTCCATCGGTTTGGGTAATCTCTTTTGACTGCTCATCTGCTCTTTTCCATGTCACTATGAACGCAGATCCCTTGATGTTAAATACTGCCAAATCCAGTGTCGTGCCGCCAATATGTTCAAGAGAAGTTTGCCTCTGAAGTTTTCAACCTCCCTCTGATTCTCTGTTAGTCTTGATTCACAAACATAATGTTCCTCTGTCTCGTGTCGATGATGTGGGAAACATTATGGCCACCTTCGATCAAGACCACTTCCTATCGACTCTAACTCATTATTCGAGAAGTTGATCTAGAGACTCCCTTCACGTACCTTGAAGCCTGCATGCCTCAACGACAAGTTCTTTGCATTCGACGCAAGTTCCACATCATTGGCCTTCGATCGGTTGACTCTGCGGGTGTTTGACGTTAGATCACTGTTCACATTCCAAGGTCCCTTATTCGGATTTTGTAGATTGTACCGTAGATTCTGGATTCCGTAGATTGTATCAAGATTGTACCTTTTGTACCTTGAGATTGAGACTTGCTTTGCCCAAGCCCCATTGGAGGAGACCACAACGTCATAGCGTGGTTGTATCTCTTCTTTCTACCTATTAATATAAGTGACTATTGTCTGGTTCCTGTCTTGTGTTTTGTCTGTATCAAATGCAATATGCTAGTCTTCTCTGACTGATTAGTAGATTTTGAATGGAATTAGTATATAGTATGTGGTTGTCGTTTTCTGATCTCTGTGCAGGTGTCCAAACATGATACATGGAAGGGTTGTGACTTGTCTTCTATCAGGAACGAGTGACTCTCATCATCACTATAGGCGTAGACGATAACTTTGGACCATAGGTAGGCAATCTTATCGCATCCTTTTTCATTCAAGTATCTAGGAACCTACACTCTAGCATGATTCCTTATTTCTAGACCCACCCTAGGGCTAGTGGGATTGCCTCTGTCTCAAAGGGGATTTACCTGAGTAACAATAAGGTATACTTGGAAGTGTTAAGGAATGCTAGATGCTAGAGCAACATGCAAAGATGTGCTAGTTGCTAGGGTGTGCCAATGCATGTCAAGGAGCATTATGGAGTTCCATGGAAATGCAAGGGAGTGCTAGTTTCAAATGTGTGGAAATGAATGAATAAGATTGTGTGACAGGGATTTCTAGTGAGTTCTAGGTGTGCTAAGGAGGGAGTGACATAGTATGCTAGGTAGTGCCAAGGAATGTTAGATTGGGTGACATTCCAAGATGTGTTTGGTGCTAGGGTGTGCCAATGCGTGTCAGGGAGTGTTGGGGAGTGTCATGGAAACACAAGGGAGAAATAGTTAAAAATTCATGGAAATTAATGGATAAGATTGGGTGATAGGGATTGCTAGCGAGTTCCAAGTGTGTTAATGAGGGACTAATAAGGTTATGTGTGCGGCAGTGCCAAGGCATGCTGGAGTGATAGGGAATTTCAAGTAGTGCTAGGGTGTGCTAGGGAGTGACAAATAATGGCAAGGAATGTAGGGGATGCTAACACGCATCATATAGTGCCAAGGAATTGTTAGACGTGTTAGGTGTTATGGAATTCCAATATGTAAACTATGTTTCTTAGTTTCTTTATGGCTAGGGTTGGACATGAGACTTGACTTGGTAACTTGTTAAGTGGGATGAGTTAAGATGCATGAACAAGAGTGTGTGACAAGGAGTGTCAGTGAGTTCTAGGTGTGCTACTAGGAAACTCTATGTCATTTTAGAGTGCTAGGGTGGCATGTGACCAAGATGTGTTAGTTTCCAAGGTGTGCCAACATGTGTTAGGAAGTGTTAGGGAGTGTCAGGGAAACACAAGGGAGCACTAGGTAAAAGTAATGCATGGAAATGAAAAAATAATAGTTTGTGACAAGAAGTGTTAGTGAGTTCCATGTGTGCTAAGGATGGAGTGGCAAGGTATGTTATAGGTCAGGGAAACATGCCAATATGTGCTAGGTTCTAAGGTGTGTCAATGCATGTCAGGGAGTGTTATGGAGTGCCAAGGAAAGTAAAGGGAGAACTAGTTTCAAATGCATGGAAATGAGCAAGAGTTTGTGACATGGAGTGTCAGTGAGTTCTAGGTGTGATAAGGAGGGAGTGGCAAGGTATGATAGGTAGTTCCAACGAATGATAGTGTGTTAGGGTGATGTACCAAGATGTGATAGGTGTCAGGGTGTGACAATGTGTGCCAAGGAGTGTTAGGGAGTTCCATAGAAACATAAGGGAGAACTAGTTAAAAATGAATGGAAATAAATGGATAAGAGTGTGTTATAGGGAGTGTCAGCGAGTTCCAAGTCTTCTAAGGAGGGAGTGACAATGTTATATGTTAGGCAGTGCCAAGACATGATAGAGTGTAATTAGGGAGTGTCAGGGAGTGATAGGGTGTGTTAGGGAGTGAAAAAAATTCCAATAAATGTAGGGGATTCTAACACATGCCACATGGTGCTAAGGGAGTGTTAAACATGCTAGGTGTTATGAAATGTCAATATGTAAACTATGTTACTTAGTTGTTTTATGGCCACGGTTGGATGTGAGCCTTGACTTGGTAACTTGTTAAGTGGGATGAGTTGAGATTGGAAATAAGTAGCCTAAGATGAGTTATAGGAGGGTATTAGGTGAATAAGGCATAGTATAGTTTTAGTAATTTTAACTTGGTCAAGCTATTATAGTCAAGGAAGGAATTGTTTGCGTTCCCAAGTCTAAAAAACGTAAGGGTAGTTGTAAGGGCATGATAGGTAAGGACTAGTGCCAAGGAATGAAAATGTGTGCTAACACATGGCAGACAATGTCAATGCATTTTAAGGAGTGTTAGGGAGTTCCAGGGGAGAAAAATGGAGAATTAGATCAAAATGCTTCGTAATGAACGAATACTGAGTGTGTTCCAAGGAGTGTCAGTGAATTCGAGGTGTCCCAAGGATGAAATGTTTTGGGAGAAGTTTAGAATAAGACTTGCAAGAGAGAAGCCTATGGTTTTGATAAGGTGTGGAAAAAGTAATTTAAGAGAAAGGGAGACTTCGGGTTGGGCACAAAATAGTTTTTCTAATGACTTGGTTGGGCACAACATATCTATGAGAGTGTGACAACTAGGGAGTGCCAAGGTGTTCCAGAGAATGTAAGGTTCCTAGGTAAGGCTAGTTGTGAGGGCATGAGTGCCAAGGCATGCTTGGGAATGATAATATGTGACAGATAATGCGAAGGCATGTCAAACATTCTAATATTTTCCAAGTGTTAAGGCATGCCAATATGTGCAAGGGTGTGACAATGTGTGTCAGGGACGGTAAAGGAAACATAATGGAGAAATAAGTTAAACTACAAGGAGATGAACACATAAGAGGGTTCATAAGTCATCAATTTAGCTTTTATATTAGGGGCATGCTAGGCACACCAACACTAGGTGTGAATAGGTGCCAAGTGCCAAGTGTTAGTGCATTATACATGCCAAATATTCCTCTATTACTTCTCATCTACTTTCCAACAATTTATCTCAAATAAATTTAATATTTAACCATGCCAAAGCATACCAACTCATCTCAATGCATGTCAAACTTACTAAGACTTTCCAAGCGCTAACATGTGCCAAGTGCCAATGTGTGTCAGGGAGTGTTATGTATGCTATGAAGTGGCAGGGCATGTCGAAAAGTGCTAAGTAGAGAGTGTCAATGCATGCTGATGAGTGTTAGCAAGTACAAGGATAACATAAGGGAGAACTAGGTCAAAAATGCATGGAAGTGAATGAATATGAGGGTATGTAAGTGAGTGGAAATGAGTGTTAGTTGTCATGCCGAGGAGGGAGTGAGAAGGTATTCTAAGAATTCACACACCATATTGACTACTCACTTCTTACCATCCCCACACCATAAAAAAAATCCCTAAAAATGTCATTCTTAAAATCTATTTTGTAGTTTCCCAATGTCATTCAAGTAGAATATCACAATTACTTATCTCAGTAATGGTGCCATCATTTTCTTATTCTCTTAAAATAACTCTTTCTAGACATGCACCCCATCAAACATAAATCATCGAGTGAAAATGAATGGAAATGAATGAATAAGAGGGTGTGTTGGAGAGTGTCAACGAGTGTCAGACGTGCTAAGGAGGGAGTGAAAAGGCATGCTAGGGAATGCTATGGAATTTCAAGAAGTGCTAGGGTGTGCTAACATGTGTCAGATAGTGCCAAGGCATGAAAATGCATGCTAGGCATGCCAAGATATGCCATGTGTTAAGGCATGACGAGATGTGCTAGGTGTTAGGGTATGCGAAGGCATGTCAAGGAGACTTTTTAGGCGACAAAAGAGAACACCAAGTTAAAATGAAAATAAATGAACACATATGAGGGTTAATAATTTAGGACCTTAATTTTTCAAGAGGGACATGCTAGGCATATCAACAATAGCTCCAATAGATGCCAAGGGCCAAGTTTTAGTGTGTCTTAAGTGCCAAATCATCCTCTATTACTTCTATATTAATTGTGAATAATTTATCTCAAATAAATTTTATCTTAAACCATGCCAAGGAATTCCAAGGCATCCAAACACATGCCAAGAAGTGCCAAGAGCCAACATGTGCCAGTGAGTTATAGTGAATGCTATGGAGTTTCTGGTTTGTTAAGGATTGAGTGAAAAGATATGCTAGATATTTCCAAGGCATGCTAAAGTGCTAGGGAAGCATACCAAGATGTTCCAAGTGCCAATGGGTTTTGAGTATTAGTGAGTTCCAGGGAAACACAAGGGAGCACTATGTAAAAATGCATGGAAATTAATGAATAAGAGTGTGTGACAGGGAGTGTCAGTGAGTTCCGGGTGTGCTAAGAAGGGAGTGGCATGGTATTCTAGGTAGTGCTAAGTCATGCTAGTGTGCCAAAGTGGCATGCGGCCAAGATGTGCCAGGTTCTAGGGTGTCCCAACAGATGATAAGAAGAGTTTGAGAGTCCTGGAGACACACAAGGGAGCACTAGGTGAAAATAATGAATGCAAATGAACAATTAAGAGATTGTGACCGGAAGTGCAAGTGAGTTCTAGGTGTGATGAGGAGGGAGTGACAAGGTGTGCTAGAGGTTAAGGAAACATTCCAAGATGTGACGGGTGCTAGGGTGTGCCAATCCATGTCAGGGAGTGTTATGGAGTGCTTGGGAAAAAAAAGGGAGAAATAGTTTCAAATGCATGGCAATGAATGAATAAGAGTGTGTGACAAGGATTGTTAGAAAATTCTAGGTGTGATAAGGAGGGAGTGACAATGTATGTTATATAGTGCCAAGGAATGATAGAGTGCCAGTGTGAAATTCCAAGATGTGTCAAGTGTCAGGGTGTGCCAATGTGTGAAGGAAGTGTTAGGGAGTGCCACAGAAACATAAGGGAGAACTAGTTCAAAATGTATGGAAATGGATGAATATAGAGTGTGTGATAGGGAGTGTCAGTGAGTTCCAACTGTGCTAAGGAGGGAATGACAAGGTTATATGCTAGGCATTTCTAAGGCATGCTAGAGTTCCAGGGCATGTCAGGGAATGGTAGGGTGTGTTAGGGAGTTCTAAATCATGTTAAGGAATGCAAGGGATGCTAACACATGCCACATAGTACCAAGGGATTGTTAGACATTCCAGGTGTTATGGCATGTCAAGATGTAAACTATGTTGCTTAGTTGTTTTATGGCCACAATTGGACATGAGCCTTGACTTAGTAATATTGGCCATGAGTAGCCTAAGATTATTTATAAGCGATTATTAGGCAAACAAGGCATAGTCTAGTTGTAGTAAATGAAACTTGGTCAAGTTGTTGTTGTTGAGGCAGGGCTTGGTTGGGTTCCTAAGTCTAACTAAAAATAAGGGTAGTTATGAGGACATGAAATTTAAGGAGTGCTAGGGCATCCCAATGAATTAAAAGGTGTGCTAAAACATGACAATTAGTGTTAATGCATGACAAGGAGTGCTTGGGTTTGTTAGGGAATCACAAGGGAGAACTAGTTCAAAGTTCATGGAAACGAATCAATAAGAGTGTTTTTCAAGGAGAGTCAGTGAATTCTAGGTGTCCCATGGAAGAAGTGTGTTAGGAGAATTTCATAATAGGACTTGTAGGAGGTAAGCCTATGATTGTGATAAGGGGATGGATGAACCAGTTGTAGACAAAGGAAGACTTTGTGCTAGACAACACTATTTTTTCAATGACTTGGTTGGGTTCCCAAGTCGCAAAAAAGGTAAGGTTATCTATGAGGGCATGAAAAATAGGGAGTGCCAAGGTGTGCAGGGAATCCCAGGAAGTGATAAAACATGTTATAAATTTCCAAGGCATGTGAGGAATTCCAATATGTGCTAGGTGCTAGTGTTTGGTGCCAACACATGCTAGGGAGTGCCAGGGAAACATAATGGAGGACTAGTTTCAATTTCATGGAAATGAATGAATAAGAGTGTGTGATAGGGAGTGTTAGAAAGTTATAGGTGTGCTAAAGAGAGAGTGAAAAGGTATGCTAGGAAATTCCAAGGCATGATAGAGTGCTAGGAAAGCATGCCAAGATCTGCCAAGTTCCAAGGTGTGCCAATGTGTGCTGAGGAGTGTTAGGGAGTGCTAGAGAAACACAAGGGAGCACTATGGCATAATGCATGGAAATGAATGAATAAGAGTGTGTGACAAGGAGTTTCAATGAGTTACAAGTGTGCTAAGGAGGAGTGACAAGGCATGCTTGGAAATGCTAAGGAATTCTAGAGTGTTAGGGTGACATGCAGCCAAGATGTGCCAACGTGTGCAAGGAAGTATTAACTAGGAGTGCCAGGGAAACAAAATGGAGAAATACGTCAAAATGCATGGAAATGAGAAAATAAGAGTGTGTGATTGGAAGTGGTAGTGAGTTCCAGGTGTGCTAAAGAGGGAGTGACAAAGTATGATAAGCAGTGTTAAGGCATGTTAGAGGCTAGGGCAACATGCCAAGATGTCCTAGGTGCTAGGGCATACCAACACATGCCAAGGAGTGTTAAGGAATGCTATGGAAAGACAAGGTAGCACTAGGTAAAAATGCATGGAAATGAATGAATAAGAGTCTGTGAATACGAGTTTCAATGAGCTCTAGGTGTTCTAAGGAGAGACTGACAAGGTATGCTAGGTAGTGCCAAGGAATGCTAGAGTGCTAGGGCAACATGCGAAGATGTGCCAGATGTTTGGGTGTTCCAATGTGTGCTACGAAGTGTTAGGGAGTGTCAGGTAAAAACAATGAAGAATTAGATCAAAATGCACAGAAATGAACGTATAAGAGTGTGTGATAGGGAGTGTCAATGATTTCTAGGTGTGTTAAGGAGGGAGTGACAAGGTTATATGCTAGGCAATGCCAAGGTATGTTAAACTACCAAGGCATGTCAGGAAGTGATAGGGTGTGTTAAGGAGTGTAAAATCATGTCAAGGAATGTAGGGGATGCTAACACATGCCACATAATGCTAAGGCATTTAAGAAATGTCAGGTGTTATGGCATTTCAAGATGTAAAATATGTTTCTTAGTTGTTTTATGACCACAATTGGATGTGATGAGCCTTGTCTTGGTAACTTGTTAAGTGGGATCATTTGAGATTGGACATGAGTAGTCTAAAATGAGTTACATGTAGTTCTTAGGTGAACAAGACATATGTTGAATTTCCACGACACATGAGAATCTGGGGTTGGTCTTAGAACCTTTGATGCAAACACACTCAAGTGACACAACACATCTACTTTGCAAAATGAAATCTACACACATCTGGGAATCATCTAGTGTACATGAAAATTTTTAACTTTTTCAAACCGTTCTTTGTTAAATTAAAAACTATAATAGAATAGGCTAGAACTATTGTACTAGGGATCATGGCCTTTTACAATCACACTGATACAAGGAATACAACTAGGGCTTGGTGTTAGTCCTTTGACACCCAATCTACCTTGAACAAGACAACACTTGACCCACTTTTTTATGGTGGCCACACATAGCCCTTTCAATCCACATTTTTTGAACACATTTGCCAGGTCCTCTTGCCTCCCATTATGAAACTCCTCAATGTTCCTCTATCAATGAACCCAAATCCTTTAGGTTTCTGAACTCGGCTCAAAAAAATTTGCCCTCTATCTACCTATTTTTTCTTTAAGGTCCGTAACACTTAGGGTTTTCGACAAGTCTAAGGTTATGGAGGTTTCCCTTCTTCTTGATGATGCAATCTTCTACAATACAGTGAACTAGTGCTAGTTGGCTAGCCCACTTGACTGCTACTTTATTCCTTCAAAGTCTGCATGTACTTAGGCCCAATACACCTACCCTTCTACCAGTATTGTTTTCCTTCACAAGTACAGGACTTAGAGCTCTTATTTGATAGTCACCTAACAACCCTCCAATTGCACTTGGAATTCCATCAATTTTTCCAACCACAATCATTTTTTTTACTGATCTATTTCCCACAACATTTCCCTCATCCAGGGATAATCAAATATCCCACCTAATAGTGATTTGGTTCCTCTCAAAATCACTATTCTTGTGTACCTTGTCCAATCTATGAACAAATCTGAACTATTCATCTTATCATCCTTCTAACAATTTTTAGATGACTGAAATAGGGTCACAAATCATCCATTAATAGTCCATTGAATAAATGTTTACAGGCTGCTTCAGATCTATATCCAAAACTCTATGGAAAATCCACCAAAATCAACTCCTTTTCATGTCAATCCATTCCTCATATGGCACATTTCTTCTACTCCATATTCTACTCAGGTTCCACCTTCCTTTGGATTTTCTATCTTCGAACATAATTATACAAACCATATTCTAAATTTGTGGTATATATTGCAGAGATAAACCTCTCTTTAAGGGTCACAAACACTCTTCTTCTATGCAGATTTGTCACAGTATTAATGGCATACCTTATGGATTGAACATGCTAGGAAACCTCCCTAAATAGGGAATTATACTTCTATTCTAATTTCTTTATAACATACCCTATCAACCTATAGAAAACAAAAAAAATCTTTCCTCCATAAGAGACTTCACCTAGCTCATATGGATCCATATATTCTAGGAATTTCTTTGACTAAATATTTATCTAAACTTTAGATCTATATGACCCTCAAAATATGGTTACATCAGTCAATATTACACATGTGACTACTTATGTTCTGGCCCTAAATTATAGTGAAGACCCTCCTCCATTTGTGTTGGTATTTATCACAGACCTTGCAACCTACTTACCACCACAAGGTAGGGTCTCAACCCTCTCTACTATTTCAAAATTTGATGCGGCCTTCACACAGAAACACCACTAAAACCGCATGCCCAAATTCTCATGAGCCACCTCTATTGAGCTTGATCTGCCATAAGAGAACCAAAAATATGGCATACTACTTCCTATCTCGAACTCATTAAGGTATGTGACATTATTGTGAACCCTCACATGGCGATCTTACTCTTGGTGGATGATCATGACCTCCCTTTAGCAACGCTTACTCAACCCTCTAACTCGACCTACTTTAGGACTAGATCTCTCATGGGATCCTTGATCAAATGAGCTCATTCTCACTTGATGTTCTTTCCTTCATACTAAGGCCTCCTTAAATATCCTTTTCTAGCTAGGCCTCTTAAGAACGCTCTAGAACTTATGAACTTTATCCACTTAGACCTTAGGAAATATTATTTTTTCTTTTTAATTTTCTATTAGATTTTAAACCCCATCTCGGGTTCAAATCCCCTTCGCTTGGGTTATTTTTCCACAAATAATTTTGTGGCCAAACTCACACAAACCCATCTCACTAGGCTTATGGAGTACCTCCCAAGCTACACAATTCAACAACATAGTCTAGTTGTAGTAATCGTAACTTGGTCAAGCTCCTATAGTCAAGCGAGGACTTGGTTGGGTTCCCAAGTTAAAAATTAAGTAAGGGTAGTTGTGAGGGCATGATCACTAGGGGGGGTTAGGACATGAAAAGGAATGAAAAGGCGTGCTAACACATGTTGGACAATTCCAATGAAGGTTGAGGATTGTTAAGGAGTGTTGAGGCATCACAAGAGATAACTAGGTCAAAATTCATGGAAATGAACAATTAAGAGTGTGTGCCAGGGAGTGTTAGTGAATTAAAGTCTGCCAAGGATGAAGTGTGTTAGAAGAAGTTCATAATAGGATTTGCAAGAGGCAAGCCTACAATTGTGATAAGGGGCTTGAAAAATCAGTTTTAAACAAAGGGAGACTTTGTATTGGGCACAATACTATTTTGCCTTTATCTATTATTTTTATATGACATGTGGCACACTTTGGCCGAATGGTCATGTTTTAAACTATTTTATAAAATTGCATATTTTACATTGTTGTGTATAAGTTTTGGGGCACTCGACTTGTGTCAATTTATATCTTGTGAGTCTTGTGTATCTTTTGGTTGTTTCAAACTCTCAATTAATGCTCTACTGTTAATATGAACTGGACATACATGTGAAACATTTCCTATGTAAGCTATGTTGCTTGGTTGTTTTATGGCCATGGCAAGATGTGATTCTTGTCTTCGTAACTTCTTAAGTGGGTAAATTTAAACTTGGACATGAGTGGCCTAAGATGAGTTATAGGTAGTTCTTAGGTGAAAAAGACACAATCTACTTGTAGTAGGTACAATTTTTCAAGTTGTTATAGCTGAAGTAGATCAATGTCACATGATCTGCAGTAGCTAAGGACTTGATTGGGTTCCCAAGTCATGGAAAAATGTAAGACTAGTTGTGAGGGCATGATTCCCAAGGCATGCTAGGGAATGATAACATGTGCTAGATAGTTCGAAGGCATGTCAAATATGCTAAGAAATTTCAAGTGCTAAGGCATTCCAATATGTGCAAGGGTGTGACAATACATGCCAGTGACTATCAAGGCAAAAAAAGCGAGAGAAAAATTAAAATACAAGGAAATGAACACATCATAGGGTTAATAAGTCATCAATTTACATTTTCTAGGAGGGGCATGCTATGCACACAAACACTAGGTGGAAATAAGTGTCAAGTGCTAAGTGTTAGTGCATTCTAAGTGCCAAATCATCCTCTGTTACTTCTCTTCTACTTTACAATAATTGATCTCAAATAATTTTAATATTAAACCATGCCAAAGCATACCGAGGCATCTTAATGACTGCTAGACATGTTAATGATCATGTCCTCTTTAGGACTACATATCGCTTCGCCCCCTTGATGAAATGAGCTCCTTCTCACTTGATGCTATGTCCTTCATCCTAAGGCCTCCTTAAATAGCTTTTCCTAGACCTCTTAGGCACCCTCTAGAACTTACAGATTTTATCCACTTAGACCTTAGGAAATATTAATTTCCCTTTTTAATTTTCTTTTAGATTTTAAACCCCATCTTGGGTCCAAAATCCCTTTGCTTGGCTTCCTTTCCCACAAAGCCTGTTGTGACCAAACTCACACAAACCCATCTCACTAGGATTTTGGAGTACCTCCCAAGCTACACAATTCAACAACATAGTCTAGTTGTAGTAACCATAAATTGGTCAATATCATGTAGTCAAGCGAGGGCTTGGTTGGGTTCCCAAGTTGAAAATTAAGTAAGGGTAGTTGTGAGGGCATGATAGTTAGGGAGGGTCAGGGCATGAAAAGGAATAAAAGGGCATGCCAACACATGTCGGAAAATGTCAATTCATGCTGAACTAGAGTGGTAGGGAGTGTTGGGGCATATCAAAGGATAACTAGGTCAAAATTCATGGAAAGGAATGAATAAGAGTGTGTGCCAAGGAGTGTTAGCGAATTCAAGTGTGCTAAGGACAAAGTGTGTTAGGAGAAGTTTAGAATAGTATTTACAAGAGGTAAGCCTATAGATGTTATAGGAGGCTTGACATAGAAGTTTTAGACAAGATGAAATCACTTTATGCTAGGCACAACATTATTTTTCCTTTAGCTATTTTTTTAAAATGAGATGTGGCACACTTTGGCTACATGCTCATGTTTTAAACTATTCTAGATATTTTCATATTGTAAATTGTTGTGTATAATTTTTTGGGCACTCAACTTGTGTTAGCTTATATCTTGTGTGCCTTGTGCATATTGTGGTTCTTGCAAACTCTTAGTTAATGTTATTCTTTTTTTATGAACTAAACTTAAGTATGAAATATTGCCTATGTAAGCTATGTTTCTTAGTTGTTTTATGGTCATGGCTATATCATATGATCCTTGTCTTGGTAACTATTTAAGTGTTGAGATTGAAACAAGATGATGAGCTTAGTGAAAAGAGTCGCCTTCACTAAGTGGGCCCGCAGGCTATTTTTGGCGCAAGTCTAGTTTTAGACATGTCGATCATATTCTATGAGTTGCAGGATGCTATTTGTGGATGGTTGATCAAGTTGGAAAAATAGATGGACTTCTATTTTTATAAATATTGGGTGGAATCTATTTTTATATTGCCAGTCTAAAAATAGATATGTCGAATATTATTAGCTCTTAATAATATTTGGACTATAAACATTATCTTATTCTCTTGGAGCATTTCAGTTAAGTGAACAAATGTGACACAAAAGCTGATAGAAGGAATTATGCTATTACTGAGGGTTAAGTGGAGCTATTGCATGGATACTTCAATTAGAACTCATGTGACATAGTTTGGTGGAGTTATTGAGGTAGTTGGTGGAGTTGTGTTCAGTTTAACTGAGTTAAACATAGTTGAGCTAGTTGTATCTACTCTAACTGATTGATACACTAGTGAGAGTGGTGTGAATTAATTACTAATTAATTCACTAATTATTAAATCATTAATCAACTAAATAATACATCATTTAACTACAGTGCATGGACAGTTTTAGTGGAGACCAGTGAAGAGGTAGGTGAAAGAGCAGTGTGACTATCAGTTGTGACTATAGTGTTGCATGAGTTTTCACCACACATGGTTGGAGATGCCAATGAGGATTGCGTGAGCAAGGCTGGACCAATTCAAGTTCATTCGAAGCCATTCTTCAGCAGTGATTGCGCAGTAGAGGCAGGCTAGCAGGTGGTAGAGATTGGAGCATGTGTTTTTCTAGATCGGACCTGATTAGTGTGTAGAAATTGGAGATTGTATTGAGAGCTTGTGAGGAGCTTTGTATAATGATTGTTACATAATCTCTATGAAATATAATATACATATAGTTGGGGGTTTTAAACTTTAAGCTTTCCCATAAAATACTGTGTTCATATGTGTGAATGTTTATGGTTTTAATGTGAGCATGCGATTGTTTTTATTGTTGCAATTAATGATCAATGGCAGAAGAGATTCTGTATTGTGCATGAAGTCAAATAGTGTGTGATCAGGAGAATCTCAGATGTATAACATATCAGTTATATAAATTTCTACATGGTATCAGAGAGAGATTGATCATTGGAAAACATTGAAGCGGTTGAGTTTTGTGCTGGTGGAATTCGAATTTGCAGCAGTGTTTTCTTGGTGTCGAAGTTGAGATGTCTTTCAACGGATTGTGATTGGAGTATACCCTTGAGAGCAGATCGAATTATATTTCATGGAAGGACAGGATGGAGGTGGTGCTAGATGACAATGGGTTGAAGGAGTTCATAGATGCAGAAAGTCCAAAACCTGCTTCTAGAGATGCTGCTGCACTTGACGCATGGCAAAAGAAGACAACAAAATGTCGAAGGATTCTGTTGGAGGGTGTGAAGGATCACATAGTGTCCAACCTTCATGGTAAAGCTTCTCCATTCTTGATGTGGAAATCTTTGACATATTTATTCCAAAGCAAGAGCAACCAGAGGAAGTTGGCGCTCAAGGATAAACTCAGGAACATAAAAATGGAGAAAGGCGACAGTATGCCCAAGTACCTCACGAAATTCATCCAATGCAGGGATAAGCTGAGAAGTGTGGGGGTTATTGTAGATGACGAGGAATTGGTGAGCTTGGCTCTCCTTGGGCTTCCGAAGAGTTGGCATTCCTATCAGGACTCTGTCAATGGTCGGGAGAAATTTCCAGGATGGGAGCGACTTTGGTCGGATCTTGTGCAAGAGGAGATAAGGCGAAGTACTAGGGACGGATCGTCATCAAAGAACTCTGATGAAGAGAATTGCGCTTTTACTACCAAATCAAGGAAGGGTAGCAAGAATAATGCTTCAATCCTGCGAAAGGCAAGAAGTAGGACATGTCCAAGGTGAAGTGCTTTCACTGTCACCAACACGGACATTACGCCACTAATTGTCCACAGAAGAAGAAAAATAAGAAAGCTGATGGATCTACAGCTGGAGAGGCCTTAGCCTCACAGTTTGAGTTGGATTTTTCACTGATCTCATGCTTCGTCTCAAGTATGATGGGTTCAATGTGGTTTCTTGACAGTGGTGTGTCTTTTCACATAACTGGAGACAAAGATTTGTTTATTGATCTGGATGAGAAAGATCTTGGAGTGCACATCGAGATGGGTGATGATGGTAGATACAGTGCGATCGGTATCGGTACCATTTCCTTTGAGAGGGAGTCTGGTAAACCCTTCGTATTGAAGGAAGTGATGCATGTTCCAGGATTGAATAAGAATCTTATCTCTGTGGCTATGTTGGAATACAAGGGATATGATGTTGTCTTTAGTGAGGGAAAGACTTTCCTGCGCAGTAAGGCAACTGGTGAAACCCAGAGGATAGGGGTTCAAGTTAAGAACCTTTATCAATTGCAGGTAGATGGCTGCACAGCAATGGAAGGCAAGGCAGAAGGAGTGGTGAGCCGAGATGAGGGCGAGCTATGGCACAGGAGATTGGGTCATCTTCACCATGGTGCTTTGAAAATTTTGCAGCAGATTTCTACCAGGCTTCCCAAAGGTACACTTGCACAGTCAGATCAGTGCAAGGGATGTACTTTGGGAAAATTTGTGAAAGCCACCTTTCACAAGAAGGATAGTCGTGCCACAACGATCCTTGAGAGAATTCACATAGACATGTGTGGACCTTTCTCAGTAGCTTCGACAGAAAATCACAGGTGCTATGTGATATTTGTTGATGATTTTTCTCGGAAGTTCTGGATCTTCTTCATGCAGAAGAAGAGCGAGAAATACTCAAAGTTATGTGAGTTCAAGGCACTGGTTGAGAAATAATTAGGGAAGCAGGTGAAGGCTCTTAGGAGCGAAAATGGTGGTGAATTCATCTCTGGAAAATTCAAGGAATTTTGCAGTGTAGAAGGAATTCGAAGAGAGCTCATAGCACCTCATAAGCCACAGCAGAATGGGGTCGCTGAGCGAAAGCACAGAACGATCGTGGGTGCTGCACGGGCGATGTTGCATGATCAAGGCCTTCCCATACACTTGTGGGCTGAGGCATGCAATACTGTGGTTTATGTGCAAAACCATTGTCCTCACAGGATACTTGGCATGAGTACACCCGAGGAGGCGTTTTCTGGTAAGAGGCCTAATATTTCCCATTTGAGGATTTTTGGTTCACCTATTTACATTCATTTGACGAAGGATGCCAGGAAGAAGTTGGAGCTGACTGCAGAGGTTGGGATATTTGTGGGGTACACTGATACACCCCAAAACTATCGTGTGTATTTTCCAGACAGTCGCAAGACTGTTGTGTGACGAGATATCAAATTTCATGAGGAGAAAGCCATGAAGTGTTCACTTGAGAGGGAGCCACACTTGCATGCAGATGAGGAGCTTTTAGTTCCTAAGGATGAGCCTTAGGATGTGGATCAGCCACAAGAGGAGGTTCATGGAGTGGAAGAGACCACTCATGCAGCGCCAACCATCAGAGGGTGGAAGCACACTACAGAACCTGAGCGACTGATTTAGGATGTAGAGAAGATTGTAGGAGCACCTACATCACAGCGCAGACAGAGACAGTCACCTGACCAGTATACTGGATACATGGCTCTTATGAGCAAGTGTATCGTGTTTGAGCCATCCTCTTTTGAGGAAGTTGTGGAGGATCCCGCATGGGTAGGTGCCATGGTGGAAGAGTATGATTCGATTGTCAGAAACAGTGCATGGGAGATTGTCCCAAGGCTGAAAGGGAAATCAGTGGTAGGTTCGAGATGGATCTAAAAAGTGAAGCAAGCAGTTGACGGGAGTGTGGAGAAGTACAAGGCAAGATTTTTTTCCCAAGGCTTCTCACAGATTGAGGGGATCGATTATGAGGAAACCTTTGCACCTGTCACAAGGTATTCTTCCATACGGACGATTCTTGCTCTCTCAGCGCAGATGGGGTGGCACATTCATCAGATGGATGTGAAGAATGCGTTCCTCAACGGAGTCATTGAGGAGGAGGTGTACATAGAGAAGCCCGAAGGTTTCGAGATCTTCGGCAGCGAGTCGCATGTGTGTAGGCTCAAAAGAGCGTTGTATGGGTTGAAACAAGCACCTCGTGCTTGGTACACACAGATAGACAGTTATTTCACTGGACTTGGATTCTCCAAGAGTGAGGCGGATCCGAACCTATACCAGATTGTGGTGGAGGGTAAGTTGTCACTCATTGTACTTTATGTAGATGATTTGATTTTGACAGTGATGAACTCGTTGATACCATGCAAGGCTAATCTTGTAAAGGAGTTTGAGATGAAGGACTTGGGCCTCCTTCATTATTTCTTGGGATTGGAAATTGGCACAAGAATGGATTGAGCTGTGCCCCAAAGTATGCCCGGGAGACACCGGAGAAGTTCAACATGCATGGCTGCAAGCCTATCGACACTCCTCTCTTCCTCGTGATGGGAGGGGAAAGAGGATGCTACATCGGCAGAGGGTAGTGGATGCCACTGTTTACCGACAGTTGGTGGGGTCGCTTATGTATCTAGTCAATACACGACCTGACATATGCTACGCTGTTAACCAGCTTTCACAAGCTATGGTTAAGCCTACCAAGCTCTTTTGGAAGGCAAGCAAGCATGTATTGAGATATCTCAGAGGCACATCGGGATATGGACTATGGTACAGACAATCGGATGAGTTGAAGCTGTGTGGCTTCACAGATGCAGATTGGGCAGGGAGCCCAACGGACAGAAAGAGCACATCTGGAGGGATTTTCAGTATCGGGTCGACAACAGTTTCTTGGTACAACAGGAAGCAGAGATCCGTGGCACTCATTTCATTAGAGGCCGAGTACATCGCAGCGAGTTTGGCTGCATGTGAGGCTATATGGATGAGGAAGATCCTGGTCGGGTTGTTCGGTTCACACTTAGATCCTACTGTGATATATTGTGATAATCAGAGTTGCATCAAACTCTCGGTTAATGTATTTCATGATAGATCTAAACACATTGACATCCAGTATCATCATATCAGGGATTGTGTGTAGTGGAAGATCATGTTACTTTCTTACATTCCTACGGAGGATTAGGATGCTAATATCTTGATGAAGGCACTCACCAGGAGAAAATTTGAATACCACCAGGGCAGGATCGGGGTGGCGAATAATATCCATCTTGTTAAGAGGGAGTGTTGAGATTGCAACAAGATGATGAGCTTTATGAAAAGAGTCGCCTTCACTAAGTGGGCCCGCATGCTATTTTTGGCGCAAGTCTATTTTTAGACTATGTCTATTTTTAGACATGTCGATCATATTCTATGAGTTGCAGGATGCTATTTGTGGATGGTTGATCAAGTTGTAAAAATATATGGAATTCTATTTTTAGATATATTGGGCGGAATCTATTTTTAGATTTCCAGTCTAAAAATAGATATGTCGAATATTATTAGCTCTTAATAATATTTGGATTATAAACATTATCTTATTCTCTCGGAGCACTTCAGTTAAGTGCACAGATGTGACACAGGAGCTGAAAAAAGGAATTATGCTATTCCTAAGGGTTAAGTGGAGCTATTGCATGGATACTTTAGTTAGAACTCATGTGACAGAGTTTGGTGGAGTTATCGAGGTAGTTGGTGGAGTTGTGTTCAGTTTAACTGAGTTAAACATAGTTGAGCTAGTTGTATCTAGTCTAACTGATTGATACACTAGTGAGAGTGGTGTGAATTAATTATTAACTCATTAATCAATTAAAGGATACATCAGTTAACTACAGTGCATGGATAGTTTCAGTGGAGATCAGTGAAGAGGTAGGTGAAAGAGCAGTGTGACTATCAGTTGTGACTATAATGTTGCATGAGTTTGCACCACACATGGTTGGAGATGCTAATGAGGATTGCGTGAGCAAGGCTATACCAATTTGAGTTCATTCAGAGCCATTCTTTAGCAGTGATTGCGCAGTAGAGGCAGGCTAGCAGGTGGCAGATATTGGAGAATTTGTTTTGCTAGATCGGACTTGATTAGTGTGTAGCAATTGGTGATTGTACTGAGAGCTTGTGAGGAGATTTGTATAATGATTGTTACATGATATATATGACATATAATATACATATAGTTGGGGGTTTTCAGCCTTAAGCTTTCCCATAAAATACTATGTTCATATGTGTGAATGTTTATGGTTTTAATGTGCGCATGTGATTGTTTTTATTTCCGCAATTAATGATCTATGGTAGAAGAGATTATGTCTTGTGCATGAAGTCAAATAGTGTGTGATCAGGAGAATCTCAGATGTATAACATATCAGTTATATAAATTTCTACATTAAGTGGGACACTTTGAGCTTGGACATGAGTGGCATAAGATGAGTTATAGGTAGTTCTTAGGTGAACATGGCACAATCTACTTGTAGTAGGTGCAATTTTTCAAGTTGTTGCGGTTGAAGCAGACCAATATTGTCACATGAACTACAATAGCCAAGGACTTGATTGGGTTCCCAAGTCGTGAAAAAATGTAAATGCTAGCTATGAGGACATGAGTGCCAAGGCATGCTAGGGAATGCTAAGATGTGCCAGATAGTGCGAAGGCATGTCAAACATGCTAAGATGTGCCAAGTGATAAGGCATGCCAAGATGTGCAAGGGTGTGTCAATGCGTGCCAAGGATTTTCAAGGCAAAAAAAGGGTGAAAAACGTTAAACTACAAGGAAATGAAATCATAAGAGGGATAATAAGTCATCCATTTACCTTTTTCAAGAGGGGCATGCTAGACACATCAACACTAGGCACCAATAGGTGCCAAGTGCAAAGTATTAGTGCATTCTAAGTGCCAAGTATTCCTTCGTTTTTTCTCATTTACTTTCCAACAATTGATCTCAAATATGTTTAATATTAAACCATGCCAAATCATACCAAGGCATCTCAACGTATTCCATACATGCTAAGACTTTCCAAGTACTAAAACTTTCCAAGAGCCAACACGTACCAAGCACCAATATGTGTCAGGGAGTGTTATGCATGTTATGAAGTGGAAGGGCATGTTGAAGAGTGCTAAGGTGTGATAGAGAGTGCTAATGCATGTTAAGGAGTGTTAAGGATTACTAGGACAAAAAATTAAGGGAGAACTAGGTCAAAATTCAAGGAAGTTAATGAATATGAGGAACATGTGCCAGGGAATGGTGTTAATGAGTGTTAGTTGTCATGCCAAGGAGGAAGTCACAAGGTATGCTAAGAATTGGTAAGGCATGCTAGGGAATATCAAGGAATTCCAAGAAGTGCCAAAGTGTGCTAGGGAATTCGTGCTAATTATATATGCCAAATAGTGCCAAGATATGCCAATACATGCGAGGTGCTAAGGATATGCAGGGTGATAGGGTATGCCAATATGTGTTAAGAAGTGTCTAGGTAGCAAAAGGAAGAACCAAGCTAAAATGAAAGGAAATGAACACATAAGAGGATTAATAAGTTGGTACTTTATATTTTTCAAAAGGGCATGCTAGCCACACTAATAATAGATCCCGATACATGTCAAGTGGCATTGTGTGCCAAGTGATAATGTATGTCAATGCATGCAACCAAGGTGTTCCAGGGAATGCTAAGGACTACATTCATGCCAACACATGCTAGGAGAGTTCTATGTTGTGTTAACGCATGCCACAATGTTCTTGGGCGTCAGTGTCATGACAAGATATTCTAGGTACAAATATTTTCCAAGACATGTGAGGTGCTAAGAAATGTTAGTGTGTGCCAAAGCATTAATTTAACTTGTGTCCATATTGTTGAGGAGTGTTAGGTATTTCTCATTAATAGAATTGATAGAGTTTGATTAGGTATTAAATAATTTATTTCCTACACACACTAGTGGAACTTTATCTAAAGAGAATTTTCTAGATAATAAACTTAATAGATATGAATCATGTGTTGACTCATAGGAAAACTCTATTCGACTAGTCATTACTTGAGGTAACTGATACACACTAATTACTTCTTAAAAAATTGATTCACTCTAACCACTATGGCGTTAGACATATTACAAAAATTACTCCACAACAATGATCTTAAATCGTTATCTTTTGACAAAAAATATATTAACTGGCACATAGCATCATTAAAAACCCATTGGAATGATCAATGATGATGAACATTTTTTGACTGTTACCAAAAGTAACAAAAAAAACATTAGTGAGGGTCATTAATAGTTCGTCACTAGAATTTTCACCAAAGAGATAATTCGTGATGGGCCTTTAATGACCCTCACCAAAAGTGTCATTGAAAATAGCTTTGGTGACGAACCTTAAAGGACCATCACTATATACACTTACAACAACATTTTTTTAAGGACCGTCACCATATGTGACATTGGTGATGGACCTTAAAGGTCCGTCACAAGCATGGCCCTCACCAATGTCCTTTTTTTGTGTAGTGTTTAGATTCCCAAGATAAAATATCTATGTTTATGTGTGTTTTTTCCATTGAAATTTTTGTTTTAATTAAGAATATATTTGTAGCAATTAATTGTATAGGGCTAAAACTTACATTTGGTATCAAAATAGTTTTTTCTTCAAGGGGATGCCTTTATGGCTAAGGGATTTGGATTAGGCTTGTGGTGGATCTTGTTACAGTGGGAGATATATGAAAGTGATTCTTGTGCTGAAAAATAAATGGAAAGAAGTTTAAAGGTAGAGATCGTGAAATTAAATGGGTAGATTTTTGAGTTGACGAAACTAAAAATCGAATATTTGTTGGTGGAGAGATATTAGTGGATCATTGTGGATCTCGATACTACACCAACAAGATTTGAAATAGAAGTCTAGATCAATTTGGGTAAAAAGGGAAGAAGCACAATACAATGTGTCGCTCAGGTTTAGTATTGATAAATGTTTCAGTGGAAGCTACAAAAAAGCCTTAGTGGGACAAGCTAGGGGATTTTTATCAATATAAGTACTTGGTGAAAAAATTTTTCCTATGGAATAAGATATATAACAAGAGGATCAAGGATGGAGGCTTTGAACAATAACATTTGAATTCCTTCAATGTTATGGTAAGTTGGCTATTATCTATTGATATTATGATTTTAGATGGAGATACATGCATCCATTTGTTATGTTCTCTATGAGACTCACGGAATATTATTTTTGTTTCCATATGAAGTAGTGAAACTAATTTAAAATTCAATGAAATAGTCTCATCCTTCTTATTGGAGGAGATGTGATGGAAAAATATGGAAAGACAAAATGAAGACACTTGTTCTGTAAGAGGACACACTGAAAATAGAAATAAAAACAATTACTTGAGTAAGATATATAAATATATAGGAATATATAATCTCTTGGAGAGATCATAAATGTATGTTGGATATTTGGAAAAGAATGGCATTACAAGAAATATTACAGATCTAAAATTCTTGAGAAGGGAAAGGAATCTAAAGATTCTCCTCTTGCAAAAGAAAAAAACTCCTTAGATGAGGGATGGGGTGTATACTTGGCGTAATAAAGTACACATTTAGGTCATGAGGCATGAATAGTCAACTTAGGTAGGTCCTTTCATATGACTCCTCATAGGGAGTTGTTTTGCGAGTGTAAAAGATTCGGTGTTGGTGATGTTTTCTTAAGAGATGACTCAAAATAATAATCATAATATGAGGAAAACTTGAGTTGAAAATAATGGGTGGAAGGATTAGAACACTCAATGGTGTTCGACACATCCCAAGATCATCCAGAAATTTGATTTCCATAAGAAAGATAAGCAATACATGTGTAAAAAAAAGGCGAAAAGGAAATGTGTAGGATGATTTGAGGAGAAAAGGCATTACTCAGGGGAGTTTGGATTGGAACTCTTTATAAGTTTTTGGGAAACACTATTATTGATGGGTATAATAGTTCTATTATTCCTAAGAGTAAATCAGAAGAAGGAAAAACTCATGTAGCTTTTAGATAAAAGACTACGTTATGGCATCAAAAACTAGGACATATCATAGAGAAGGGCCTTTGAGTGCTACAAAATAATGGTATGGTATAAGGAATGTATATTTTGTATCTAGATTTTTATTTATATGAATATTGTTTATATAGTAAGTATAATCAAGTAAGATTATCCTCTGATTCTATGAGGTCAAATTGAATATTATAATTGGCGCATAATGATGTGCTTGGATTGATATGTTTTCACTCATTGAGTAAACATGTGTATTATGTCTCATTTATATATGAATCCTTAATAAATACCTCGGTTTATTTCCTTAAGAATAAATGTGAAGTGTTATACAAGTTCAAAGTGTTTAAGGCCCTTGTGGAAAATCAGAAAGACATGAAAAGTAATGTGTGTAGAAAAAATAACGTTGGAGAATGTTGTGGGAATGAATTTAAAGAATTTTGTAAGAAGTGTGATATAGAAAGGAAAAATACAACTACACAAACACATCATCTTAATGGAGTTTTAGAAAGGATGAATATGACATTAATGAAGAAAGAAAGGAGCATGCTCAGTGGTGCCGAGTTAGGGTAGGAAATTTGGGTATAGGTAGTGGACATTGCTTGTTATATGGTAAATAGACCACCCTTATCAAGTTTGGATCACAAGACTCCACATGAGGTATGCAATGGTAATAAACCTTCTCTTAAAAATATTAGGGTATTTGAATGTGACGATTATGTACACATTAGAAAGTAGAATAAGAGAAAGCTAGATAAGAAAGTTGAAAAGTGTATAATTATTAGATATAAAGATAGTCACGAAATTTATAAGCTTTGGAACCCAGAAACTAAGAAGGTTGTGTATAGTAAAGATGTGGTATTTAGAGAAGTCAAAGATTCTAAATAGAATTTCCTAACAAGGGATAAAGAACCAAAAAATATAGAGTTTGAATTGAAGGATGATGAATTAGACTCTACCAAAGAATAGGAATCATAAGAAGAATAACCATAGACTTTGGAAATGAGGAGATTGGTTTAGAAAAGAAGTGTTAGCAAAACCTGACTAGTGGAAGAGTCAAAGTTAATTTGTTAACAATGGTGGTTTTGGGCACATGGTTTCGGTTTTCATGGTTTTATTCCCATGAACTACATGTAATGAACCCTTTAAAAGGTTTGGGAAGACTTCATTGTAAGAGGCGAGGAATGTCAATAATGAAGGATCACTTCGAAAAATTGATTGGATTTTTGCCAAAGGAAACTAATAGGATATCATATTATTTAGTTTTTCCTTCGATTTAGGTTTACAAGTATAAAAAAAATTAAAAGTTTTATGACATTTTTTTTTTGCGTTTTCTTATCTTATCTCAATATGTATATGTATATATTTTTCTGTCTCCGTGTGTGTGTGTGTGTGTGTTTGTACAATAATTTTAACATGGTGTTAGAGGTTGGAATTGGAGCTTGGTGCCTTCATGTGTCAACTATATGGGGATAATAGATAGGAAGTCAAGGAGAGATTAGCATAAAAAATCGAGGATATGCTAAGGGAAAAATTGTAGAAGCTATAGAAATCAAGATATGCATTGCATGTGGGCATGATGTGAAGAAGTTTGGATTGAAGGGTGAATGGAACTAGAGAATGAGTGGAGCACTATTGGGGTTAATCAGTGTTGCAAAAACAACCCCATTAGAATGTATACAATAAGTAAATATTATTTATTGCAGCTGAAGACTTAGAATGTAAAGGACAATACAAATATCGTGGCCATAGTCTTCTCCTTTGAGATATGGGAATTGCACCACATCAAGGTGAGTAAAAAATGCGAGGTGAGCCACGGTTAGATCATCATCATGGATAAATATTTCATGAGTCTAATGTTCTGTATGCCAAATAAGAAAAGGAAGACTACAATCTATACCTTTACATATTTTGTCACCATTGATCGACTTAAGGAAGACCAAATTTCCAAGTAGTGTTATAAAATATTTTTCCGCACTTATATTTAGATGCATTTTTTCATCAGAAAGCATCATTTTATCCCTATACAAACCTACATTTTACTTAAAAAACATTTTTTCAAATTCCATATGCAAACTTCCCACATAAAAAACACATATTTATGTGGGTCCTCCCAAGTAAACAAGCATATGCCTTAAAATATGTTTTATATATATATATATATATATATATATATATATATATATATATATATATTCACTTTTTCGGGTAGCCAAAAGCCACCTATTGTAGCCCCTGTCATAACCAACCAAATTAATATTTGGTGGTATTTATACACACCTTGCATTGTGCACTATACACATGATTTTCCTCTGTATCTTAACATTGGAAAATTTATCCTAAGTAAAGTATGTTATCCCTATGATTTTAAGCACACTCGCTTCTTCTGGAAGCCCTCGTTTTCATATTGTAGTACTAAGCCTCTTTATCTCACTATCAAAGCTTTTGTTGGAGGAGGAGACCTTTAGTGACCCTTATTGAGTTCATTGAAAAAAAAATTCCTCTAAAACAAGATGTAGTCACTCATAAACATTATTATATCATTATTTTGTAATTTAAACATTGTCATAATAATATTCGTCATTTCTCCAATTAAACAACCAAAATTAATATATTGTTGTAAAAATTATTTTATCTAATGAATTTATGAATTGGAAAATGTGATTTTATGAATTCCTACACCAAAATTAGTTTTTGATACCAAGCCTCATCGATTGGAATATCTCCTCCTCCCTAGATTAAAATCGGCTCAATAGGTATTGGAGGTTGATGTATCAAAAAGGGTATCTTCGTAGAAACTTAATTTGAAGTATTCTAGAATTTTATTTATGCCTCAACAACAAGGTTTCTTTCAAAAAAATATTAGAGCTTACCTTGCCATGTATGAAGATGTTTTTAGTAAATTAATATTTTTTTTTTGGCCAAAAAAACAACTACATAAATTTGTACTTTCATGTAACAACTTGCTTTAAAGGCACTTTTTGCACAAAAATTACTAGAAAATGAAGTGAACTTAAAAAATTCGAAGACATGGGTTTTGAGCAGGATATGGTAGTTAAGTAATACATGAGAGAAATTTGCAGAAAATGCATGATAAGGGATGCACACGCATGTTTGTAGAGCTTATTTAATAATTTTTTGCAAAAATTCATAATATATTTTGTGTAGCAAATTTGTATTTTTATATGGTTGCATGCATCCCAAGACTAGATCTTGGTTTGGAGCTTTTTCCATATAATGAACATATGATCATCCTCTATCAGCCAAGATTTTGAGTCCATCGGGTCAACATAGGAGCAAGGTCAAATTATTGGTCAACACATAATGTAGTAGTAGAACCCAAGATGAGTAAATGCCAAATTAGCCATGAGATCATCATTCCTACTTCAGCTAGTAGTACCTATCAAGGATAAAATTAATGTATAAAAAAATTTCAAAATTTTTTATTTAATAAAATGAATTGATGATAAACATGTGATATTTGTGTTTTACCCCCATCATATTAACCTTTTTCATCCTTATAAACTACCTTCTTCTGATACGATTGTCATTCCATATGTTATAACTATTTTCAACCATCATACCTTACCTATTATCAGATCATGTTTGTTATTGTTGAAGTCCAAGATATGGTTCATTTACAAAGTCCTACCTTAGTCATAATTTCAGGAAAAATAGAAGATCTTGTCATACAAATTGAGTGGATCCCTATTTCCTCGATGGCTAATATAAATTTTTTTCATCTTCCACATCTTTCTCACCTTGAAATGTCATAAATTTTATTTTGTGATAAGTTTGATTTAGAATATGAAGGCACTCTCCTTAATGAAATATTAAAGTGATGATCTTAAGATGATGGAATTTCTTCATGCATGGAATGGCTTGAATTAATAATGCATATATATAGCACAAGATCATAAAGTACATAGGGAAATTCTTGGAGTCTCTCATGAAAAATGTTTATTTAGATGAAAATATCTAGACTATTAATGGGATCCAAGAAATAAATGGGTACATGGCCACAAAAAGAAAGGGGTTGTAGCAACTATTTATTCACACATTGTTTGGTAAAAAGTGTATAACCCTCACCTACAACTCTTATTTCAATTATTTTATGTGTAATTTATTTTGGTAAAATTTCACAATGGGTAACTTGATTGCATTAATTGGGAACCATCTTGTATATGAATATCATTAGTCATTTAATTAGTTCTTGAAGAACTTCATAGAACTACTGAATAATTTTGGAATGTGCAAAAGAGTGTAATGTTCCTACTTAGCCTTAGCTAAGAGGAGACATTAAATTTTGATTTGTTTTATGTTTTATGAATAAATGAATAAAGGAGGACATGTAAAACTCCTAATAAATCAATGCCCATGTGAACAAAGACAAATCTGGGCTATGCAAATAATCACTTGCAGGTGTGAAAGAGGGTTGAGCCAAAGATTGGGTCCACCTTGAACAAATCAATTGCGCTGTCTAGGTTCAATGCATCTCCAAGAGGGACTGCGCAGTTCTAGAAGGGAGCCTCTAATGTGAAGAGGGGTGACTCATCAAAGTGGTTTAGGGTTTGAAAAGGCTTTCTCATGCTATAAAAAGGAGGAGAAGACACTTGCAGAGGTTGTTGATGAATTATATTTCTGAAGTATTTGTCTGCTTAGACAAATACCATTCTCTGCTGTTTAGTGGAGGATTGTGATTGGAATTCCTGTCTAGGAGTTTCATCTCTTCCCTTGAGGTTCATTGGAGGAGTTATTTGCTGAATTTGGCCACTATCTGGTTTGAGACCAAGCTCTATCTTTCATGAGCAGCGCTGGCCCATTGAGGGTTTTCCAGCTGCTATCTTTTGTAGCAAGTGGCATTTTAGATCTGCTCAGATCTAGTTGTTTTCGAGAGGCTTTATCTATTGGAGAGTGTTCTTCAGCCTCCAAGGAGTTAGCTGATCTATATTTTATATCAGATTTGTAATTTTCATTCCATGTATTCAGTCTCCTTCACCCTCTGCGCAGTTTTTTCTTCGTACTGTGTTATTTTGTGAGAGGGCTTTATTATTTCAGTTTGCTATCAGTTTGGAGGAAGATATCTTGGTGTTAGGCTTGCCTTCCCTAGGTGATCCGTGGATTGGGTTGCTGATCCATGTGTCTACAGATCTGATCTATTTCAGTAATAAAAGTTATCTTCAGAAATTTCTGGGTTTTCTGCAGCACGATATATTGTAATTCAGATCTACAGCTTAATATGCAGTATTTTGATGTAATTCCAGTTGGATCTTGTTCTTAAAGTCTTGTAGCTTCCAGATATGTATTATATATGATGTTTCATCCATAGATATGTCCTAGATCTGAAATTTAATTTAAAACAACTGAACCACCTAGAAAATAACGCTGTCTATGTATTTCTGCAGTTTACTTCTAGTTGCAGCTCTCATTTCTGAAGGGATCTTGCCCTATTTCTTTTTGTAATCAATTGTAAAGGCAATAAGCTCATTTTTAAATCTGATTTACTGATATAATACTAAAGTATCATATATTTTGCTGACCTCCTTTGAGTTTCAGTCAAATCTATGCAATTCTAAGTAGCTGGGGTTTCATGTTGCAACAACTTCTCTCTTTGGCTGATTTCTAGCTAGTCTTGTTTCCGGGAGATCTGTTTAATGTGCTTAAAATTATTTGTTTCTACTGAAATTGCATATATGTCACATACAGCTTGAATGAGGGGATTCTAGCCCTGATCAGATTTTTATTTGCTCAGATTTTCTTATACAACATTTCCATTGAAGGCCTTGTTGAGATTCCTGAATTGGGATTATTCCAAGTTCTATAGGCAGAGTCTACAGTTGGCTAGGTAGCCTCTGGTTCTCACCCTCTTTTCAGAGGTGACATAACCTGTAAATGCCTCTATAGTCCATCTCTGACATAGAATCTTGAGAATCCCCAAAAAGGGACATTACAAAGAGTGGTTTGAATCTTGTTTAAGAAATCCAATCAAACGTCCCTACTTGGAATATATTATTGGTGTATCAAATTGACTAAGGCATAAATCCGTTTTAGATAGTATCATGGACTAAAACTTATGATATTTTCTCTCCATGCTCTTCCAATGACTTATGGTCTTATTTTCTTATGGGTTATTTCATGAGTACATGTGTTTTTCTTGGCCGCTAAAACACTCATTGATGATCTTATGTTGAATGGTTTCATAAGGTTGCAAAATACATGAAATTTAGATCTTCTAACTTGGCTTGTGAAAGACACATATTTGTTGAGTTTGGTTGTTGAATAATGTGAAAATTGTTTTTTTTTTGTAAGTATTTTTGGAACCGAAGCTACAAATAAAGCCAAAGAAATGGAATGGAAAAAAAGTAGAGGAAAGGGGTGCTTACAAGAAAATTCATGTAATTATGGAAATGCTACTTATTTTTTTCAATGTAGTAAGAGTATTATTGAAATATTAATGTGTTCTTCACAATATGTCTGCTTAGATGTTTTTATCAAGGGTTGAACAATTTTTGTATAAGAAAGTAGTGGGAAAACTTCATGAGTTGTTTTAATGTTATTAAAAGGATCAAAATTTAAATGTATGAATTTGAAAATTCTTTAATAATAGTGGAAAATAATTGGATGTGATACTCTATGTGCACCCTTTCATTTCCTATAGGTTGTATATGATAATGTGCAAGGGACTAATAAGTAATAGAGGATTGTTTTTTTTATTAGAGAAGAACAAATTGAACCAATATGCATCATTTTTTCATGAGCAACATAGTATGGTATGAAGAAAAAAAATGAGTTGATATTTTTCTAATAAGTCAGTTGGATTGTGAAAATTTTGCAAAGTTATTAGCTACCTTTTACTCTATATGCATTGGGACGTGCAAAATATCAAATGTGCGGGGAGATGTTGGGTTGTTGTTTTTCCATATTTTAATTTTCAAACCATCCATTTTTACATCATTTCATTTGCCCAATCACCATTTTTAATCATATTTATTTAAAAACACACCAAAACTCAAAATTCCCTCATGCATGCTTATGTATTCGATTATCATTATTTCATTTATTTTAATGAATCAATTAGGATTATGCTTGGTTTTACTAATGACATTTTACCAATTCTGTTATTGAATTTAGTTTTGATAGCCACCTTTATGATTGAGATATCAACCTAGTTCTATAAGAAATTTGGACATGTGGGTCTTATCACCAGGACCTTTAATATGGATTTGTGTTGCTCAAACTTCACCCAGGTCACACATGTCAGCCTCTAGTGCTTGATGAGATATCATGATCCAAATTAGGAGCAGTTTTTGGGTAGTCAACTTTCAACACGATTGTTGGGAAAATCAAAACATCTCAAAAAATAGAACATATCTTTGTACATAACATGCGAATTTGGGTGCTAAGTGGACGACTTCCTCAAAAAGTGAATAATTTGGGAGATATGGGAATATCTCTAATATATATTTTCCCAGATTTGTTATTGTAACTAAGTTTAGGATCCATGGGTTTTGGATCTCCAATATCCCATTTTGTGATATAAATGGTAATCATATGAATTAATATAAGAGTCACTGTTATTATGAAAATACTATTTGATATTTCATATAAAAACTTTATTGTTGTGGGAGTGTTAATTTTCTATGCAATCATATTTTGTGAATGGTTTCATAGTGTAGTCCTGTAGCAATTTAAGAGCTTATATGACTTCTTTAGCAACATGAAAATGAGTTAGGATGGCCCCTTGTGTAATGGAAGCATTTATATTTTTTTCTTATTTTTGTTTAGTTATAGTAAATTTAATTATATGCATATTTTAATTCCTTCCATTATTGTTAATTTCAGTTCATTTGAAGGTATGCTTTGATCTCAATTTTCTGTGGTGTGACAATAGAGTGTAGGTTATTCATATGAACCATCTAATTTATTGAGGACTTGTTTATGTTTAATGGAAAAACTCACTAATTGATTTATAAGTTAAATGATTAAATGATTTTTTTATTGTATCATAGTAAAACCTTTACATGGTGATGTTTTAATTTTTTTTATAACCATGATTGTGTTTATTTCTTTAAGCTAAAATTAATTTTCATAAGTTAGAACTCTTCTTTCATAGTTGTTACACCAATTTTTGGTCATCTAACCTGTTACTATTAGATGGACCAAAGTACACCATGTAAGACCAATTTTACCCTAAGTAAAATTTCCTTCACTATGAAAAATAACTTAGTAAACCACATTTATTATGTTGTTTATGGTCTAAACAGGAAACCCCATGAGGAAATATTGAATAAATCCACATTTGTTTGATTTTCCTCAAGGAATAATTAGTTAAATAACAATTTAATTAATATTCATGGTAATATTTAACCCAAAACAGGAAAATTAATTAGATAAATCATTATTTATCTCATTATTTTCTAGGAATAATTATTTAAACCTTATTTAAATAATATTCCTTGTTAAATTTGACTAAATCAGTTATAAATAAGTGAATAAACCATTATTTATTTGATTATTACTCAACCACATCCTTAATATAATAAATAAATCATTTATTTATTTATTATTTACTAATAAAGGGATTTGACCAAAGTCAAATTCTTTTTTCCCTCCAAAAAATATAATAAAATATTACATAAAAGTTGGATCTTGATTTGGTTAATAATATTTTAACTATGCACCAATATCTAGACTAACTCAATATTTTGTTATAAATAGAAGGGTTTTTCCATTCACTCACTGCCTTTTGTTGCCTAAAGATCACTCTGGATCTATATTTTGGTTTGAATTTGATCCACCATCATTATCATATTTTGCTACCATTTTCTTGTGAGCTCCCTTTGAGTTCCATTTTTGTCTGGGTTTTCTACACCATCAAGAGAGAGGGATTTTAGGTCTGAAATGCTAAGGACTTACAAGAACCCATCCCATTGAGGGGGATTGGTAACATCTTTCTATGTTCCCTTCCCAGGTGTCAAAAATACAAAAATTATTTAAAACAATCTTGTCTTGTCTATTGGATGCATGGAACAACTCTTTCTTTTATTTACTGCTTAATGTTTTTTAATGCATAGATCTAGATTTTGCAGCATTTATCCTGGTCAACTAATTGCAAGTCTAAATATATTGGCAGCCATCTTTGTTGTTAGGGTTGTTTGTTATGCACGAATAAAGTGACCATTTTTGGTACGACTGCGATTAAGATTCACACCAACAACTGGCGACTCCAAAAGGGTTTACAATTACGACCTCTGTCATTTTTCAGATCCCCACATATCCAGTTGCTTCAAACCCTAGGATTTCTCTTCAACTTCTTGTTTTGATTTTCTTGATGTTTTTTTTAACTCCTCCAGTTGTGCCCTTCACAAAGAAAATATTTACTATCTGCCATGGGCGTTGTAGATCCTTCAGATGATCGATTGATCGTCTTCGATGTTGAGTCAGAACATCCTCCTCTTCCTGCTTCCGTCGCCTTCCAAATCCCAGTCAATATCCAGAACGCCAACATTTCCCATTGTATCATTGATGAGGGGGCACCCACCTATGTGATGTCTGATTCAGTTTGGAACCAACTCGGATCACCTGACCTCGCCCCTTCCACTATCACCCTCCGACCGTGGGATGACCACGCTTCCGAGCCCATTGGCCTGTTCCGCAATTGTCCTATTACTATTGCAGAAAAGACTGTTTGCATTGACATAGAAGTAATTGATGCCCCCTTAGATTACAACATTCTATTGGGTCGTAGCTACACCTATGCGATGTTTGTTGTACCATCTGCGGTTCACCGCAAGATGTCCTTTCCCCATAATGGAAAGATAGTCACCATTGACTAGTTGACATATTACAAATCAAAGTCTCAGACCTCCCCTAAGTCCATCATATCTTTAGTGGATAATAATCAAACCTTCAAACCTTTGACCAACGTCTCACCCGGAGTCTACAAAGACTTTTATTTGCTTGGTTTATTCCCTGGTCTCCCTCCTCCTATCTTTGATCCCATCTCATCGAATGTTTGCATGATGCAATAATCTTGGCGTGACTCAAGTGCCCCGCTTTGGATAGTCAGTAGCCCCGCCCTCCGAAACCTGCTCCTAGCCTTTCGACTCACCCTTCTGGACCTCCTCCTCCTGGCCCTTCACCTGCAGCTGGTATCCATGAGCCTCTCTACCCTCCTGGCACGGTTCCTTCTGGCCTTAACCATCTCAGAGCTGTCCCGCTTGGCCATTACCCCTCCGGTCAGATACCGTTCCTAGCTCCCCTTCCTGGAGTGTTCTCAGTACCGGTTATGGATACCTTATCCCTTCCTAACTTGACCCTACGGATCCCCATTTGGTACATTGATCCCCCAACCACTACCCCGCTTGGTTAGCCCAAACGTTATCTTTCTTTGACCCCAGTTCAAATGGTCCCCATGACTCCTCCCTCTGCTATCGTGCCTCAGCCACCTCAACAGGAACCTCCTCCTATTGCGATAGCTTCTGGTAAGGGGGAAAAGCTCGCAAGAAGGCACCTAAAGACAAGGCCACCCTGACAAAAACTGCTCCTCCTCATCCTTCAAAGCATGCACCTTCGTGTGCTTTGTGTGATGTTGTCAGTCATGCCACCCGTAATTGTCTTGAATTGCCTCATCTCAAGCCCATGGTTAATGAAGCATTTCTTGAGTCTGATATCCCAGAAGTCCATGTTACTTTACCTGATTCAACCAAGAAACTGAAGACTTTGTGCACAAATCACCCTTGTGCTTTGTGTGATTTCCATGGCCATTATACTTACCTCTGTCCCCGCCTTGAAGAATACTACTCCTCTGTGGAAGTGGTTTTCCAATTCGAGGCCAAGCGCAATGAGTCCACCACTCCCTTATTTTCACATTTTGCTTCAGTAGAATCAGAGGAAAAACCCACTCCCATAAACATTCCCCCTCTGGATTTCAAAACGATAGAGTCTTAGGCCACTGTCTACTACCTGTCATCATCTATGAGATCCACGGTGGAAGGCCCCCCTGGGACTTCCCCTTCTATTTCTCCGGACTTCATCCATTCTCTTTATGCTCTAAAAAGGGAAGTCGTCTATCTGTTACTCAGTATCCCCCATTTCATCATCATCCCGGTTGTCAGTCTGTCAGTCACTGTATTATTATCTCTTGTGCCTTAATTGAGGATCCCTTATTGCCTCACCTATGGCATACCTCCTTTTGTTGACATCAGATCATTTTTTCCAGAAGACAGGTCTAGAGGGTGGTGTACCTTGGTTCCATCTTCCACTTTTTTTCAGTGCCTCAGATCAGGCAAAGGGACTCCTTATTTCCCTTTGACTTGATTGTTTCTGAGCTCCAACTCCTTATAGCATGATCAAGATCTGTATACTTGATGGTTCAGTGATGCAAAAAATTGTCCCGGTGATTCCCGAGTGTGTGTGAGATGTTTCAGACCTCATGAGGGGGTGGCCCTTTAGGTATCCCCCCACATGCTCGGATGACCTCTTCAGTACAACCTTCGACGCAACTCGATATATTTGATGGTGTCGGCCTTCGTTACTTGCAGCGCCTTTTAGTTTGCATGTATCATTCAGATTTTCAGAGCCCTTTCCTGTTTATAGGGGAACTTTGGTTGTAATTATATCTCATGTACTCAGATATTATTGTATAAGTCTTGGCTGTTATCCCAGGGATAGTATGTATGTGGGATTCATTATCATGCTTTTATTTGGCTCATGTTTATGCCAGTATGTACTATATATTTTAGTCCCTTCTTTACTATACGCATTATTCTTTGTACTTTGTCTCAGTGAGCATAGGTATGCCTCCCCCTCTGCCTATAGCACAGGTACTCAATCATAAAAGAGACTTGTCACACCTGTAAGTCTCGCCTCCTCACGGTCTAGTCCTCTAGTGCTTTGGTCTACCTCATATTTCTCTTTCTCTGACTTCCCCTTCGGTTTCTAGTGATTGAGTTCTTACAACGTACTTTGGTCATATGATTATCTCCTAACGCTCGCACGTTGGGGGGAAATCTGTTACACCAATTTTTGGTCATCTAACCTATTACTATTAGATGGACAAAATTACCCCATGTAAGACCAATTTTACCCCAAGTAAAATTGCTTTCACTATGAAAAATAACTTAATAAACCACATTTATTAAGTTTTTTATGGTCTAAACAGGAAACCCCATGAGGAAATATTGAATAAATCCACATTTGTTTGATTTCCTCAAGGAATAATTAGTTAAGCAATAGTTTAATTAATATTCCTAGTCATATTTAACCCAAAACAGAAAAATTAATTAGATAAATCATTATTTATCTCATTATTTTCTAGGAATAATTATTTAAACCTTATTTAAATAATATTCCTTGTTAAATTTGACTAATCATTTATAAATATTTGAATAAATCATTATTTATTTGATTATTACTCAACCAAATCCTTAAAATAATAAATAAATCATTTATTTATTTATTATTTACTAATAAAGGGATTTGACCAAAGTCAAATTCTTTTTCCCTCCAAAAAATATAATAAAATATTCCATAAAAGTTGGATCTTGATTTGGTTAATAATATTTTAACTATGCACCAATATCTAGACTAACTCAATATTTTGTTATAAATAGAAGGGTTTTTCCATTCACTCACTACCTTTTGTTGCCTAAAGATCACTCTGGATCTATACTTTTGGTCTGGCTTTGATCCACCATCATTGTGATATTTTGCTACCATTTTCTTGTGAGCTCCCTTTGAGTTCCATTTTTTTCTAGGTTTTCTACACCATCAAGAGAGAGGGATTTTAGATTTGAAGTGTTGAGGAATTACAAGAACCCATCCCATCGATTGGAACTAGTAACATCTTTCTATGTTCCCTTCCCAGGTGTCAAAAAATACAAAAATTCTTTAAAACAATCTTGTCTTCTCTATTGGATGCATGGAGAAACTCTTGCTTTTATTTACTTCTTAATGTATTTTAATGCATAGATCTAGATTTTGTAGCATTTATCTTGGTGAACTAATTGCAGATCTAAAGATATTGGCAGCCATCTTTGCTCTTAGGGTTGTTTTTTATGCACGACTAAAGTGAGCCTTTTTCGTACACTTGCGATTAAGATTCGTACTAACAATAGTCAACTTGCAAAGTGATTTTTCATGTATAAGTAAAAAATTAGATGTTGCATATATTTTGCATTACACTTCATAAATTTATGAACTTTGATTAATGATTTAAATGTTACAATTGTGTTGGAATTTATGAAAAAATGTGGAAAATGTGTTAAAGGTGATGACGTAGGTGATCAGGATTCAAGAATAGAGGAATGAAGATCAAAATGGATGGAGAAGGTGTTGTGACTTTGAAGGAATTTCTAGTGTAGCAAATCACCTCAAGGGTAGATGAAATCAACTTAGATGGAAATATCTCCGAAAGATCTTTCTAGTGGTATGTGGAACATTGAAATGCCCTCCTGGATCATAATATTTGGATAGTCAAAGCCAGGGACCCCAAAAGTCAAAATGCAGAGTTAAATTTGGTGAAGGTGCATTGGAGTAGTTTATTTTTTGGTGGTGTGGCCAAAGTTGGTGGAATAATTTTCATAGGTGACTTTTAAGCGACGAGCATGTATTTTGGAACTTTAATACATCAAATACATTGAGCCTTTCCTCTCAATAATTAACGAGTAGGGTGGTGACACAAAGTGGTTTCAATAGATCGTTGATCGCAAGATCAATGGTTGAGGTTAATTGTGCCACCTCAGACCTCAAAACCATAAAAAATATATAGGGTGTGTTAGCCCCTTATGATTTCCTTGACAAATCAAGCAAGGGGCTAATTTTTTGTATAAGCCTGCAAGGAATGCATTTCCCTTGTAAACACATCATCTTTGCAGCCTTTTCATGTCCCCTACCTTTAACTGTTGCCCTCTGCTGTCACGGAGTCTATGAGCCTCAATGATTGCTAAATACCCTGCTCCAAAAAAGCCCTGCATTACCCCTTATACCCCTGCAAAGTGTCCCTTTTTCCCTTTTTCCCTCTTTCTGTCAATGTGCCCATGCTCCCCTATATTCCCCTATTAACCCTCTAAACCCCCCAAGATCCCCCTTAAATCCCATTTTCCCCTTGGTTTAAACCTTTTTACCAGTTTCCTCCCTATCGTTACTCTTTATAGGCTCCAAAATGCACTAAAAGGGTTAAAAACCCACTTTGAAACGTTATATCAAGCCTAGCCCCTCTTCTGCTGGCCCCCGCACCTTTCCTTCCACGTGATCATAGCACTGGAACCACCCGCCAGAGAAAAAAGCGTTTATCTCCAATCCATGTTGGGCGCGACACCAGCCGTTGATCTTGGTAGATCAGACAGCTATCATTAAATCTTCGGCACCTGTGTTTCTCCGTTCAAATCTCTGATCGCGCCATCGCCGTCCGTTTAAACATTGATTAGACGGTCTGCAATGCACCTGCACAGGTGGTCCCCATGCACTGTTCATAAACCCGGTGGTTTCTATCGCACTGCCTTTAGGCGGAGGGCGGTATTCTTCGTTCGGCCAGCGATTCCACTCAGCATTTGATGCGTGGATCCTGTACGATTTCAAAACCGCTTTCCCATCGTGCGTTATTGTTCAGTATAGGACGTGCAACGATATTCATACGAGCCGTCAGATCTGCCCCTGCCCATCCAATGATAATCGCTCGACGAAGTTGCGCGAGGTTTAAACCATAGTCTCCGTACCCTGGGCCCCCCGTTCATCACCCTCTGCTGTGCATTCAACCGTCAATCTCCTCTGAGATCCAACAGCCCAGTTTGGTCTTCCTGCTGTTGACTCTCCCGCCGTCGACCGGTCCTGCCACGTCACCTCCACGTGCCTCACCGTACTTTCGCCCCTCCTGTCTTACATATTCATTCAAAGTTCGGAGATTCAAAGGTTCTTCGTTCATTTTTCCTTCCGCGCCACCTTCTGACTGTAGTATTCATCGTTTCCACCTCACTACAAGTCATCCACGATAGTTTCACCATAAAACCAGTTTGCATCATCAGTCTAACCACCCCCATTGTTTTCTTAGCAAGTTGCGTGTTTTTGCAGGGCTTCCAGAGAGGCGGAAAGCCACCATGATTCATAGCAATCATTGTAAGCGGTGCATTGAGAAGATAGAATTAAAACTGAAGCTGGTACTACACGGAAATGTCAAGAAAGGTGGCAGCAGTATAAATTCCATCGAAGGACGAAGTTTGAAACTTCGCAAACTCTATCCTGTGCCTTTAAAGCCCAGATCTTGCAGAATTGAGACATTTATGAAGCCGTGGAAAAAAACCAGCTTACGATCAAGGATTTCAGCATTCGACATTGAGTGTTTTGAGTTTTAATACAGCAGTTTAGATGCAAAGCACCAGATCAATGATCCCACAGGTCATGCAAAGGTACAACACGCAGAAATCAATGCATATCAGGGGTTTATACAGCAGCAGAATTTTTTTCCCTCCATGAAGGACAGAGCGCCCATGCAGTATTCAATCTATGCCGTGTTCTGGAGAGATTTCCTACCCTGAAACAACCACCGTACTATCAAAGCATTTACTTCATCAGTATGGCCGATTTCTTTATCATTTCTTTTCTTGTTGTTTATTCACCAATAGCACCACACAGTACTGTAGTCAGAACACATGGGAGTCATATCAGAGTAATCCACAGTCTGAAAAGGATCATTCGTTCACCCAAAGAACACCAGATATTAATGCACAGGATATATACAGAATGGGCTTCGGCTCTCTTTCTTTTCAAAAGTTTAATACTGCATTTAGTTCTCCACCTACCTCCTCTGCTCCTCCGGAGCTATAAATTCATGAAGAACTCATTGTAATGGTTGTTGATCAGTTATCAGTGAACTGCAAGTAGTTTCTTTTGAGACACGGTCTCTATGTAAAGATTGTAAGATAGGTTGAAGGAGATGTTTTCGGACTGAGTATTCAGCTATTGGAAATATTGTACTTGATTGGTATTGTTATTTAATATGAAAAGCACATTTCTTTGGATCCTGATCTGAAGCAGCGGTGATGTTTTCCTATCTCTGTATTTACATTCATTTCATTTCGTTTCTACTGGCTTGCATCAGAATATTGGCATAGTATTTACCCTTCTTAGGTACCCTATGTTTCTGCTCTCCTTGCCATTTATGTTTCTCTTCTGAACATATTATCTAATGAATGTTTTCGGTTGGTTTAACCAGTGTAGTGGATGTTATTGCCTGCTCTCTGATGTATGAATTAAATGAATTTAGTTCTTAGATGCTTCTTGTTATAGATTTAGTTGGAAGATTTGGGAACACTGGGGATTAGTGTTAGCCCTGTCCACTAGGATCCTTGTATGACCTGCTGATCTGTAACTTTGTGCTCTGGAATCTGTGTGATCTCCTCCCTCCTAATTTTCATATCACATAACCATCTTGAAAGATCCTGAGTTTCAGATGACTAGCCCAATTGAAAGCCTGCCTATTGAGTAGCAAGAAAATCCTTCCCTGACTCCATTGCCCAATGGTTTGAATATTTCTTGGAACATTTCACCTCTACCTTATCCCTCTTTGCTCACCCTAGTCTTACGTTGAACCCTTCTTTCCTGATAACCAACAACCAAAACAAACAATCAAACAAACAAACCCGTGCCTATAACTAGCCTAACATTTTAAACTTTGAGCTTCATAGACAAAAACCTTTGCTCAAACTAGAGAGATCCCTCTTTGGACCCAGGAGGGCTAGATCCTAAGGTTTGAAAGTGGTTCTGATGTTGTCTCATATTTTGGTCTTGCCAATCTGGCCAAAACATGGGAACCCCAACATAATGGCAACTCCATTGGGGACTGAGTGCATTACACCTTAAACATCCTTAAGCATTCAAAAGACCTACAATCCTTGGTTAGGTTGGTAGTTAAACACTCCTATTCACACATCAACCTCTATACCATTTTTTGTGTTTTCCCATACTCTTGGACAGAGTCTGGAAAGGGCCAGGTAGCCTCTAGATCTCACACTCTTTCAGAGGTGACATATCTGGTAAATGCCCTCCCAGTCAATCTCTGGTTAGAGTTTGCTATGTTTTGGAGATATCCTTGAAAAGAGACATCTCAAGAGCACTGTGGTGGACAGTGTACCCTCCAAAAAACTTCCTAAACCCTCCACCTGGCGACTCCAATGTTCCATAAATGTTTCAAAGAATCCACTGGTGATCAGTAGGCCTGGTGATTATCTTGGTGCACATCAGACTCCATTGGAAGACCATCCTCCTTAAAAACATCACCACGGTATAAGTAACAAGTAGGGTTAAGCTGCTGGATCAGAAAACAACATTCTAGCTTCTAGAACCATTCATACAAGAGCTTACCCTAACCCAGACCCACCTTAAATAGTTGATAACCCCGAGAGCATCCTCAAGGGAGCTCCTACACTTAAAAGATCATCTGTTTCCAGTCACATCTATAGAGCTAATTCCACACCAGAAGATCTTACAGCTCTATCACACTTTCACCTTGACCTAGACCTACCTAACAGCTTATCTAGAACTAGGTCATTCAGTGGCTTAGACCAACCAGACCCTGAGCTTCCTGATTCACCACAGCAAGGTGGTAGACACCTTGGGAATAGACAAACCCCTCCATCTACACCTCCTGATTTATATTTCATAAGAAACTTGGGGCTCAGTCACCCTAGGTCTGCTCATCAGTCCTCTGCTGGTCATAATATCCCTGTCATCCATATACCTGCTGCCCAAGCCCCTTTAGCCCATCAAAAAATCATCATGGCAGCCTAGTATGCGCCTTTGGTTTTACCTCAGCCTCTAGTACCCTTACCGAATGATTATCAGTCTAAGATTCCACACTTCACTGCAAAGGAGTTCATCACAACCCAAAAACATGTAGATAAAATGGAGGATTCTTTTGACTACATGGAAATTGATGATGATACAGTCAAAATGAGAATATTTGCCAAAATCTTAGGGGGTGATGTGAAGAAATGGTTTAAAGGTCTACCCCCAGGTAGCATCAACGATCTTCCAGCTTTATATCAGACTTTCATAAACAAATGGGAAACTAGGGCAAATCCTCGCCAACTCCTAGCATAATATATGACCCTTAAAAGGAGCGTAGGAGAGAGTGTTCACAATTACACAAAAATGTTCAACAACATTTATAATGCTCTCCCTCCACATATGAAACCTCCACAAGGCATGGCCTTAGCAAAATACCCTGAAGGCTTTGATGCTGACATGGCCTATGAGCTTAGGGATAAGTTATAAAACACATTGGAAGACATGTAGAAAGGAGCAGTGAACATAGAGGAAAATATAATTGAGAAAAGAGCAAGACTGAAATCTGAGAGAAGGGTAACATATAGAGAGGACAACATAGCTTCCACATCTGACCAAAATTATGATAAGCTGTATAAAAATGTGGAAAGGTTGCAACAAATGATGGAAAAGATGGTTGTCACTGTTAGCAATCAGAACAAGAACCAGAACCAGAACTTTAGAAGAAACAATAACGCCCCCAACAGACAAAGAGAATCAGATCAATAAGTTATTCCCCCATTCCAAGAGAATTTTCTTGATGAAGATGAGGGAATCATAGAAGAATCTGATGCAAACACAATTAATATGTTTGAAACAGAAGAATCAATCCATAACTGTTATTCAGAAGAAAACCAGCCTTCACCCTCTGGTTGGGAGGAGGAATGGTTGGAATCTAAATATTACAGATTAGGATTTGAAAATGCCATGATGCAGGTCAGAGAACAGTATGAACCTAGAAGAAAAAAGAGTCAAGAAAATGCCAAACCCAAAGCTTCTAAGACTACCATCAAAAAGAGGCCTGAGAAAACTTCTAAAGCAACTGCTGAAAAGAACAAATCAGCAGCTGAGAGTTCTGGAAAGAATAGAGAAAAAGACAACCAAAACACTAATGCACAAGGTAAACCAGCTAGCAGCACTAGCACTGTAGTTAGTGCTCCTGATAAAACTGTCACAAACGCTGTACATAATGAGAATCAACACAATGATTCAACCATTAAGGAAGTGGCAAATAGAACAGAGATGAGCGTTCCCAAGAGTCAGTTCGCTTTCAATTTGGAAATTGAGATTGCAAGAATTAAAATCCCTGTCCCACTTTCTAAGCTGGCCACTCAAGATGTATATAAAGGCTAGATTTTGAAGGCTTTGAACCTTAGTGAGAATGGTGACTCTGTCAATTTGAATGATGATCAGCCTGCCCTCTTGTTTGGTCCTAAGATAGAGGGGAAGTTTCAGGAGGGGGTAGTTCTACCTTTCTATATCAGTCTCAACATTCATGACAAGATCCTGCACAATGCAATGCATGATTCTGGAGCATCTCACAACCTAATGCCTAAGGTAGTCATGGAGAGGTTAGGTCTAGAGATAACCAGACCTTACAAAGATTTATACTCTTTCGACTCTAGCAGAGTAAAATTCCTAGGCATGATCAAAGACTTATGTGTGAGCTTGACTCAAATCCCAGGCAAATGTATGGTCATGGATGTTGTGGTGGCAGATGTGTCGCCCAAGTATGGCATGTTGTTATCAAGATCATGGGGAGCCAAGCTGCAGGGTACAATGCATATGGATGGCTCATATGCTACAATCCCAATCTTTGGCCAACTTAGAAAACTGTATAAGGAGTCACAGATGAAATTCCTAGTCAGTAGCCCCGAAAAACCAGAAAATTCACCTATTTATTCTGTACATACAGACCTGGACTCTTTCATCTTTTGTAACGATGAATATTTAGAAGGGTCAGAGTCCCAAAACAGGGATACAAGAGGAGAGGAAGAGGCCATGGATTTTTACATAATGGCCACTCTAGATTTAAAGGACAACGAAGAAGAAAACTGCAATGAAACCTATAGGATATATGGTGGGGACCTAACTCTGTGTGAACAAGAAACAAACGTAAACAACCACCTAGCCAGATCCCCAAACCTCATACATTTCACGAAGATCAAAGCGACCCACAGCCTAGTACAGACCCCATAACACAACACAATGGCGAACCCAACTATAAAGGAGAAAACAATGATAATCATGAGAATAACCCCTTATGGGAAATGAGCTTTGACAGGTCATGTACTAACAGGACTACAGGGGTAGGGGTGTGGTTACAAAATACAGAAAATGACTACGCTGAGAGCCACGCCTGTAGTCTGCATTTCAAATGCACAAATAATGTCGCTGAATACGAGGCTCTAATCCTGGGTCTGAATTCGTTGAAGAAAAGGGAGCCCGTAGGATAACCGTAAGGGGAGACTCAGAGTTAGTTATTAAACAAGTGAATGGTGAATACACGACGAAACATCGCAGACTGAGAGCATATAGGAATGACACTATGGATTTGCTGAAAACGTTCGTTGAATACAAATTAGTGTTTGTTCCTAGGGGTCAAAATTTCATTGCAAACGGATTAGCCTGCCTGGCTAGTTCCTACCCCAAGACTCCCAGCAACCAACAGATCATCATTCAGACCAAATTCAGACCTGCTGTGCCAGACAACGAAAAATATTGGCAGGTTTTTGAAGGAGAGAAGCAGATTGAGGATTTCCTATTAGGCAGAAACGAGTTTGAGTTTACTAATTCAGACTCTAAATCTGACAGTAGCTGCCTAAGTGAATAATCCTTAGATGAGGAAGAAACACCCTGTAATATAGAAATAAAATATTTAGATGAGCAGACTGGAAATCCGGACAGAAAATGTGAAAATGCAGATAGTGAAGAGGTAGAGGTGTTGCTGGCCAAAGATAAGAATATACCCAGAGGCCTGACACCCTTAGAGGACCTCTTTGACTTTGATGATGTGGCAAAAAAGCCCACTATAGAACATGCACACTCTGATGTGGAAGAATGCAACGTAGGCACTGAGGAGAAGCCCAAAATGATTAAACTGGCTAAGTCTTTACTTTCAGACATGAAGAACAAATACATTGACCTTTTCAAGGAATTCATTGATGTGTTTGCATGGAGCTATGAGGACTTAAAGGCCCATGACAAAAATATCATACAGCATGAGATACCCCTGAAAGAAAATCAAAAGCCCTTTAGGCAAAAACTTCACAGAATCAATCCTAAAAAACTGCCTGCAGTAGAAAAAGAAATCAAGAAGATGTATGAAGCAGGTATAATTGTGCCTGTGAGGTTCTCTGATTGGGTATCAAACTTAGTGGCTGTGAGGAAGAAAACAGGAGAAATCAGATTGTGCATAGACTTCAGGAATCTTAATAGAGCCTCACTTAAGGACAATTACGCTTTGCCTAAAATGGAACATATCCTTCAGAGGGTAGTGGGCTCTAAAAGGATCTCCTTGCTGGATGGTTTTTCAGGTTATAACCAAGTCTTAGTAATCCCAGAAGACCAACTCAAAATAGCCTTTACCACTCCATGGGGTACCTTCATGTATGTGAAGATGCCTTTTGGATTGATGAATGCAGGAGCCACCTTCCAAAGAGTGATGGACATAGCATTTTCATATGAGATAGGGCTCTTCAATTTTATCTACTTGGATGACATAACCGTCTTTTCCAAGACCAAAGAAGAACACCTAAAACATCTGAGAAAAGTATTCGAAAAATGTAGAAGGTTTGGTCTACCCCTGAACCCTAAAAAGACTGTCTTTGGGCTACAGGGTAAACTCCTTGGCCACATTATATCCGAAAAGGGAATCAAGATAGACCCACAACGAGTTGAGGGAATACTACAGATCACACATCCCAAAAACATCAAGGAATTATAGTCTTTCGTTGGGAAGATAAACTTCCTTAGGAGGTTTATTCCAAATCTGGTTGAACACCTTAAGAACATGACTAACATGCTGAAGAAAGGTGCAGGAGTTAAATGGACTGTAGGAGCTAAACAATCTTTCGAATCCGTGAAACTCGCACTTACCCAAGCTCCCATCCTAATCAGCCCATATTTCTCCAAATATTTCCTGGTTTTTTCATTCGCTTCGGAGCATACAGTGGCTGCGGTCTTGCTGCAGAAAAACACAGAGGGAATGGAACAACCAATTTCCTTCTTTAGCAAAGCACTCAGAGATGCACCCTTGAAATACAACATCACGGAGAAACAAGCCTATGCTCTGATTAAGGCCTTGAAAGACTTCAGGGTGTACATATTACATTCCCACACTATAGCTTATGTGCCCAAAATCATAGTCAAAGATATACTGTCCCAAGACCCAGATGGGAAAAGGGGCAAATGGATAGCAGTGATCTTAGAATACGACCTTGAGATAAAACCTACCAAACTGATTAAAGGTCAGGGCTTAGCTAAATTAATGGCTGAATCGAACTTACAAGCCTTAGACATCAACATGATAAATACCTTGGATGAGCAATTAGAATCGCATGATCCCACTATTGAGGAAAAATTTCAGAGCTCCCCTTGGTATTCTGACATTTTATATGTGCTTACACACCTCAATTCCCCTCCCGAAATATCAAAGACCAAGGCCAGATTCTTAAAGCTAAAAGCCATAAATTACTGCATTCTGAATGAAAAATTATACTGGAAGAATCCTAATGGCCTATTTCTTAAATGTTTGCCTAATATGAGGCAGAGAGGGTTAAACAAGAGTTCCACGTTGGGGAATGTGGAGGCCACCTGAGTTGGAAAGCCACTGCAAAAAAAATACTCAGAGGTGGCTATTATTGGCCCACACTCTTCAATGATGTCCATAAAATGATAGTTTCCTACCACAAATGTCAGATCTTTGAAGGCAAAAGGAAACTCCTCCCTTTACCCCTACAACCCATCACTGTTGAGGGTCCCTTTCTGCAATGGGGCTTAGATTTCATAGGGGAGATTCACCCTGCTTCTTCTGCGCAACACAAATGGATCCTGACAGCCACAGACTACTTCACTAAGTGGATAGAGGCCATACCCATTAGGAATTCCACAGACTCATTCATCATTAGTTTCCTAGAGGGTCACATCCTCTCTCGGTTTGGCTGCCCACAGAAAATAATCACTAATAATGCTACTGCTTTCGGATCGAAAAATATGGTGAATTTCCATCACAAGTATCAAATATCACTTGGTCATTCAACTTCCTATTACCCTCAAGGTAATGGATTAGCTGAATCATCAAATAAGAGCCTGGTGATCATCATCAAAAAGTTGTTGGAAGAGAACAAAAAGTCATGGCATAACAAACTAGTACATGCTTTATGGGCTGATAGGATTACAACAAAGAAGTCCATTGGCATGTCACCATTTTAGCTTGTCTATGGAACAGAAGTAGTGTTTCCCACCAGCCTTGGGATACCAGTGATCAAGCTAGTCCAGGAGATCCAAACATAAGAGGATAGCATGGTGAGGAGAATAAACCAAAAAATCCATCTTCAACAAACGAGGGAAGAGGTCTACAACAGAGCAGTGAAAGTTCAGGAGAATATAAAGAAATTGTTTGAAAAAAGAACCAAAGCTGCCGATTTCAAAGTTGGAGATAAAGTTCTGAAGTGGGATTCAAGAAGAGAGGACAAAGGAAAGCACATCAAATTTGACAATTTGTGGTAGGGTCCATACCTCATCCAGGCCACCGTGGGTCCCAATGCTTTCTTCTTACAAGAATTAGATGGATCTGAGTTGTTTGGGGGTCCTGTCAATGGCAGGATGCTCAAACATTACTTTTGCTAATTTACAATTTCCAGTCTCCGTTTCCATTGTACATACCATTGCAGTTTTTATTTTCCAAGAAAAAAGAGAAAATGTTTCAAAAAACAGAGGAAAGGGAGAGGTTCAGACATGCTTAAAACATGAACCTCTGATGTGCAAAATATTGGCTCTAATAAACTCAGAACCTGAGCCAAAGCAATTAAAGCAGCTGGTCCTAACATGCCCAAAATCCAGACTAGCAAAGAAGGAAGAAGAATCAGCTCTAACATGCCCAAAAACAGAGCTGAAACGAAGAAAAGGAAGTGACTCTAACATGCTCAAATCTTGAGTCACAAAGGGAAAGAAGGATGTTTCAAGTTTCAGATCTCAAGCCTTCATAGTTTGTTTTCAGTTTTCTACCAATTTCATTCATGTGCAATTGTCTTTATGCCTTGGACCCACAGCAAGTCAGACAGTCTAATCCTAGCTTGCCTGTTTTTCAATTTCTTGTCTTAGAATGTAGAGAAGAAATCTGCTGGACAGTTTAATCCTAACAGATATTAGACTAGGTAGAGAAACATATGAGACCAACTATCTAATCTGGTCTCATGGAGTAATAAGTGTAGATTTAGAATAGGTTTATTTTCTGTTTGAAAAAATAAATATTGTAAAGGGTCTGCTAGCTCAAATGCACCCTAGAAGAAGAAAAAATGCTAGAACTGTAGTATGGGTAGGTAGTTTGTTGGAGAAAGTTTTCTACTGATGTAATATTTTCCTATTGTGGCAGCTGATAAAAGAAATAAAGGGATGTGCCAAGCAGTAGGCCACTGGCCTACACCAAAGATCTATTCTCTGAATTCTTGACTCCTTCAAGAAGTAGCCATCCCCATGTGGAGCCACTGTTAGCCCCTTATGATTTCCTTGACAAAGCAAGCAAGGGGCTAATTTTTTGTATAAGCTTGCAAGGAATGCATTTCCCTTGTAAACACATCATCTTTGCAGCCTTTTCATGTCCCCTACCTTTAACTGTTGCCCTCTGCTGTCACGGAGTCTATGAGCCTCAATGATTGATAAATACCCTGCTCCAAAAAAAGCCCCGCATTACCCCTTATAACCCTGCAAAGTGTCCCTTTTTCCCTTTTTCCCTCTTTCTGTCAATGTGCCCATGCTCCCCTCTATTCCCCTATTAACCCTCTAAACCCCCCAAGATCCCCCTTAAATCCCATTTTTCCCTTGGTTTAAACCTTTTTACCCATTTCCTCCCTATCGTTACCCTTTATAGGCTCCAAAATGCACTAAAAGGGTTAAAAACCCACTTTGAAACGTTATATCAAGCCTAGCCCCTCTTCTGTTGGCCCCTGCACCTTTCCTTCCATGAGATCATAGCGCTGGAACCACCCGCCAGAGCAAAAAGAGTTTATCTCCAATCCATGTCGGGCGCAACACCAGCCATTGATCTTGGTAGATCAGACGACTATCATTAAATCTTCGGTGCCTGTGTTTCTCCGTTCAAATCTCTAATCGTGCCATCGTCGTCCATTTAAACGTTGATCTAACGGTCTACAATGCGCCCGCACCGGTGGTCCCCATGCACTGTTCATAAACCCGGTGGTTTCTATCGCACCACCTTTGGGCGGAGGGCGGTATTCTCTGATCGGCCAGCGATTCCACTCAGCATTCGATGCGTGGCTCCTATACGGTTTCAAAACCACTTTCCCATCGCGCGTTATTGTTCGGTACAGGACGCGCAGCGATATTCATACGAGCCATCAAATCTGCCCCTGCCCATCCAAATCCGAGATCCGACGGCCCAGTTTGGTCTTCCTGCTGTTGACTCTCCCGCCGTCGACCGGTCCCGCCACGTCACCTCCACATGCCTCACCGTACTTTGCCCCTCCCGTCTTACATATTCATTCAAAGGTTAGAGATTCAAAGGTTCTTCGTTCATTTTTCCTTCCGCGCCACCTTCTGACTGTAGTGTTCATCGTTTCCACCTCACTACAAGTCATCCATGATAGTTTCGCCATCAAACCAGTCCGCATCATCAGTCTAACCACCCCCATTGTTTTCTTAACAAGTTGCGTGTTTTTACAGGGCTTCCAGAGAGGCAGAAAGCCGCCATGACTCATAGGAATCATTGTAAGCGACGCATTGAGCAGAAAGAATTAAAACTGAAGCTGGTACTATAGGGAAATGCCAAGAAAGGTGGCGGCAGTATAAATTCCATCGAAGGACGAAGTTTGAAACTTTGCAAACTCTATCCCGCGCCTTTAAAGCCCAGATCTTGCAGAATCAAGACATTTATGAAGCCGTGGAAAAAAACCAGCTTACGATCAAGGATTTTAGCATTTGGCATTGAGTGTTTTGAGTTTTAATACAACAGTTTAGAGGAAAAGCACCATATCAATGATCCCATAGGTCATGCAAAGGTACAACACGCAGAAATCAATGCATATTAGGGGTTTATACAACAGCAGAATGTTTTTCCCTCCATGAAGGACAGAGCGCCCATGCAGTATTCAATCTATGCCGTGTTCTGGAGAGATTTCCTACCCTGAAATAGCCCCCATACTATCAGAGCATTTACTTCATCAGTATGGCAGATTTATTTATCATATCTTTTCCTATTATTTATTCACCAATAACACCACATAGTACTGCGGTCAGAACACATGGGAGTCATATCAGAGTAATCCGCAGTCTGAAAAGGATCATTCGTTCACCCAAAGAATACCAGAGATTAATGCACAGGATCTATACAGAATGGGCTTCGACGCTCTTTCTTTTCAGAAGTTTAATACTGCATTTAGTTCTCCACCTACCTCCTCTGCTCCTCCGGAGCTATAAATTCATGAAGAACTCATTGTAATGGTTGTTGATCAGTTATCAATGAACTGCAAGTAGTTTCTTTTGAGACACGGTCTCTGTGTAAAGATTGTAAGATAGGTTGAAGGAGATGTTTTCAGACTGAGTATTCATCTATTGGCAATATTGTACTTTATTGGTATTGTTATTTAATATGACAAACACATTTCTTTGGATCCTGATCTGAAGCAGTGGTGATGTTTTCCTATCTCTGTGTTTACATTCATTTCATTTTGTTTCTACTGGCTTGCACCAGAATATTGGCATAGGATTTACCCTTGTTAGGTACCTTATGTTTTTGCTCTCCTTTCCATTTATGTTTCTCTTCTGAACGTATTATCTAAGGAATGTTTTCGGTTGGTTTAACCAGTGTAGTGGATGTTATTGCCTGCTCTCTGATGTATGAATTAAATGAATTTAGTTCTTAGATGCTTCTTGTTATAGATTTAGTTGGAAGATTTGGGAACACTGGGGATTAGTGTTAGCCCTGTCCACTAGGGTCCTTGTACGACCTGCTAATCTGTAACTTTGTGCTCTGGAATATGTGTTATCTCCTCTCTCCTACTTTCCATATCACATAACCATCTTGAAAGATCCTGAGTTTTAGATGACTAGCCCAATTGAAAGCCTGCCTATTGAGTAACAAGCAAATCCTTCCCTGACTCCATTTCCCAATGGTTTGAATATTTCCTGGAACATTTCACCTCTGCCTTATCCCTCTTTTCTCACCCTGGTCTTACATTGAACCCTTCTTTCCTGATAACCAGCAACCAAAACAAACAATCAAACAAACAAACCCATGCCTATAACTAGCCTAACATTTTAAACTTTGAGCTTCATAGACATAAACCTTTGCTCAAACTAGAGAGATCACTCTCTGGACCCAGGAGTGCTAGATCCCGAGGTCTGAAAGTGGTTTTGATGTTGTCTCATCTTTTGGTCTTGACAATCTGGCCAAAACATGGGAACCCCAACAGGGGGAACATAAACCACTATCAAAAATCATGATCAAGGCATGACATCATCATGATGGATTTATCCCGGAAGCCTTGAGTGGTACACAAAGGAGGCTCATTTCGCTAACTAGGTGGCGAATGACGTGGAATTTTTCAAAGACAACTCAGCTCGAGCTAGCAAATGATTGACACGTAGGTACAAAGGGAGGATTGACTGGGACATCTTATCTTAAGAGCTTGACCCTGCAAGGTTTTAAGGTGTGTACTGAAGGAATTTTGAGATGAAAATTGTTGATACATGTTGGCGTGGAATGTAGAGTAGCGATGACCAACAAGAGAAGAGGAAGGGTGGCTCCATGGGACACGTAATCCTTCTAGGTACACCCCAGAAGGAAATCAAAGGCACAATAGAATAGCATCGAGGAAAAGGTGTTGAGGGTGAAAGCTTAAATGTCAAGACATGGATTTTCATGATATATGACCAAAGGCATGGAGGAAGTTAAGCCCTTCGGGCCTAAGGTTAAAAAATCCCAAAAAGGTTATGGACCAGGTCACAACACTTGGTATTATAGGAAAAAAGGGACAAAATACATAAGATTCAGGGGCTAAAGAGAAATTTTTATGAAACCAACTCCATAATAGAAGAAAAGAGAGATCAACGCCTAAGAAATCAGCCACTTCGAGGGGGAAACCTCCAATGCATTACATAAATGAACAATTCTTGACAAAACCTCCTTCTACATTTAAGAGTCCATTGGGTCACAATATAATCCTAGCTGACCTAACAATAATAATGTAAAGGCACAATATTAACAATATTGGGTTTACAGGGGTACAAAAATAACAATAAGGGGGTTTACACTAAAAACAATAAGGGACTATACTAGTAATATAGAGACCTAACATGCCCCTTTCCTTCAAAAAAGTGTTGTCCTCAACATTTGAGTAGCTCCAGATGCTTTCGTATAAAATTCTCATCCTCCCATGTAGAATATTGAGTGGGTAAGTTCTTTCACTTGATGAGATACTATGAAATTGATCGATTTCGTAGCTGTGGAGTTCTTATTTCCGTGATTGCTTCAAGTTCCAATATGATTTTTCCTTCCTCATAAATTTCTGGAAATATTGTTTTAACTAATATTTTGTCACCTATAACCTTCTTTAAGCTTGAAACATGGAAAACTGGATGCACTTGCGAAGAAGCAGGAAGCTCCAATTTGTATGCCATAATACCAATCTTTAGCAACACCTTGTAAGGGCCATAGTAATTTGGCGATAATTTATTATCCTTATTAGCTTGCTTGAGGGACATTTGTTTGTATGGTTGTAGTGATAAAAATATCTAGTCTCCTACATCAAAAATTATCTCGCTGCGATGTTGATCTACCTGTTGTTTCATTTAATTTTGTGCTAAATTTAGGTTATCCTTTAAGAGTTGGACAACTTCTTGTTGATGCTCGATGTGATATTCCAATGCTTGAACCTTAGAATATTCTCTTAAAGATGATGTGATGGACGGTGGATGATGTCCATAAAGTGCCATAAATGGGGTCATTTTTGGTGCAGTATGGAAGGAAGTGTTACACCACCATTCAATGATAGGTAACCACTTGACCCATTGTGTTTCCTTATCATATATAAAACAATGAACATATCCTTCTAAACATTTATTCACTATCTCAGTTTGAACATCGAATTGAGAATGATAAGCTGAGCTATGAGCTAGTTGAGTACCCAAACAAGAAAATAATTATGTCCAAAAATTTCCAGTAAAAATGGGATCTCTTTCACTTACAATAATCTTTGGGTTTCCATGTAGCTTTTGAATTGTTTCCATAAATGCAGTAGCAACTGTAATTTCTTTGAATGGACGAGATAATGCACAAAAGTTTGCATACTTGGTAATTCTATCAACTACCACCATGATGACACTCTTTCCTTCGGACTTAGGTAAACCTGTGATAAAATCCATTGAAATCTCCTCCCAACATTGACCTGGAATGGATAAAGGTTTTAGAAGACTCGAGGTCTTAATTGTCTCAACTTTATTTTGTTGGAAGACCAAAATTTTTGCCACAAAATTTTGACATTAGATTTAAGGCCATCCCAAAAAAAATCTTTCTCCACCCTGTGGTAAGTTTTTAAAAATCCTGAGTGTCCTCCTAAAGGAGAAGTGTACAATTCCAAAAGAATATTTTGTTTTAGCTGGGAATTCTTACAAATATATAAGCAATCTTTGTACCATAATGAATAATTTTTCCAATTAAATGTATCAGGTGTACTAGGATATTGCTGCAAATTTTGAATGAGTGTCCACACTTATTCATCCTTCTTCCATTCATCCCTTGCTTCGGTTATCCAATCTGGTTGGATAATAGAAATGGCACAAAGCAATGCTTCCACCTCTTCATCCTTTCTTGAGAGTGCATCTGCAACAAAATTTAGCTTCCATTTTTTGTAGATGATTTCAAAGTCATAACCCAACATCTTTGTGACCCATTTCTGCTACTCTTCTGAAGATAATATTTGTTCCAAAAAGTGTTTAAGACTATCATGATTAGTTTTTACCATGAAGTGTCTTCCCATTAGGTAAGGTTGCCATTTCTTTAGTGAATGTAGTATTTCCAACATTTCCTTCTCATAAATAGCTTTCTGTAAATACTTTCATTTTATTGAACGACTTTCAAAATCAATGGATCTTCCTTATAGCAATAAAACATCACCAATTCCATTTCCACAAGCGTCACATTCCACAATAAAGGATTTTGTTAAGTCTGATGTAGCTAAGACCGGTGCTAGGAACATTTCCTCTTTAAGATGTTCAAAGGCCTTAGTTTCTTCAACAATGTATGAAAATGCATCTTTCTTCAATAATGTTGTTAGAGGTGCTGTTATTCTCCCATAATTATTAAAAAACTTGCGATAATACCCAGTTAACCCGAGAAATCCTCGCAACTACTTTATGGTTGTGGGGACTTTCCATTCCTTAATGGCTTTAATTTTGTTAGGGCCTACCTTAACACCCCTCATGAGATACAATATGACCTAGATATTCCACCTCTTGTACTCCAAAGAAACATTTGGATTTTTTTTTCATATAATTGTTTCTCCTCCAGTAGTTTGAGCACCCTGTAAACATGTTGAACATGATCCTTCCAAGACCTGCTATAGATTAGTATATCATCAAAAAATACTAGAAATTTTTTTCTAAGGAAGGGTTTGAAAATGGAATTCCTCAACCCTTTAAATGTAGAAGGTGCATTGGTAAGGCCAAAAGGCATGACCAAAAATTTATTAATGACCAGCATGAGTTTGAAATGTTGTTTTCATAATATCTTCTGTCTTCATTCTAATTTGATGATATCCTGAACGAAGATCCAACTTCGTAAAATAAATTGCTCCATGTAATTCATCCAATAATTCATCAATAACAAGTATGGTAAATTTATATTTAATAGTGAGCTTATTGAGCTCCCTATAATCCGGACATATGTGCCATGACCCATCCTTATGCACCAATACTACTGGAGCAGAGAAAGAACCTTGACTAGGCTGAATTATACCAACCTCTAAGATTTCTGCAATCATACGTTGAATTTCTCTCTTTTGGACATAAGGATATTTGTAAGGCCTGATGTTTGGAGGAACAATTCCTGGAACCAAATGAATAGTATGATCATGAACACGAATAGATGGGAGTCCTTTGGGCGTTTCAAACACCTTGGAATGATTGTCCAAGACTTTTTGTAGACTTGGAGAAATAGATGATTTTGATGTTGGAACTTCTAGTGAGCATAATTCTGCAATTACGCCTCGTTGTTCTTTCTTCAAAATATTTTTCATGACATTAGAGCTTATTATCTTTCTTGGATTCCCTGTGATACCCCGTAATTAAACTTCCTTTCCTTCCAAAAAAAATTTCTTGAAAATTTCTTGAAAATTAAAAGCTACCATCCCCAAATATTGTAACCATTGGAATGGAAAGCATTGGACTATTCAATACATATTCCCCCATGGTTAGCATGATATTATGAAATTTTCTAGAGAAATTTATTGTTCCTCCATTTGAAACCATCACTTGACATTCTGGTGCTGGGTATAGGAAACAATTCAATTCCTTGGCTACCTTATAATGAATAAAATTATGGGTACTACCCGAATCAATAAACACTGTTACCTTTTTCTTCATGATATGTCCTTCTATCTTGAGAGTTTGAGTGGTGGTAATTCCTACCAATGCATTACACAATATGGTCAGACTCATTTCTTCTTCTTCTACAGTTGGTTCCTGGTGTATATCCTCTTATTTTGAAGTTTCTTGTTCATTTTCTTCCTCCTCTTCACAGTCTATGTAAAATAGTTTCTTCTTAGCACACTTATGACCTTTAGTGTATTTTATATCACAACTATAGAAAATCATTTTTGCTCTTTTTTCTTGCAATTGTTGTGGTGTCAACCTTGTAGATATTGGAAGTCTAGGATTAGCAACACTTCCATCTTTATAGATGTGAGTGGTAGGCTTCTTGTCGCCATAATTTTACATTCAATTTTTCTTGCCACTATGAATGCCTTCTCCAATGAATCAGGTTCCCAAATGCAAACTTCATGTTGGATGTTATCCTTTAAAGTGCCTATGAAGACATCATTCTTGTGTTCCTCTGGAATATCAGTTACCCTTATATTCAATTTTTGGACGTCCTCAATGTGCTCCACCACTTAACCCTTTTGTTTTAGATTTATCAATTGGCTAAAGAAGGTGTTGCTCTTTGTATCCTCATAATGTGCTATCATTTCCTCCATAAAAATTGACCAAGTGAAAATTTTTTTACGGGAGCAAAGCCATCGATACCATACAAATGTATTTTGTTCTAAATGTAAAGTTTCAATGCATAAATTTTGTGTGTTTTTCACATTATTGAGATAAAAATATTGCTCCATCTGCAGTATCCATGTTACGAGATCCTTGCCATCAAACTTACTTATATCCATCTTTGAAATATGTTGGTTCTTCCATCCAACATTAGAGTTTATGAAATCACGATTAACATTTATTTTGTTCTCATCATGAGTTTCCTCTACTACCTTTTCTCCATTAGGAAACATTTCTTCTATCAACTTTTTCAAACCTTCCATGTCTGCTTTTAGATAATTATTCATGTTTTCCATGTTGTATTTCATTTTTTCTTCCATTTCATCCATATTAGCTTCCATGCTAGCTTCCAGTCCCTCCATATTAGATTCAACTCCATCCATCTTATATTCCATGCCTTTCTTCAAACCATCCATCTTAGCTTCCACGCCTTTCTTCAAAACTTCCATTTCATTTTTTGTTGCTTTTTGCAAGAGCAAAATTTGGTGCACTTGCTCTTGTAATTTTGATATGTCATGTTGCCATTCTTCATCTTCATGAGTCATAGTAGAGCCTTCTAAAGGCTTAATGGGTGTTGAATTATTTTTAGGGGTCATTTTAGAACCCAATATTGATTTCTATTCTACAATATGCCCTTGGAATCAATTCAAAATGATTTCTCATACAAGATTTATGCAATTTGAAAAAAAAATACACACCTTTTTCTTTATTTTGAGGAGATCAATATTGAAACTGAATTATCTCTATGATTTCGTCTCTTAAATATATGAAATTTGGCCTTGTAGTAGCCCTTTGAATCTTCTTTCAAATGCCACAGGTTTGACCTAATGTTTGGGCCTTTGTTTTGAAAATGAAACAGTTTTTAGTCACAGAGAACAGGTGGCAAAGCACAACCATGGTAGACAGGGAGTTGTCATGATTGCGGAGAGATGGAGAGCAGGTGGCACGACAGTTGCGGAAACTAGCACAGATGACAGGAAGGAGCGACAAGGACAGGAAGTGGAACTCCCAGTGATTAGGAAGAAACGACAAACAACAAAGCAGGAAAGGAGGGAAAACTGATAGTTATGCTGGCAAAGGAACAAATAGGCAATCGACTAGTGTAGATGAGAGGTTGGTGTAGTAGAGGGCTGAGGAAGAGAGCTGTAGGAGAGCTCTGTTTTGTTATGTTTGGTTCTATTCTATTATGTTTTGTTATATTATATTCTATAATGTTGTAATCCGTCCTTCTGTAATCAACTTTGAGGAGTAATGTAACTATCCACTATTGGTAATGAGATATACTTCTACCTCAGTTTGATGTCTTGAGTTCTGTGATAAGCACTTGGTTATGATAATGCATTTCCCACTTTTAAATTTTAATTTTGCATCATGAATGTGCTCATGAGTAGTATCTTGTGTAAAGTAGCTAAATCTGTTTGCAGTTCCAGTTCTATTTGTTTTTCTCTATAGTTTTGATCAGTTGATATCTGATCTGTTCCTCACCTTACTAAGGTCACAGCATGCCTCGGGTGAGACTCTCTGCTGTTCGAAGTAGGGTTAAAATGTTGGCGTTGTACTAGACTACTGTGGAAACCTTGTTTGCCTCTCTCCTGAGCCTGGGTCTTACTCAGAGACCTTCTTTCTTGCTAACAAATGGTTCCATTGTCGGGACCTGTAATTTCATGTAGGAGCTAGATCATGGTATCATGGATCTTCAAGAGAGAAATACAAATATCGTGGGATAACCAATTAGATCAGTTCATAGCGCAGCAAGCTGAGTTGAGGAAACAGAGGGAGAAAATGTTGGCATTATGATGTAATGTGTTGTCCTTGATGGCAACCTACTTGATGAAGTTGTCCTTGATGGAAACCTACTTGATGAGTTGCCTATGATAAGCAATCTATGTGTTAAAAATGTAAGAATGATGTATCTACAGATCAGTTCAGATGTGACAGAGAAAAGAATTCTAGTAAGTGCTGGAGAAATGATAAATAAATATGTCACAATGTATACGCGGGTTTGTAAAGGCTAAGTCTCGTATGCAAGTGGGTAAGTACGTCCCAAGTAGCGTATGCCTTTTACGCTCCAAAACTATAATACAAAGGGGCATTACCATGGTATTAGCCCATAGTATTGAGCATTGTATTTTCTATTTGATTCCGCCCAAGAATACCATCGGAAGTTGTGTGGTTTTGACTCATGGTATTGGTAAAAGATAAATCTATTTAAGGAGAAAAAGATCATAGCGCAAGGTGTACATGTGTAAGGGTTGTTGATGAATAAATTTATCAAAGGAATATCTGCATGGATGAACTATGTTCTTAATTGATAAATCTGAATCTATGATGCACCCATGGATATAATGATGGTTCAAGATCTCTAGATCTAATGATGATGAATCTCTAGAATGATTTGCTGGAGGAATGATGAAGAACTGGTGCAAGTCTGCTAAAGAAAATGAATAAATCTGGGTACGTTTTATAGATCTGGTATGTTCTGCAAAATTTATTTTTTATAGATCTATACGCTAGTTGGTTTCAACAAAATCACGTATATACGCGGGTTCGCTTCATGAAAAGCACATATGGTAGGTAGGGTTTTTTGAAGGATAAAATACACAGAGGTATACGCGGGTTGATGTGCAGGAAAGCGCAGATGTACTCGGCTTCAGTGACGCAAAGTAGCGTATGCTATTTGAATCAATGACTGTTATGGGTTGAGTTTGTATCTGCATATCTATTATGAAGTCTGGGTTATTTCTGAAGTTCTGGTCACAGTGTTTTCACGGTTCTAATTGAAGTATTGGAAAAATTTATGATTGTTGATAAAGGGTTGTGTTGAAGCTGTTTGATCCAGTATGAAAATTGATGAAACGTGGTCTGAAGCCTTCAGTATGGAAGTAGAAGCTTCCTGCCAGTAGAAGGTGGTGTTATGTTCAGGGGGTTGAAGCTCCCTTCTAGGAGTGGCTGGTAAATGAGATCAGGGGGTTGGAGCTCCCTTCCAGTAGCAGCTGGTAAACGAGTGAAGGTTGCAGCCTTCTACAGGTATAAGCCTATGTACTGATATGAGTCTACATCAGTACAATGTTGTAAACAATTTTCCATATAATAAATATTGAAGATAGAGACGACAACAACGGTGGTTTTTTCTCGAATTGGGTTTCCACCTTAAATACTGGTGTTCATGTGTGTTCCACTTGTGTGATGTTTTATACTACTATTACTGCACATATTTCCTATTTATCTAACCTGATGCATAACTGGTAAATCTGTTTTAAAGTCTGTTTCTGAGATACTTTATAAATTAGAAATTTATATCAGTATACGTGAGTTTCTTTCAACATATCCGTGTGTATACGCAAGATCAGTTCATTAAAGCCATGTATGCAATTTTGTAAAAGAAAAAGTTAAAGTAAAGTTATAGGGTCTAAATACTGATTCACCCCTCCCAACAATTGGTATTAGAGCAGGTCCTTCTGAAGAAGCTTATCCGCTAGAAGGAAGATCAGCCAAGATGAGCCATCAAGATGGGACAACATCTATTAGGCCTCCACTTTTCAACAGAAATAATTTAATATTCTGGAAAACATGGAAAAGATCCTATCTTCATTCTCTTGGAGAAGATGTATGGGCTATTGTTGAAGGAGGTTATCAATATCCAGCCTCAGTTCCAACAGATGCAACGACAAGAAATAACTATGACACATATGCAAAGTCAGTCAATGCACTATTGGGGGGTCTGACTGAATCAAAATTTGTCAAGTTCATGCAGTTTAATATAGAAAAGGAAATATGGGAAAAAATCATTCTAAGCTATGAAGGTGATACAAAGGTAAAAAGTGCTAAACTCCAAACTCTCAGAATTCAATATGAAATCTAAAAATTCATAATGAGGAGAGCATTGCCTGTTTATTTTTACGTCTAGATGATATTGTAAATCGTATGAGAAACTTGGGTGAAACCATAACTGACACTACTCTGGTTGAAAAAGTCTTAAGATCTCTAACTTCAAAATTTGAGTCAAAATTGTCTGCTATTGAAGAGAAACAGGATCTTCAAAGTCTTACTATTGTCCAACTTCATGGAATTCTAACTACATGTGAAATGAGAAAAGGAGGAACTTCTGAAGTCAAAGAAGCCATCTTTAGAGCCTCTACAAAAGGAAAATAAGTACAAGAAACATAAGGCTCAAGGTATATTTCAGAAGAATATGAGGTAAATTTTGTAAAGAAGCTCCAACTTGGCACTAGAAGGTTCAGAGGTAAGCTTCCTTTCAATTTTTTTTCTTGTGGAAGAGTTGGTAATTATGCTGCTAAGTGTCCTCATAAAGAAACACATGAAAAATGAAAAGAGGTAGCAAGAAGAAATAAGAATCGATTTAGCACTAGAAAAAGTTATTATACTCATGAAGATAGTGACGAGTTATCAGATAGTGAGGAAGAATCTGATCAAGATCTTAGACTTCTCATGGAATTTGAAAAAGAGTCTAGAGAAGAAAAGGATACTTTTATGGATGCTCTAGAAGACAATGATTTTCTTGAAGAAATCAATCAGCTCAAAATATGTTTGGAGGAAAACAAAATATCCATAGAAACTCTAAAAAATCAGCTTGAAGAAAAGGAGAAACACAATGAGAAATCAGAATGTGAAGTAGTAAGTCTAAGAAAAGAGATTGAGAAAGTAAAAACTTTGAATCTTAGATTTGCTAAAGGATCTGAAACCTTAGATGAAATTATCAAGGTACAACGTTCACGTCTTATAAAGACAAGCCTTGGATATGTCAGAGAATATTCTCAGTCTTCAGCACCAAACTATCTAAAAGCAGCTACAACCAGCCTACAGCATTCTGCCACTCAACAATGAAGCAAAGAAACTTTATAGGTAAAGCATGACCACCTCAATACAAATAAAACTAACATGAATACCTTTCAGAGAAATACCAACCAACAGGTAAACACAAATAGAAGGTTCAATGATCGCGGAAATTTCTTCTTCAATGGACAATGTTTCTCATGTCATAATTTTGGTCATAAAGCAGTTCAATGTGTTGAATACAAAACCATCATGACTAGAGTAGCAAGAAAGAAAATAATTGATACTGGAATAAAGAAGAATACTTATAACAACTTTTCTCCTCTTCAAAATGAAATTGAATGTGCTTATTGAAATAAATTTGGTCATGAAGAATCTGAATGCAGGAGCAAACTTCAGCCAAAAGAGCACATACCATCAACTTCCAAAGTATGGAGAAAGAAGGAATTACAGGTTGATAACTGTGGCATAGCTTTATTTGCAGAAGGAGAAGAAAATCAATGGTTCATTGATAGTGGATGCTCAAGACACATGACATGTGACAGAAATAAAGTTCTTGCATACAATGCTCTAGAAAGAGAAAAGAATGTTACTTTTGGAAATGATACTCTTGCTGTCATTAAGGGAAAAGGTTCTATTTTTCTAAAAGAAAAGGTGAAAGCTAACAATGTTATGTATGTGGATGGATTAAAGCATAACCTATTAATTGTAAGTCAAATGTGCAATCAAGGAAATGAAGTTGTCTTTAGCTCAAAAAAATGTGTGGTACGTGATCTGGATACAGGAAAAAAAATCATAAAAGGAAATAGAGCACCAAGCAATTGGTATGTATTGAAAAGCTGTAAAGAACAATGCTACTTGGGTAAATCTTTAGAAAATTGGTTATGGCATAGAAGATTGGGGCATTTGAGCTTCTCTCAAATCAACAAATCTAGCAGACTCAAAGTTGTTCGTGATCTTCCCAATATTACTCTGCCCGAGAGTACCATATGCAAATCTTGCCTATTCGGTAAGCAAACCAGAGTGCAATTTAATGCTAAAGAAGGATCAGCAAGTAAGCTTCTTGAACTTATTCATACTGATATATGTGGACCTATGAGAAAAATGTCACCCCGTGGAGAACAATACTATATTATGTTTATTGATGATTTCTCTAGAATTTGTTGGATTGGGTTGCTAAAACACAAAGATGAAGCATTCGAAAAATTTCAGATCTTCAAAGCACTGGTTGAAAATGAATTAGATCTAAAAATCAAGTGTCATATATTTGATCGAGGAGGTGAATATATATCAGATGAATTCTTTGATTTCTGTGAACAACATGGCATAAAAAGACAATTTTCTGTAGCTGGCACCGCACAACAAAATGGCGTAGTAGAAAGAATGAATAGAACAGTTCAACAGATGGATCGGGCTATGCTTTATGATTCAGGAACACCAGACACATTTTGGGGAGAAGCAGCACATACTGCTGTAAATATTCTTAAAAAAGCACATGTTCGTGTAAACAGTGATAAAAATTCATATGAGCTCTGGTATGGTAATATTCCCACTGTAAAGCATTTAAAAGTTTTTGGAAGCAAATGTTTTATCAAGAACAATGATGAAAAACTTTGAAAGTTTGAACCTAGGGCATATGAAGGAGTATTTCTTGGTTACTCTTCTAGAAGTAAAGCATATAAATGCTAAAATAAAAGACTTCGGAAGATTGTTGAATACATTGACGTTGTAATTAATGAATCTCTCTTAACTCCAGAAGGGGAAATACAAACAAAAAATGAAGATGATGATGATGTATATCTTCCTGCATATAATAGAGAGAATATAGAAGGTGAACCAAATGAAGTAGCAGAAGAAGATCTATCTGAAAAGGCTCCATCCAGGTATGTTCAAAAGAATGATACAAAATCCCAAATTTTGGGAGAAAAGGGATCAGGTGTCCAAACAAGAAGAACTCTTGTAGGGTCTACTAGCTATCTAGCATTTTTATCCACTATTGAACCACATAATTTCAATCAAGCTAGCAAAGATGAATGTTGGATTCAAGCCATGAATGAAGAACTTGATCAAATTGAAAAGAATCATACTTGGGAACTAGTTCCAAGACCTCATAATAAAAATGTTATTGGAACAAAATGGATATTCAAGAATAGGTAAATGAAAATGGAGATGTTATTAGAAATAAGGCTAGACTTGTTTGTAAAGGGTATTCTCAACAAGAAGGTATATACTTTGAAGAAACATTTTCTCTTGTAGCTAGACTTGAAGCCATCAGAATGTTTCTTGCTTTTTCGAGCTTTCAACAAATCAAAGTTTATCAAATGGATGTTAAATCTGCTTTCCTCAATGGTGATCTAGAAGAAGAAGTTTATATAGAACAACTAGAAGGATTCATTTTGGGCAATGATGAAAAACTTGTTTGTAAACTTAAAAAGGCATTATATGGTCTCAAACAAGCTCCAAGGGCATGGTATTATTTTCTTGACAAATATCTTCACCAACAAGGATTTTCAAAGGGTTCTGCTGATAGCAACTTATACACAAAAAATAAAAATGATAAACTATTGATTGTGTTTGTATATGTTGATGATGTCATTTTTGGAAGTAATGAAGAGTTCATGAGTCAGAAATTTGCTTCTGTTATGCAACAAGAAATTGAAATGCCCTTACATGGGGAACTAACAATTTTTTCTTGGCTTACAAGTGCAACAAGCAATCGATGGCATGTTTTTATCTCAAGAAAATTTTGAAGAAGTATGGGATGGAAGACTGTAAACCTGTAAGCACTCCAATGATAATTGGGTGTAACCTCAGTTCTCATGATGATTCTCCCGCAGTGAATCAACCAGAATACAGATCCACGGTTGGAAGTCTACTTTATCTAACCGGGACAAGACTAGACATTATGCATGCAGTTGGGATTGTTGGACGATTCCAAGCAAATCCAAAAGAGTCTCACCTTCAGGCTGTCAAAATAATATTCAAATATCTACAAGGAACTCAATACTTTGTACTATGGTATCCAAAGAATGTTGATCTCACTCTTCATGCTTACATAGATGCAGATTGGGCTGGAAATGTTGATGATTGAAAGAGCACTAGTGGTGGTGCATTCTATATGGGGCCCCGATTAGTATCTTGGTTCAACAAGAAGCAAAGCTCTATTTCCTTATCTACAACAGAAGCAGAATATGTGGCTGCCACATCATGTTGCACACAACTTCTTTGGATGATGCAGACCTTACAAGACATTCAAATCACATGCTCACCTCCCATATCTATTATGTGTGATAATACAAGTGCCATCAGTATCTCAAAGAATCTTGTTATGCATTCCAAAACCAAGCACATTCCTATCAATTATCACTTCTTACGTGAACAGGTGCTGAACAAAAGGTGAAATTGGAGTATGTACCCTCCAAAGAACAAGTTGATGATATATTTACTAAACCTCTTCCTAGGGAAGCCTTCGAATATCTCAGACAAAAGCTGGGAGTTGTCTCTGCCGCTTAGAAAATCATATCTACTTAAATTCAGAAGATTAATTTGGATACGCGGATTTCATAAAGGACAGTCGCATATATACGCGAGTTTACATACAGAAAGCCGCGTATGGGTTTTTGCTGGCATAACTTTCTAGTGTCAGCATTTTCAGAACGATTGCAATACTGTTGGGTACCTCTGGTGATGTTCCAGTTCTTACATTTCTATTTCATTCTCTAAATTTTTGAAGATGCCTTGATGATTTTCTGTTGAAAGTGTTCAGGATGCACAAGCTAAGGGGGAGTACTTGTCCTGTGGGAAAGGATGTATTGTTGGCATTCTAAGTGTTTTCTATGGTCTAATCTCATGATTAAGATTCACTGGTCTTAGTTATATATGTAATCTGATGAAAAGGTCATGTTGAGACCTATGATGTAAAATTTTTATATTCAGTCATGTAAGGACTTGGTCAAATTTGTAAACCTACTTTGTTGAGTTATAGAGTCATGTAATTCAGTGCAAAATCTGTCTAAAGTGTTAGCATGAACTCAGGGGGAGCATGGTAAATTTAATATACTTCAGATCTACAAAGCTCATCTTTCTACAAGGGAAGAGAAACCTTGTTTTAGTTTGATCCGCCCTTTTCCCTTGATGTCAAAGGGGGAGAGTATCATGATGTTTGAATAATGGTTATGATTAATGTATCTATCTGTTGTGGTGATCAAACACCATCGTGGCCATCGTGGTTGCCATCAAGTCCAAAGGGGGAGATTGTTGGCATTATGATGTAATGTGTTGTCATTGATGGCAACCTACTTGATGCAACCTACTTGATGAATTTGTCCTTGATGGAAACCTACTTGATGAATTTGTCCTTGATGGAAACCTATGTGTTAAAAATTTAAGAATTATGTATCTACAGATCAGTTTAGATGTGACAGAGAAAATAATTCTAGTAAGTGCCGGAGAAATTATAAATAAATATGTCACAATGTATACGCGGGTTTGTAAAGGCTAAGTCGCGTATGCATGTGGGTAAGTACATCCTAAGTAGCGTATTCCTTTTGCGCCCCAAAATTATAATACCAAGGGGCATTACCATGCTATTAGCCCATAGTATTAGGCGTTGTATTGTCTATTTGATTCCGCCCAAGAATACCATCAGAAGTTGTGTGGTTTTGACTCATGGTATTGGTAAAAGCTAAATCTATTTAAGGAGGAAAATATCATAGTGCAAGGTGTGCATGTGTAAGGGTTGTTGATGAATAAATTTATCTAAGGAATATCTGCATGGATGAACTATGTTCTTAATTGATAGATCTGAATCTATGATGCACCCTTGGATATAATGATGGTTCAATATCTCTAGATCTAATGATGATGAATCTCTAGAATGATCTGCTGCAGGAATGATGAAGAACTGGCGCAAGTCTGCTGAAGAAAATGAATAAATCTGGGTAATTTTTATAGATCTAGTCTGTTCTGCAAAATTTATTTTTTTACAGATCTATACACTAGTTGGTTTCAACAAAAGCGCGTATATACGTGGGTTCGCTTCATGAAAAGCACGTATAGCAGGTAGGTTTTTTTGAAGAATATAATACACAGAAGTATACGTGGGTTGATTTGAAGGAAAGTGCATATGTACGCGGCTTCAGTGACACAAAGTAGCATATGCTATTTGAATCAATGACTGTTCTGGTTTGAGTTTGTATCTGCATATATATTATGAAGTCTGGGTTATTTCTGAAGTTCTGGTCACAGTGTTTTCATGGTTCTAATTGAACTATTGGGAAAATTTATGATTGTTGATAAAGGGTTGTATTGAAGCTGTTTGATCCAGTATGAAAATTGATGAAACGTGGTCTAAAGCCTTCAGTATGGAAGTAGAAGCTTCCTGCCAGTAGAAGCTGGTGTTATGTTCAGGGGATTGAAGCTCCCTTCCAAGAGTGGTTGGTAAACGAGATCAGGGGGTTGGAGCTCCCTTCCAGTAGCAGCTGGTAAACGAGTGAAGGTTGCAGCCTTCTGCAGGTAGAAGCCTACGCACTGATATGAGTCTGCATTAGTACAATGTTGTAAACAATTTTCCATATAATAAATATTGAAGACATAGACGAAAGCAACAATGGTTTTCTCTTGAATTGGTTTTCCACCTTAAATACTAGTGTTCATGTGTGTTCCACTTGTGTGATGTTTTATACTGCTGTTACTGCACATATTTCCTATTTATCTAACCTGATGCATAACTAGTAAATCTGTTTTAAAGTTTGTTTTTGAGATACTTTATAAAATAGAAATTTATATCAGTATACACGAGTTTCTTTCAGCATATCCGCTTGCATACGCGAGATTAGTTCATAAATCCGCATATGCAATTCTGTAAAAGAAAAATTTAAAGTCAAGTTACAAGTTATAAATACTGATTCACCCCCCCTCTTAGTATTTTTCCCAACAGAAAACTGTTAAGGATCGGGTTCTATTCTCTGAAACTGTGAGTGAAATCCATGAAATTAGTCGACATAACAAGGAGAAGGCGTCGTAGATGAAAAAGGAGATGGAAGGTCAGATAAGATCCCAAGGAATAGGAGGGACTGTCAAGGAGGTCAAGCAAGTGTATAGAAGCCCATCCCAAAGAGAAAAGGGAGAGAATTCCAACGTGGAGGACACGCGCCCTGAGGAGATATCCGATGCGGAGTTGCATTTTGCGATGGAGTAGTTATTCTGAGAGGGGCTAGCACCCATAACTCAAGGTAAATCTATTCTCTAAATTTCAAGTAGCTCTAGTCCCGACCTTCCCCTAGTACTCTATCAGCCACTAGGTGAAATTTTTGTTAAGTTACGAGAATTGAGTAAGTTGAATAGTGTTCATTCTATAGCAGCAATACATACAAGCAGTAGTGTTGGTAATACAATTTCACAACCAGGAAATAGGGGTTTTATTCTAGTACCATCCACACAAAGAAGTATGGCCAGATCATTTACCCGATACCCAGAGTTCTCTGGGAGGGGCAATGATGATGTGGAGCAGCACTGGTATCTTTACGAAGCCATCTGGAGGGCTTGGTAGACACCAGAGGTGGTTAAGTTGATTGAGTTTCAAACTAGGCTCAGAGAGAGAGCTCTTCGCTGGTTCATTAAATGGTCTGAAGCTCATCCAATCCCAGCAATAGATGATGTAAAGAAAGAATTTGTCAAAGAATTCAAGTTACCTCAGACAGATCAATAGGGTTTATCATAGATGTGAGAGATTAAATAGTGAGAAGGTGAAACTGCATGGGATCTGATGAGAAGGTTCAAGGACGCGATTGGAAAACTGAGTTACCCAATTGATCCAAATCATCAAAGAGATTGGTTTATCAAGGCCCTTCTTTTGTTGAAAAGAACTCCCCTAACGTAATAGAAGATCGATACATTAAAAGATGCACTGGAGAAAGCTATGAAGATAGAGGCCATGGCGGGGTATCCGAAGGAGTTCAAAGGAGGGGCAGCAGCTCAAGACCCTTCCATATTGGGGTTACAACATCAGATAACCAGTCTAATGGAAAAGTTGAAGGAAATCCAACCAATATGACCTGCAAGACCCAATGTATGGTGTACACATTGTTTGATGGAGGGACACATGATCACCGAATGCCCAAGATTGTGGGGAAAAAATGCGGGGACCTCAGTAGCGGGAACAAAAGGAATGCCACTAGTTGGGGGAGTTGCGTAGATAAATACACAAGGGGTATACCTACCACAACCCCACTTCACAGGGTTCCATGCGCAACAGAATCAGACCACAAATGAGTACTGTGATATGTGTAAAGGCATTGGTCATCCACCACACCTATGCCCAATTTTACAAAAATACTTCAACGTTCCAAACAACATATATTGTGAGTTTGAATATAGAGCATTTTAGAGCCCTAGATGCACTAGTGGAAGAAGCCCTCATATAGAGTGAATGAGGCTCCGAGGGGACAAGGAGGAGGAATGAGAGGAGGAAGATCTGGAGGAAGAGGACCTGTAAGATGTTACAACTATGACCAGGAGGGCCACATAGCTAGGGAATGTCCACTTCCCAGAAGACCATGGTGCTCTCAGTGGAGAGTCAATACACACGCAACTGAAGACTGCCCAGAACTAATTAAAAGATGAGAAGAAAGATCCAGACAAAGAGGAACAAATCTGGTAAATGCAGAGCCAAGAATATTAGAGGCTTAGGATATGCAGAATATAGCCATAGTGACATGGGGAGGAAAGAGAACAGGGGAAGATGCATATAATATAGACCCAATAAAGCTGATAAAGCCAACATCTCCAAAGCTAGTTTTCAGGCCAGATAGGTAGAAGCAATACTTTAACGAAGCACTGGAAAAATTTTTCCAACTTGGAGGGAGAAAAGGCATTGAGTTACCGTAGCCAAAGGCGGAAAAGGGGAAGCAGACTAATACAAGCACAATGATTGAAGAATGGTTCCAACTATTTTTAAAAATTGTAACCAATGCACTAATGCTAGAGCAACTGAAACAAAATATGGAGATGGTGGTGCAGGAAACCACAAAACCAGAGGAGGCAAATGATGCAACACAGAAATACATACAGAGAGTAAAAATAAGTGAGAGAAGAACAGGGAAAGAATTCCGTGTAAACACTCAAGTCGTGGGATTCCAAATTAAGGACACAATGCTTGACCTAGGTTCAGATGTAAAATTTTTTCCAAGGAAGACACGGGAAGCTTTGGGGAGACCAAAATCGACATATTCACCAATCCAGCTCCGCATGGAAAACTAGTACTTCATTGTGCCCATAGGGAGGATGGAGGAGGTCGAAGTCGATGTTGCGGGGGTAAATATGTACACAAACTTTGAGGTGATAGACATCATGGGGGATAAGGATCCCTACCCAACATTATTAGGGATAAACTGGTATTTCGAGAACTATGCAGTGATCGATCTAAAAAAGGAATTGATGATATTTGAAGATGGGGAGGTTAGGGTCACTCAGCCACTTGACCCATATCAAGGACCCCGATACATAGAAACTATCGAAAACAGAGAGGATGCTCAACTTCTTGATCATACTTATCAGATGATAGCAGGGAAAAGAGAAGATTATATCAACCCAATAGCGGGGGGACAATAAGCTGGAGAAGTGTTCAAAGCTCAGACTTGGCCTCAGAAATAGCCTGGGTTGATTGGTAGTAGGGGGGATATGATACCAATACAAGAAAATGTGCTAACATCCAAAGAATCAATTGGATCAGAACTGAGGTAAGAGAATATCTGACTTTAACAAATATGAATGTTGTAAATACATTTATTTCCAAAATAGAAGATAAAGTACCAGTGGAACATAGAGTCCCACTCATGGATGTTTCTTTACAATCCATGTCAGCAAGGTGGTGAAGCAACCACTGCAACTCTCTGTCGTGATGGGATGAGGTTGCAGCAACATTGAGGGCCAGATTCAAGGAAGAGGAAGGACCACAATTCACTGAAAAGTACTAGGGGGATTCTGATCCCAGTAAACATTTGCAACATTGTGAGTATCAATGGAAGAAATAAGGGTACCCGGAAGGTCTGTGGGTACACAAGTTTGTACATTCACTAGATTCAATTCCACAAGCTTGATACCTAACTGAAGAGAAGAAAAGAAGAACCGGTACTTGGCGAGCAATTGCGAATCAATTTACGCAATTATTTTCCTTTGAAGGAGAAACAAAACCAAACACAAGGGTGTTGCAGGCCATTAAAAGGGTATTGTTCTTTACATAAATTCAAGAGGATGAAGAGCAACCACTCCCAAAACAAAATGTTAGACAATCAGTAGCATGCAAAAATATAAATAGTGAAATGGATGATGATGATCTAGAAGATATTAGACATCTATATTTTGAAGAAAAATAACGGGAGCGCGACATTCAAGAAGAAACTGCAACAAAAGGAATTCGTTTGCTGTCGTTGAAGACCAAGAAGCTGAACATCATAATACCAGAAAATCCCAAACTTGTGTCAATTGGTGACTACTGGGATGCAGAAACGACTAAGGAGATATTTAATCTGCTACAGGAATATGAAGACTTGTTCCCATCATCGGTAGTAGAGCTAAAAAGAATAAAAGGAGACATGGGTGAAATACGTATAATTTTGAAGCCTGATGCAAGGCCGATAAAGCACAAACCATACCATTTGAATCCAAGAGTGAAAGAAAAAGTCAAGGCAAAGATTGATAAAATGCTGAAAGAAGGGTTGATATTTCCGGTGGAAGAAGCAGAGTGGGTAAGTCCTATAGTCATAAAAACTAAAAAGGAAAAGTTTGAAATTCGAGTATGTGTTGAATACAAGAGCCTCAAAAATGCATGCATACATGATCCATTCCCCACTCCGTTCAGTGATGAGGTGCTCGACAATGTTGTAGGGAATGAAGCTTATTCATTTACTGATGGATTTTCAGGATACCATAAGTAAGGATAGCTAAAGAAGATAAGAAGAAAAAAACTTTCACAACTGAATAGGGTTCATTTTCATTTCATGTAATGCCCTTCGGGTTGAAAACTACACCAAAAGTATTTTCACAGATTGTTATAGCAGCATTTTCGGAATATCTCCATAAATTACTAGAAGTTTATATGGATGACTGGACAATTTACAGCCTGTTGAAGAATCATGCAACGTTGTTAAGGATAATGTTTTACAGATGCAGACAACTTGAGATTTCATTAAACCTTAAGAAGTGCATCTTTGTAGTACCCTTTGGGACGCTGCTAGGACATGTTGTTTTCAAACAAGGGTTTTGCGTAGATCTAGAAAAAGTGGCAGTTATAATCAACATAGAGGCACCAGAAACTGTGAAGCAGTTAAGGTCACTGCTAGACCACACCTGCTACTACAGGCAATTCATCTGCTACTATGCGAAGATAACAACCCCATTGGAGAAGATGTTGCTGAAATCAGAGCAATTCATTTGGACAACCGATTGTACTAATGCCTTCAATACACTCAAAGAAAAATTAGCAAGTGCGCCCATATTAGTTCATCCTAATTGGGACAAGAAATTCCATGTGCACATTAATGCCTCCAACATTGCACTAGGAGCAGTTCTGGCTCAACCAGGAGATACTTCAGTTGATCACCAAGTTTATTTTGCAAGCTGGAAATTATCGACAGCTGAAAGGAAATACACCACAACGGAACGGGAAGATTTAGCAATGGTGTATTCCCTTTAGAAGTTTCGGCACTACCTATTAGGAGGTATGTTCAAATTATTCATGGACCATTCAACATTGAAGTACCTAATCAACAAACCAGTCCTTGAAGGAAGGATCTGTAGATGGCTCCTACTGTTTTAGGAGTTCACCTTTGAGGTGATAGTGAAACCAGGAAGATTGAACATGGGTCCTGACCATTTATCTAGGTTGTGAAATGGAGAAAATGGAGGGTACCTGGATGATCAACTACCAAACACTGATCTTTTTAGAGTAGAAGCTACCCCAGACTACTTAGAACAGATAGCAATCTATCTGGAAAAAGGAAAGTGCTCGACTAAATATACAGTGACTTAGAAAAGACATCTAGTATTCATGGCATCAGAGTATCAGTTAATAGTAGGACAACTATATAAGATGGGGTTAGACCAAGTCTTGCAGAGATGTGTCCTAGACCATGAAAGGGAGGATATACTATGGGAGTGTCACTGTGGAGCTGCGGGAGGACACGTTGGTACAAAAACCAACGTGAACTACAGGAACTACGTGAAATACAGGAACTTGAAGAGGACAAGTGTCTAGCAGAGTTTCATCAGACTGTCCAAAAAGGCAGACATAAAGCTTAGCATGACCATCCTATCAAGCATAAAAATTTTACGGTCAGAGGAAAAGTTTTACTGTATGAAAACAAGTTCCAAAAGTTCCCAGGTAAGCTCAGAATGCATTGGATGGGACTGTACCATGTGATTGAAATTTGAGATTTAGGAGTAGTTCAGTTAGCACAACTGGATGACCAAGCATTACCAGGATGGGTGAATGGTGCACGCTTGAAGCCTTGTCATGAGTAAGTTTCATTATTTAATTTTCTAATAGCTCTCATAACTGAGAGGAATCAGTAGGGTAGATTAGAGTTGGTAGAGTAAATAACTCTCTCGCACTCGAGAAGAGAATAGATAGGAATCCCAATAAAGAAAAAACCGAAATAATAGAAAAAGAAAAAAAACTCGCAGTTGCGATGTGGAGACCGCATCGCAACCGATTGTGGTCGGGGGGAAGGTAGTGTCCAGCGTGTCATCCATGTCAGAGAGCCAAACATGTCGAACGTCATTCCATCATCATGACCCATCATACCCACGTTAGTCCGTAGGATTACCAGGATTTGAGAATTAATTGCCATAATTAGTAACATCCATACCGTAATAAATTTTCCATATTAAGCCATAATCATTAGCCATCACATTTACCCAAATTCCGAAGTAACAATGAGCCATGTCAAAAAACACCCCATCACGGTAAATAATCACACGATTATAGCCGTGGGGGAGGCAGGAAAAATTAATTAGTTATGGGGTCTTATCAACCTCATTCATGCCTGTTACTTACATAACTTGCATGAAATTAGAAAGCAAGAGAATGTCGGAAAATTCTGAGTTAAAACAAGAAACAACAACAACAGGGAGTGAAATCTCATCAGAAGAAGTCCAGAGAGAGCACATAGTAGCAGGAATTTATAGAGAAAGAGTAGGGGTAGCATTGCAAGTATACCAAAGAAGATAAAAAATGACCAAGGTAGCACCAGCAGTCGTCGAGCCCGAGCTCAACGAGAGAATTCAGAGAATGGAATCGCTAGTGGGAAAATATGAAAATGCATCGTTGATTGACATAGTCTTCAAGAATTCTTACTAGTTTTTGGCGATGAAGAGGTAGGTTTATATAGAAAATTATGCTACCGAAGGAGGAGAAGAAGTAGCAAGGCTACTTCCAGAGTTCAGAGGCATCCAACAGTCGAGAATTCTAAACATGAGGAACCTACCCGTGTTCGGAACCAATGGAGCAGTGATGCATTGTACATAATTCCTTCTAAGCAGACTTCAGAACAGGTCACTATGGCTAGGGAAGGAGATACCAATGCATGCAGAAGATATTCACAGGCTGACGGGGTTATTAGCAGAAGGGAGGGATGTCTCCACAGCGTTTCAGACAATCTCCAAAAGAGAAAAGAAGGAAGGAGATTGCGACTATTATAAGAAATAAGACACCAAAATAGGAGGGAAGGGTGCAAAGATAGACCTCATAAATAGCCCAACAATTAAGTTTTCCTATTACTTGATTATAGGAAAGACCATGAGGCACTATATGAAGGGTGAATGCAGCCTTGACACCATTTCAGTTGCGAAACATTGCCTCCAGGTAACCCAGCTGAATTGGTGTACGTTTCTACTGAATGAATTGTTCAAAGCCTGTGAGGATAACTACAAAATAGCCATTGGGTTCATCTATGGCTACCTCATCATGGCATTTGCAATGTGGAAATGGACTTTCCCGCGAGTCAGACAACCTGTGGAACTCACAAGTGGTTAGCTGCTAGCGATGAAGTTTACACCTTGGAAGATATCGGGAGACCCCAGCACCAAGGAGGTAAATGAGAAGGCATTAATATTTTGGTACAGGCAAATGGTGGACATAGTGGCGAGGTAAAAAATGGTCCCGAGGAGTTTGCTGGACAGTTATTCGTCTCAAATATGGTTCTGCGTCACTCACAAACAAACCTACATCAGGCCCACCTGTGTGGACGAAACAATGTTTAAAATGAGACCATTGAAGTTTCAAGTAGATGAAAAGGCATTCCACACTGAAGTATGTTTTTGCCTGGGAGTAGGAATGGAGATCAGGAGGGGAGTCCATCACTACTCATTCGAGGGCATGCAGCCAAAACCATTACCAGGGGAGACACCGGATGAGACATTGAACAGAGTGTCATGGCTACGGCTAACACCAATACTAGAGGCGCTGGACATGAGAGTAAAAGGCTTCAATCAGGTAATGCAAACACTTACCAGTGCTTCTCCTCTGTTTCCTATTTTTTCAAAATTTTAGGTCTCAAATTCTGCATCACCCTCCATAGTTTCACCCATGCTCACTGCCCTACCGCCCACAATATTTAATTCACCCCTAGCAATAAAAATAGTTCAAGTCAAAAAATTAAGGCACCAAAACCACCTGTAGCTACTCCTAAGGCCAAGAAAGGCAGAGTCATGGTGCCTAGGCAGGTGGCTGATCTCACTGAGGAAGATCAAACGCAACCTATGTATACAAGGGAACCAATTCAAGAGGAGCCAGAGGTGGCTCCCCAAGTAACCTCTGAGCTACCTATGTTCAATACATTCTTAGTTTTGAACTTTAAAACTTCATATCCACCCCACACTCTTACATATTCACCTCGCACTCACCATTCATCGCCTCACACATCATTCACTTCCAAAGACTGTTCCACCTGCACTCCATCCACATCAACAACCATTTCAGACCCAGTCAGGAAAAAAAGTAAAAAAAATGGAGACAACGTGGCAGAGGTTAAATCGAGTACATCATTGGTACCCAAGGTTAACCAACCCCTGGTTGGACAGGGCACTTTCCAAGACCTTTTAATTTGCGGGGGATATTTTACCTAAGATACAACGCCCTCGCCTAAGGAGCTGAACCCTTTTCAGCAAGAAATTTTGATACTGCAATAGGTTCAGCCAACCACAAGCATGAATAACCCAGGGAATCAGCTGCCACAATAGAACCAACCAATGTCACCACATGAACACTCAGCCAGGTCAATAGCCAGCGATCAACCACTCAAAGAGAGATCGTCAAACCAAGATATGTCTAGGGCTGAGAGTATGTAGACCTGGGGCACAGAACAACTATACAATTTCATCTAGCGTGTGGCACAATAGGCCGAAGGACTCCACAACAACCTCTAACGGAGGTTTGAACAGCAAAAAATACAGATTAGTGCTCTTACTGAAGAGAGTGACCAATTGAAGGGATAAAAGGAAAGTCTACAGGAGCAGTTGGAGAACGTGATGAATGTTTTTAAGGATCTCTAGCTAACTGTGATAGCTCAGGATGACAAGACACCAGGGGACATAACGATTTGCACTATAGTCGAAATTTATATCCATGTGAATAATTCTTGTGTGAATATTAGCAAGGAGAATCAGGAGCTAAAGGAAGCACTCGACTAGACTGGCGTTTCCAGATCCTGCTGTCATATATGCTGAGAGGGTCACGGAGAAGTAGAAATAAGCAATTGGGATGTAGGAAACCCTGGGGACCATGGTGAAAGAAGCTTACAACCTTCTAAACATTTTCACGAGTGTTCAACCTCGCTAACTACGAAGGTTCAACCAATATCAGCACTACTGTAGTAGGTCTCACAAGAAATAAAGGAGGCCACAGACCCCGTTGGCATTAACCAGTTGTACAATCAGGCAGAGGAACTAGAGACCAAAATACAAAATATTGAAGAGCATTCGACTACCACCGACCAGGTCCTCTGAGAACTGAGACAAATAGTAAAGCATACTGCATAGACAATACAGAAAATGGTTGCTAAGGCTGAAATTAAGATTAGTAAATTATTCAACAAGCTGTCTGTCGTTGTAGCAAAAAAGGATGTTGAAAAAATTGCCATAGAAACGGACCAGCTCATGAAGGAATCGCAACAGGCCATTGTCGACTTCTCCGAACTCAAATATTCAGCATTGGAAAAGGTTACCAAGTTGGGGCCCTTGTTTGGACATGGAGAGGAAATGGAGAAGATAAGGACAGCCATAGAGACAGGCGAACCAATGGAGACTGAGGCAGTAGAAAAGGATTGACTCGGGACAAGTCAATACCATGTGTTTAGGGCCTGTTGGGGCCCTTGTTTTGAAAATGAAATGATTTTGAGTCGTGGAGAATAGGTGGCGGAGTGTAACCAGGGTAGACAGGGAGTTTTCACGGTTGTAGAGAGCTGGAGAGCAAGTGGCACGACAGTTGTGGAAACTAGCACAGATGGTAGGAAGGAGCAACAAGGACATGTATCAAATCTCCCAGTGATCAGGGAGAAACAGAAAACAACAAAGTAGGAAAGGAGGGAAAACTGATAGTTACACTGAAAAAGGAACAAATAGGTAATCGGCCAACATAGACAAGAGGTTGGTGCGGTAGAGGGCTGAGGAAGAGAGTGGCGGAAGCACTACATTACCATTATGTCTTCATTTCTATGTTTTGTTAGGTTCTATGTAATATTTGTGTCATTCTACTGTATAATCCTTTGAGTAATGGCGCTATGTTGCTATTGGTAATAGGAATACTTCTTGGGTGATGCAGCGGAAGAGTTGTCATAACATGATTGTGATGAATATTATTGCCTTTCATTCATTTGCATCCTGAGAATATACTTATGAAGTAGTATCTTGTGCCATTAGCTAAATTGTTTGCAGTTCTCGTTGTTTGTTTTCTCGTTGTGATCGATGTAAATGTACGGTCTAACCCTAACATATACAAAGTCAAACCCGCCTCGGGTGAGACTCACTCTTTAATGGGATAAATACTGACGTTGTTAGCTGCAAGAATCTGCCTTCTTCTTCGCCTCTCCACAGACACAGGTCTTACTCTGAATATTTCATGATACTGATTTGGATTCTTAAAGAAAAATTATGCCCAATCTCTGACTATTGTGTTTGATTCATTGGTGTTTGTGACATTCTGTAATTTTTTCTTTTGAAAGTGATACAAAGGAAAGCACAACATTTTAATGTTACTTGTAGCCACCTTTATACATAATTCCAATACGGAAGTGTAATTTATGATGATTTTCTGGTCCTACGAGATGAGAAATTTAGGAGCCTGAAGAAAACCTAACTTCCACAAATCATATCTCCGAAAATATTGTGAAACAAGATCTTAAATTTACATGATGTTTCTCAGGATTTTGGCTTCACTTTGTAAAAATTTCAGCTTCTGACCCTTTGTAGAAAAACATTTATAGCAAAAATTCCATGATGACCTGTTTAGGTTAAATTCAGGAGCCTGAAAGAAACCCTAACTTCCACAAATCATATCTTTGAAAATATTCTGAACCAAGTTCAACAATGTTTACACGACGTTCCTCAAGATTTTTTCTTCAGTGTATACGCATTTTAGCTTCTGAACCTTCATATAAAAAATTCTACAGTGCAAATTCCATGATGACTTGCTCGGAGTAGCAAAACGCTAGAATCCAAAGCTCTCATACCAAATGTTATGAAACCAACTCCAAAAATAGAAGAAAAGAGAGATAAACGCTTTATAAATAAACCACTTAGAGGGGGAAACCTCCAATACATTACATAAATGAACAATTCTTGCATGATACAAATGAAAAAACCTCCTTCTATATATAGGAGTCCACTATGTCATAATATAATCATAACTGACCTAACAATAATAATGTAAGGGCACAATAATAACAATATTGGGGTTACAGGGGTACAAAAATAAAAATAATGGGGTTAGATATCCAAACTTAAGCCAAACTTAAGATATCCACCAGATTTAGTAAAGTACAGTTGAAACATATAAAGAGCCAGAATAGAAAAAATTTACAGTTAAGCCCATTTTTTCATGTAGAAATAGATGATCAGAGAATGAATACTTGGAGATCACCTCCATAAGACAAAATATGAACATACAAAATTCATGCAAGGATTAATGTGAAGTTAACTAAACAATAGAGAAGCCAAAAATATCATTCAAAATTCTTTATAATCGTAATCGACTAAGCAAGTTTGTGAGCATTGTAGCTGTGTGAAAGTTGGGTTGAATTAAAGTTGTTGGTGTGGATAGAAAATTTATTGTTGGACACCTAATTTTCGGTTCACAAAGGTGGCTTATTATAAGAAACCTCTAAGATCCTCATTCAATTGTCAACCCAGGGTAAGTCTTCTTATTTCAAGAGTGTAAGCACAATATATGCAAGTGAGATCGAATGATAGTTATTCTATGTTGCTTATGAAAAGGATTCTCTAATTCTTGAAGTTCAATCAACTCAGAGGGATGTGAAAATGGCATAATACAACTAACTACTCTGCCTAGCTCTGAAGGAGAGAAACCTATGATTGAACAAAATAATGATGCATTGAACAACAATCTTAATGAATTGAACAACAACCTTAATGAACTGAACAACAATCTGAATGAACTGAATCCGTAATTACTTATATGATTTCGCAATGGAATTTTCTTTGCAAAATTGACATTAATCAAAAATTGGATGCCTTATTGTACTGAGGGAACCATCTAATTCTTAGAAATAGATAACAGTGAACAATAAGTACTCTACGATTCATAAAGCGACTATAAAAGCATTAGAGAAAATGAAATGGAAACATTTAACAACAACAAAGCATGATTATAAACCAGAAAGCATGGCTGCTAAACTACTACGACGAAGGAGAAATTGCAACCTCATGTAATTCTATTTTATCGAGTGGAAAAGTAATTCACAAACTGCATCAGATAACTGAACATTAATTCTGTAACTAACGCATAGCACGGAAATCATCGGAGAAACTCCCAGGGGCTGGGCCCAAACCACCAGAAGTTCTGACACAATGAAAAACTCAAAAGATGATTGCTCAAAACATCAAAACTCTTTATTAAATTGAAGGATAATACAATTATACAACGAAAAAGTTCTTTCCTGATGCGTCAATTACAGAAGTAAATTCCTATTCAACTCTCCTATCTAGTTCATCCTTGGTCATTTTTAAGTCATTTTCATGTAGTGGGATGGTATTTTCCAAATGACAGCCTGTTGAGCGTGGCTGTCGTTTGAGTTATTCAGACGTGGATCCGTCTTTTCGCCTTTCGCTCATCCCCGGGGGTTACCGTGGATTCATGTTCTCTGTCTATCAGCTATCTTTTGTTCATCATCGATTCAACTGCCTCATTTATCTACTAATAAATATGAAGCAAGTCAAGTCCTTTTTGTTTTAAACATGCTTCTTACCGTTAGTCACTTTATCCTAATTTTTCATTAACCATTCTTTCTTTTACTGTCAAGACGAGAAAAATCCTAAAAATGTATGATAATTCGAAGTAAAAATAGGGTGAAATCATACCTTAATTCCGGTCCAACATACTCCCCCGCTTACCTATTTTCAGGTCCTCGTGTAAAAATATGGTTGAGATGCAACTGTGTTAAGGAGTAGGTAGGGTAGACTTCTTCCTTGTATGCTCTGAAACCCTGTTTTTGTCTAATTCTTGCCAAGGCAGTGTTTGTGTGTCCTTCTGGTAATTAGTAGTCACGATCATAGCCCTCAAGGGGGTATGAGATAAGAGGGCATATATATCTGCATCCTAACCATGCAGGACCCATGTTGAAGACTAGCTTACTATATGAGAGGAATATGGAGGCAGCTACTTTGAAGTTTTGGTAGCCAAATGGATCCCTATTATTTACATTGTTTGTGGAGGCAATCCATCTTTTTTTGGCTGATTCCAAGGCTGCTTCTTGAATGTCCTTGAAATATTCTCGCCCATTCTCTATAATGTCTTTATGGAAGGGTCCCAGCTTAGTCCTTACACCCTTTCTTCGCATGAAATTCTTGTGTTGGATGAACAACTGCAGGGGTTTAGTGGGCTCTCCTCTGACCCATAGGTCTAGGCCATGTTCTCTCTTTTGGAAGATGTTATAGGATTTGGCACACCTAATCTAGTTCTTAGCGAACAAGAGGAAGGCTTGGAACTGGACATCTCCTATAAAGGGACTAGGATTGTTGTCCCTGTCTTCTTCTAGAAAGAAGTTGTGCATATAAATTTCACATAAAAGGCGTTGGACCTGTTCATCTTGATCATTGTAGCAACAGACAAATTATTCTATGGTTTTTAAAGTTGTGGGATTCCCTGCCTTAACAGCCTCGATTTTCAGCAGTAAATATCATTCCACTAGGAATAGGACATAATTGGTGGCTAGTGCCCTACATGTTAGTACATCAGAATACAAAGAAAAAATCGTAGTGATTTGTTTCTTGGCTTGATCTACCTGGTCTTGTGCCCTTTTTACCTTTGCATGTTCCTCTCTGAGCTAGGCAAATGTTTCATCTTCTGTGGTGGAGAGATCTCTGAACTTCTTCAGTGGTGCCTGATACTCTGATGTTGGTACTACTTCATTATTGCACTATTCCAACTCATGTTGTGTTCGGATTAATTCGTTATACCTTTTTTGATTGACAGCTCTTTCAACTAGAGGGGCATAGGCAGGGTTTTCCTCCATTTGGGTTCCCTTTTCGTCGGTGAATTCTTGCCTGGCTTGGACAGAGCCTTCAAGAGTGTCTACCATGTCTGTTTGTACCTTGATATCAATGGTGCTCGCCAAGTTAGTCTATATTCCAGCCTCAGTAGTATCTGCTAGGTCTGTCTGCATTCCAGTCTTAGTAGTATCTTCTAGGTCTGTTTGCATTCCAGTCTCAGCAGTATCTAACAAATTGGTGGTCAATTCTGTTTGATTTTCGGCTCTGGTTAATTTTTTCGTAGGCTTTCGAGCCTTATTTACTTCCTTTAATTATTTTCTTAATTATTTCACATTTTTCTCAATACGGTCTTAGTAAAATCCTCACCATTGCATTCTGTTAATTGTATGAAAGGTGTTTCTGTACTTTGTTCTATATGAGGGTCCCAGCTAGGAGAGACAATGTTACCCTCAAGTGTCAAAGGAATTGTTTCTATGCTTGTGTTCTGCTCCAAAGGGATGGTGTTCCCTGACTGATTTTTTGATTCTGTTCTCCCTTCTACCCGTTCTTCACTATTTACCTCATAATTCTCGAGAGGAGACAGAGCCCCAAAGGCCTGTGATTCTTCTTGGTGAGGTAGTACCTCGGTGTGGCCAGAACTGTTGGCAGTGGCTAACTGGTCTAATGGCTCCTCTTGTTCTCCATCTTGCTCGGATAAGCTTTTAGTTTCATTGGATGCCCTCATTTGCTCCAAGACTCGAGCCATTTCCTCCTCATATTCTTGCAAGGGTGCGTTTTGAGGGCTTGAGGGTAGTGAACGAGATGGCCCTGCCTCCTCTATGAAGTCTGAGGTTCCTTGAAGTATTTTGGACTGTCTTTGCCTGCTTGGTTCTAAAGCTGAGGTAAGAGTCATTTTCCTTCTAGGTATGCTTATCCTGGGGAGCTCGAATTTTCTTTTGCCAGGGTTTTCCTCAGGTACCTATGTGGCAAGGTTAACAAAGTTTCCCTAGGCTATTTCCTGCTTGTCCAACTCAGGTATGGTGATTAGTTTGATTAGCCCGTGGTGACTGAAAACTTCTTTGGGATATTTAGCTCTACTTATTCAAAGAATAATGTCATGAAATATAGAGTTTAAGAAAGCAGGTAGGTTAACTAAAATATTTTGCTTAAGCACAGCTAAAAGTTTAAGTTGACGAGGTTTTACCACATCTTGACATCGGTCGCATGTAATAAATCTTTGTATGAATTTCGTCAGTTCCTGCCATGTTTGATGTAGAGAGGTATGGTTAATCCATTTTCCTTTTAGCTTCCGGATCTTGATATGCTGCAACTGCCTCTCGTAAGAGGAGATGTTTCTCTGTCCATCTCTCTCCCTCCTCTGGAATTCTGGAGACTTCGGCAATAATTTCTTCTATGACCGGTATAACTCTTCCCCTGAGCCTGGTCTATCCCTCTTGTAGGTTTTGTAGAAACTCAATTGCTACTTCTATATCAAATCCTTGTAATCGGTGTAAATATGCCATCCAACCGACTTGCTAGAGGATAGCGCTAGCTGCATCTGAAATTAGGAAGTTCGAAGGTTTTTTCTAGAGAGAATTTCCTCCCATGGCTAGTGTGCTTTCCTGATCTATTTCCTTCTTCTGATTGAGTTCCCTTTCAGCTCTATTGTTTTGAATGAATGTTGTATGCAAGAGAAATGGATATTGCAGCCTACTGCAAGTAACTTCATACCTTAATTGTGATGCTCCTTCATTCTCATCAGCATATCTAATGGGATTTGTACCAAACATTCACATGCTTGCTTATTTATGACTAATTACACCCCCTCCACCGTAGTAAGGGCACCCACATCCTCAAGTACAAGAGGAATATGGCCAATCATGAATGCAAACGAGGGGAATGTCAGGATTCGATAATAATAGCTTGTACGCGAGAGAGAAGATCGTGGATTTCAAGTTTCAGGGGATGATGAGTAATTGGGTAATTATAGGTGTACATAGTGTAAAGATAAAATTTGGAAGTTTTGGTATGAGCGCATCTCGTTTGGAAGTGATCGGAGAGGCAGAGAAAACAACATAACTATTTTTATGATATGATTTCCTTCTTTAATGATAAGGTGTGACGGAAGCAAGACTGAGGTAGGTAATGATTGGTTGTGCCATCTAGAGGTTCAAATATGTAAAAATATCTCCCTTATAGTTATTTATGTGGTAAATTAGAGTTATCACTAATTCGTGTAGTGGCTTATGGAGTTATTATTGAAGATAAGGTACCTTATTCCTATTTCTTCGTATTGGAGGGGAATACTACTCGAAACTGTAGAAAGATACACCATCATAAGATCATGTATTGTATGATAACATATTTGAGATAGGAATGACTTAGTCTTTCATTTCATATATGTATAATGTCAGCTTCCATTTTAGAGATTATAGTGTTAAAGAATCATCATACTGGTAATTTTTACTACTTTCCTCCTTTCTTCCACTGCCACTTCCTCCTGCGAGATTCATTTCATAGATAAGGTGCGGATTGAGGGGAATATCGAAAAAAGAAGGAATAAAATGAAAAAATAAGGTTGTTTAATCCGAATGAACAACAAATGTTCAATTGGATTGAACAACAGTCGTTCAAACAATTTGAAATGCAAGGATAAAAACACAAAAAGCATGGTTTTTCAATCCGACTGAATAGTAGCTATTCAATTAGATTGAACAACATATGTTAAATTAGATTGAACAGTAGCCGTTCAAAGAGTTTTAACAGCAAGTATAAAAACACAAAAAGCATGGTTGTTCAATTAGATTGAATAACAGCTGTTCAAAAAGTTTGAACAACAAAGATAAAAACATAAAAAGCACGTCTGTTCAATATGACTGAACAGTAGCTGTTCAATTGGATTGAACAAAAACCGTTCAAATATTTTGAACAACAATAAGAAAACGCAAAAAAAACACGGTTGTTCAATTAGATTGAACAACAATCATTCAAAGAGTTTGAAAATCAAGGATAAAAACACAAAAATCACGGTTTTTCAATCTGGCTGAACAACAACTATTCAATTAGACTGAACAACAACCGTTTAAAGAGTTCGAACAGCAAAGGGAAAAAACGTGAAAATTCGGTTGTTCAATCCGATTGAACAACATTTGTTCAATTGGATTGAACAACGGTCGTTCAAAGAGTTTGAACAATAATAAAAAAACGCAAAAAAACACGGTTGTTCAATCCAATTGAACAACAACTGTTCAATTGGATTGGATAGCATCCGTTCAAAGAGTTTGAGCAACAATAATAAAAATGCAAAAAACAGGGCTATTCAATCCGATTGAACAATAGTTGTTTAATTGGATTGAACAACAGCCGTTGAAAGAGTTTGAACAACAAAGGAAAAAAAAGAAAGAGGAAAAGAATACACTTTCAGACATGAGGAATATACAACAAAATAAGAACTAGGAGTTGTAAATAAATTATATAAATTATTTACAAATGACAGTAGCAAACTCTCATGTACTTGAGGTTGTGGGGTTACCACCCCCTCCAGCCACAACTTGGATGGTAGGATCATTTCGTACCTGCTGGCAAAAAGATTCCTTTGTGAGAGGTTTGCGATACAGGGGCAAAATGTGTCCATTCACTCGAAATGTAGAACCAGACCCGTCTATGGTGGTCAGGGTGAGTGTACCATTGTTGTGTACTTCTTGAATTTCATATGGACTGAGCCACCTTGTTTGTAATTTTCTCGAAAAATCTTGGAATTTGGAGTCATAGAGGAGTGCCCAATCTCCTTTTTGAAATATCTTCTTCTTGATAAGGTTGTCATGCCATTTAGCTTGTTGTTGTTAAATGATCGTTGTACACTCTAGAGATAGTAGCTGTATTTCATCTAGCTCATTTATTTGTTGGAGTCTTCTAACCTCGGATTCTCTTAAGTCTAATCCCGCTTCTTGGGTTGTTCTTAGAGTTTTTATTTCGAATTCAATGGGGAAAATAGGTTCTCTCCCAAATACTAGATGATATGGGGAGTATCCTGTGGTTTTGTGCTAGGTTGTGCAATAAGCCCATAAGGATTCTAGTAGTCTAGTGGCCCAGTCCCGGTGATGTTTTGATACCGTTTTGGTAAGAATTGCCTCTAGAAATTTGTTGGTGCTTTCGACCTTCCCGTTTGCCTCCAAGTGGTGAAAAGATGTAACTTTATGGGTGATATGGGGATTTTACAGCGTGGCTGTAATTTTATTACCCACAAACTGTGCCCCTCCATCGATTATCATTTCCGATGGAAAACCATATCGTATGAATAACTCGAAAAGGAAATTAGTCACCGATTCTCTTGTGGCTCTTGATAAGGCCACTGCTTCTACCCATTGCATTACGTAATCTATGGAAACGAATATGTAGATTTTATGGTTCGATGGTGGATTGAATGGTCCAACGAAGTCTAGTGCCCACCTTTCGAATGGTTCCATCACCAGTTGTGGTTGTAGTGGAATTTTGTCTGCTTGGCCTGGGCGACCCATTCTTTGGCAGCTATCGCAGGCTTGGACATATTTTTTCGTGTCTTTGAAAATCGTTGGCCAATAATAGCCTAATTGTAACACTTTGTGTCCCATTATGCGATCTGCGAAATGGCCACCACAAGGTTCATCGTGACAGGCCCATAGGATATCATAGATTTTTTCTTCTCTTAGGCATCTACGTATGTGCATGTTGGCCCCCGTATGGAAGAGGTATCCATTGATCCAGGAGAACCTTGTGCTGCGTTGTACAATCAATTTCCATTCTCTTGATGTTAAATGCCTGGGTAGCTTTCCCACTGCCAAGTAATTTGCCACATTTGGATACCATGGAGTTTTTACTGCTACCGCAAACAGATGTTCGTCAAGAAACTGATCATCGACTACTAGCATTTCATCCGTATTTGGAACCCTAGACAAGAAGTTTGCAACCACGTTTTCCTTTCTTGGACGGTCCTTGATAGTTATATCAAACTCCTGCAATAGCATCAACCAACGAGTTATTCTACCATTCGTGATTGGTTTATTGGATATATATCTAATGGAAAAGTGATCAGTATACAAGAGTACTTGATAGCCTGTTATATGATGTCTAAATTTATTAATAGCATAAATGACAGCCAAGAATTCCTTTTCAGTCACTGTATAATTTAATTCGGCAGGAGTGAGGTTTTTGCTAATATAATAAATAGCATAGGGTTTTTTTCTTCTTCTTGGCCAAGAACTGCCCCTATTGCTATGTCAGATGCATCTGAAGAAATGTGAAAAGGCAGCTTCCAGTTAGGCCCTTGCAAAATTGGTACTGTTAAGACTAGTCTCTTTAAATCTGCAAAACCAGTTTCACATTTATCATTCCAGTGGAATTCAACATTTCCAGTTAATGCATACAAAGGTGCAGCTATTTGTGAGAAATTCTTTATGAATCTGTGATAATATCCTGCATACCCCAAAAAAATGCGTACCTCCATTTGTGTACAAGGTGTGGCTAATAGAAGGATTACCTCTATTTTTGCTGGATCAACCTGTATTTCGGCTGCCGAGATGTAGTGACCTAGGATTATTCCCTCGATCATCATCATGTGACATTTTTCATTGCTTGAACATAACCAGTAGCAATACACTGCTCCAACACTTTTTCTAATGTTTCTAATGCTTGATGAAAGTCCTCACCGTATGGGGTGATGTAATCCATATAGATTTCGAGTCCCTCATTTACTAAGTCAGAAAAAAATGCTGATTATGGCTCTTTGAAATGTTGTAGGGGCATTACATAGCCCAAATGGTAAGACTCTATAAGAAAAAGTACCCCATGGGCAGGTAAAGGTTGTCTTATCCTAGTCTTCGAGGGCTATCTGGATTTGATTATAACCATTGAACCCATCAAGAAAGGAGAAGAACCGTTTCCCTACCAATGTGTCAAGGACACTGTAAATAAAAGGGAGGGGGAAGTGGTCTTTTTGTGTTGCTTTATTCAATTCTCTATAATCCACACAGATTCTCCATTTCCCATTATTTTAAGGGACAACTACCAGAGGGGAGACCCATTTGTTGTCTGAAATATGATAACTAAAATTTACATCCAGCAGTTTTTGCAGCTCGTGTTTTATAATATCTTTTAAGTGTGGATTTAGCCTTCGCCGAGGTTAACTAATAGGTAGGGTTTCCTTATCAGTATAGATGTGATGGGTGAATAGTTGAGGATCTAAAACCTTCATGTCTGGGTAGTCCCAATAAAATGCCCCTTGATACTTTCGTAGAACTTTTATAGCCTTTTCTTTTGGTTACCATCCAAATTGCTATTGATATTTAGGATCTTTCCTGGTTTAATGTCAATGGGTATGTTGTTACGTACAATGGTCATGAGAATAGATCAATCCTCAAGGTCTATCAAGCGGTCCTCTTGAACTACATCTTCAAGGACTATTTTCAACATTTGGAATTTTAAATTTCCATATGTGGGGGGATGAATTAGAAAATTATTGATTGCATCATCTTCAGTTTGATCTTTAAATTCAAGAGTGTCCACTAATGTCAGAGGCAGGCGGATGTTTTGTTCCCAATATGTATATGGAGGTTTATGAACTTTTACCGTGGGTAAGCTCGCTTCGACAGGTGGGTAGATAATGATATTCTTTATGAAATCCCCTCTAGTGATGGTCATGCTGCCTGTTCGACAACCTATGTAAGCATCGGATGTCGCCAGCCAAGGTTGCCCAAGAATCAATGGGTGCCCATCCATCCCGTTCTTTGGATTAATAACTAAGAAATCAACTGTGTATTCCAATTATTCCATGGAGACTAGTATGTCCTGCACTATTCCTTCTAGTCTGATGACAGACCTGTCAGCAAGCTCTAGCAACGCGGCTGTGGGTTCTAAAGCTGATATGCCTAGCTTTTCACAGGTTCCCGTAGTTAGGATGTTAATGGCCACCCCTAAGTAGAAAAATGTGTTTGGAAAGGAGTGGCTAGAGATCTGCATAGTTACTATGGGATTTCCCGGGTCTTCATACTTCACTGGCAGTTCCTTACCCAGTAATAAGTCAGATAACGTCCCTACCACATGAACGGTGGGCACAACCTTTGTTTCTTTACTTGATTTTTCCCAAATATCTCTTTAATTGTTTTTTAGTAGATGGGAATGTCTTGTATGGCCTGGAGAAGAGGAATTTTGATACAAAGGTTTCTTAACTCCCCCAGGATGTCAAAATTTGGAGAGGCTATAGGTCTAGGCAGAGTTAACCTTTCAGGGAATGGAGGTGGAGATACCCTAAGCTATTCAGGCCTCCCTTGGTTAATCGTTTCCTTCTCTTGCACTATCTCTGTTTTTGTTATATTTTCTTGGCTAGGTTATGTTGAAGTCCTAGTTTTGGGTTGAGGTGAGGTCGTGACTTCTGCTGGTGATATATTACATCCTGATCTCATCCTTAGTTCATTGCATTTCCTCAGTTTAGTGTCAGGGTTTGGATCTTCTATGATCTGGATTAGCTGAACCACTCTGTTATTGGGATTAGGATTGGGTTGAGCTGGTAATTGAGGACGTAGGTTAGGTTGAGGGTTGTGGTGAACTGGGTATGGAGCTAGAAGTGTAGGTTGATTCTGGACCCCTCCTCCCATTGGTAGGTTGGTCATTCCCAGGGGTCGCTTCCAATTTTGAGGCCAATTAGTGGTTTGAGAAGGGGATGCTGGCCACTCAGCTTGATATGGAGCGTTTGGCCAATAAGGAGGAGAAAAAGGAAAGCTTGGCCAATTATTCCCTTGTGAGTGTTGTGTTGGCTAGGGTGGTATAGGAAATGACTAGGTCGGCCAAGTAGAAAAAGGGTTTTTATTTTTCCAAGCTGCTATAGGGTTTTGTTGGTTAAACTGTGGAGGAGAAGAGAATTGAGGCAGGTATTGAGGTATACCTGGTCATGCCTGCCATTTTCGACGCTGATTCATTAGGTAGACTGGTTCTGTCTCTTCCCTTGCTTCCTTGAAAACTACTTTCAGCCCCGGGAGTGAAGGGAAATGGTCCGTGGCATGGTACTTAATGCAGATGGCACAGGTCTGAATTGTGTCTAAGGGGCATTCCCTTTGGCTATGCTTCTTTCGACAGCGTGGGAAAAATATGGCCAAATTCTGTTCTGCTATAACTTACTTCTTCTTGGCTTGTAAGACATCAAGCTGTGTTGTCAAAGTACCCAAAATGCTAGTTTTAAATTTTTCCAAGAGATTACCAAACTCTACTCTAGTTACATTGCCACCAAACTGCTTAATGTCCTTTTTTATTGAGTCACGTTCACTTGTCTTATTACGCGTGTCACCCCTAGAACACCTAATACATAGGGAAATAATCTCATCATATCCTTCCTGGGAAAGATCCCCTTTTCCCATTATGTTAAGCTTTTCCACCCATTCTTCTTTCATTCCCTTAATCAATGTAGCTTTTAAGATGTCTTTGGATAGTGTAGTATATGGAGACCTTTGTAAATTGCATGGAAATATTTCTGCGTATTCCTCTAATGTTTCATTCTCCCTTGTAGACATATTGAAGATTTCATTTTTTAGTTCTCAAGTCTGGAAATAGTCTTGATATTTATTAAGAAAAATGTTCGTCACTTAGTCCCAGTTATTGATGGTTCCCCCACCTAGCCCCTTGAACCAGCGTAATGTTGCTCCCTTTAAAGTAGAGGGAAACAGTTTCAATTTCTGAGGGTCGGTGGTGTAGTCATACCCCCTACATAGGACATCTAATTCAAATAAGAATGCATCAGGATCTTCCGTGGTCAACCCATGGAAGGTGGGGATGCTTTATAAGGGAATCACTTCTTTCATAGGGGCATTTTCAACATGATCAACGATGGGATACTCCAATGTTGATGTCTGCCTCTGGTTCTAGTTTTGATTGTTTGCCATTTGATTAAAGATATGCCAGTAATATTAAGGAATTTCTTGTTCTGGAGGAGTAATCCTGGGGGGATTGGGAGGTGAGTGTGGAGGAAACTTTATAGTGCTTCCCTGGTCTGGGATACTGAGTATTTATGTCTTGATCACTACTTTAGGGGATTTAGGCTTGGAAGCTTCTATTTGTATTGCACCACTAGTTTCTCCTTCCCCTTCTCGTAAGTTACAAGAGGTCCCTTGGATTTTGGGGATTTTTGCGGATGATTTCGATATGTTTCTATCTTTTTCTTCCTAGTCATAAAACATGGGCACTTATTCTACCAATATTTACACAATTTTCTGAGAAGCGGGCTAGGAAGCAAGCGTTTTGCTTGCCAGTACGCAGGTTCTTACCTCTCGTTTTTAATACCTAATTCTTCACAACAATGGAGAAAGATAGATAAAATATTTCACTATCAACACTCTTCCCGAAAACGGTGCCAAAAATTTCGGTTCACAAAGGTGGCTTATAATAGGAACCTCTAAGCTCCTCATTCAATTGTCAACCCAGGGTAAGTATTCTTATTTCAAGAGTGTAAGCACAATATATGCAAGTGAGATCGAATGATAGTTACTCTACGTTTCTTATGAGAAGGATTCTCTAATTCTTGAAGTTCGATCAACTCAAAGGGATGTGAAAATGGAATAATGCAGCTAACTACTCTGCCTAGCTCTGAAGGAGAGAAACCTATGATTGAACAACATAATGACGCATTGAACAACAATCTTAATGAATTGAACAACAAAATTAATGAAATAAACAAAAATCTGAATGAACTGAATCAATAATTACTTATATGATTTTGCAATGGAATTCTCTTTGCAAAATAAATAATTGACATTAATCAAAAATTGGATGCCTTATTGTACTGAGGGAACCATCTAATTCTCAGAAATAGATAACAGTGAACAAGAAGTACTCTACGATTCATAAAGCGACTATAAAAGAGTGAGAGAAAATTAAATGGAAACATTTAATATCAATAAACCATGACTATAAACCAGAAAGCATGGTTGCTAAACTACTATGACAAAGGAGAAACTGTAACCTCATGTAATTCTATTTTATCGAGTGGAAAAGTAATTCACAAACTACATCAAATAACTGGACATTAATTCTGTAACAAACGCACATCACGAAAATCAACGGAGAAACTCCCAGGGGTTGGGCCCAAACCATCAGAAGTTCTGACTCAATGAAAAACTTAAAATATGATTGCTCAAAACATCAAAAATCTTTATTAAATTGAAGGATAATACAATGATACAATGAAACAGTTCTGTCCTGATGCGTTGATTACAGAAGGAAATTCCTATTCAACTCTCCTATCTAGTTCATACTTGGTCCTTTTTAAGGCATTTTCACGCAGTGGGACGGTATTTTCCAAACAACAGCTCGCCGAGCGTGGCTATTGTTTGAGTTCTTCAAACGTGGATCCGTCTTTTCGCCTTCTGCTCATCCCTGGGGGTTACTGTGCATTCATGCTCTCTGTCTATCAGTTTTTTTTTGTTCATCATCGATTCAACTACCTCATTTATCTGTGAATAAAGACAAAACAAGTCAAGTCCTTGTTTTTTTAAACATGCTTCTTACCGTTAGTCACTTTATCCTGAATTTGCATTAACCATTCTTTTTTTTACTATCAAGATGAGCGAAATCCTAGAAATGTATGATAATTTGAAGTAAAAGTAGGGTGAAATCATACCTTAATTCCAGCCCAACACTAACATGCTAAGGTTTAAGGTGTGGGAGTTGGACATCCAAAGGTAGTCGAAGAGATATTGGAACATGGATCCAATAGTCACAAGAATGTATTATAAATGTACATCAATGTGTATAATAAATGAAAATCATTTTTTATCATTCATATTCCCTCTATTTCATGTGTGTGTTTAGCATGGTAATAGAGCGGGAAAATTATGGCCCTGCTCAAGTTTGAGCCATTGGTTTATGGCCTCTCTATCCATGTCAGTTCTACCATAATTTTTTCATTTCATTAATGTCTTGTCAGTTATATTCTATTTGTGATTTCTACCCAGCTCTGTAGCAGTTTAAAGAAACGTTCCCTTAGATATTACATAGTATTTCATAAACACACTCATCCATCTTTTCATATTTTTTTCTAGGAAAGCTGGAAGAAAATGCATTTTCCATCCTGATCTAGTCAAAGCTAAGTTTAGAAACCTACCAATTTTAGTTTTCTTCTAACATATTATATGCCTCCTAATAAATTTATCTTCATTGTTTTCTTCATTGATGATTGTTAATTTTTGTCATTTACCCTACCACTCTTTGTCATCGCTAAATCTACCATCCCTCTTCCACTCAGACTTGCCCATTTTTTCCTTCCATTAATTCCTCGATAGGAGGAGGTCAATCTTGAATGGGTATGGGTTGGATATTTGCAACATTACAGGTGAACTGGTCAAATTTTTGTTGGCATGATGAAAGTGTCGATCTTCCTTAATGATGAAATTATGCCAAGGATGGTGAGCACAAGTGGGAGAGAGAGTCTCAGTCTTAGCGTTGATCAATGTCGACAATCTAGAAGCAAGGAATTTCTGTGCCATTGGAGCCTGCATATTGAAGCCTGTGTTTTGGAATGAATTTTCATTGATTTGAAATGGAGTGTTAATTCTCTATTGAAATTTTTTTGCTAACTCATATAAAACATTCAAGTGATTCAAACTATTGCTTCATAATATTAGGGTTTGACTGTCGTCATAACCATTTTCCTCCAGGGATATTTTCTGTAGGACAGAAAGTGCAAGAAGTTTGCATTTCCAACCCTTTGAATATTTCAGCAAATTTTAGTGTTGACGGTGGCATCATGTTCTTGTCTTCTAGAAACTTTAATAAGACCACGTTTTCTCCCAAAAATATCCATCTCATTAGTGAAAACAACAACACATGTATATGACATGAGTAGGATCGATATGGAGGCAGGAACATTAAATTCAAATTAAATGCAAAGAAAACAACCATATGAAGCATTTCTTTGGTGTGACCATTGGGAAAAAAGAACTTAAGAATTGTATTTGGTCTCCTCAGACTCGAATGAATTGGCATCATAATAGATCCCCATCACTGAAAATTGTGGCCCATGTTGAAGATTAAATGATCTAATTTATGAAAATAAAAAATAAAATGAAAATTAGCCTTGACCTCCTCCTTTACCCAATAAATCCTCGCACTCCTGATGCCTCCAACCACTCAAAGAATATGAGACTTCGAAATTTTACTTCGAACGGTTTCCTCTTTCGCTATGTGTAAAAGTAAAAAAAATTAAAAATATGGGATACACATTGTCACATGGTCTTCTCGGCAACCAGAGTGTCGGTCTCCACTCGATAAAATATTTCACTCCAATGGATTTTATAGTGCAGATATTTGGAGACCAATTTGTGCCCTAGGATTTCAAAACAAAGGGGGAGTATAAGGGTGAGGCTGAGAGTTCTAGAAGTTTATGTTAAATCTCTGCAAAGGTTCTAAAAGCTAGATTTCCATGGTTCTAAGTTGTGCTAGAACCCCAACATGGAGGGTGGATACTTATTCAATGGTATTTTAATACAATAAATCTGACGACTTACATGAACCATCCCATCAAACACGATTATTTTGTTAGAAAATTATATATTACAGAGCAATGAAACACATAAAATATGCGGAAAACACAAGCACACAAAACACATAAAACCAGAGAGACACAGATATATGTGGTTCACCTAGTTTGGGCTACATCCACCTTGAACAACCATTCCTTCCTTTTGATTATCCAACAAAATGAAGAGACACAACCTACAACAGATCTGCTGTAATATACTCTATTCTCTCTCACAGTCTCCCTATCTGTTTCTTTCTCTGAGAATACACATACAATACACAGCCACAATACAATACCCTCATACATGTGAGGGGTTTCCTTATAGGGTAAAAAACCCTAAACTAAACATAACTTCTACCGTCAGATCATCCGCCTAATGAACGGCCCAGATTGACTAGAAATTACTATACTTTTACAAGGAAAATTTACATTTTCTTTTAGCTTTAGGGGCACTGCCCCCCAAACCCCCCGCCAAGGAGGGGCTTCGTAAAGTCGTAGTCGCCCCCCCTGGACCCCCCAGGCAGTGTTTAATTATGGGCGACATTGCTGCCCCATTAAGGTACAGGGGTCCAACGTTATGAACAAAATAAACAAGATAATCAGGCTCCACACCCAACAATATCCCACTTGGAGACTGATAGTTGCAACTCTACCGCTACTTCATTTGCTGGAAAATGACTCCTCTTTGGACCTGGTTGTTTCTCATCTTCATCGTCATCCTTGAAGACCAATTGAAACTAAACATAGTCTTAGTTGCTCCCTGGTTACAACTTTTGTTAGTATATCTGAAGGATTCTGGCTAGTGTGTATCTTTTCCAGCTTCAACTGTCCATCTTCCAACACTGACCGTATGAAATGGTACTTGAGTTGTATGTGTTTAAACCTGGAATGAAATGCACAGTTCTTTGCAATATGAATGGCACTTTGGTTAAACATGTCCATAACATGCTTCTTACCTAATTCATCCATAAACCTTTGTAACCAAATCATTTACTTACTAGCCTCTGTATCAGCAACATACTCTGCTTCTGTTGTTGAAAGTGCAACAACACTTTGGATTTTTTGAAACCTAACTAACAGCTATTACACCTACAGTAAATACATACCCTGTAGTGCTCCTCCTGTTATCTCTATCACCTACCATATCTGCATCAACATATCCCTGTAGAGTAATGTTTGAACCACCAAAGCATAATTCTTGATTTGTGTTACCTCTCAAATATCTGAGAATCCATTTTACTTCCATCCAATGTTATTTTCCTAGATTTTTCATGTACCTGCTTACAACTCCCATTGCACACGCTCATGGTAGACCATTTCATACACATTGCTTCTCCAACCGCCATATGGAACTTTAGACATATAATCCATGTCTTCTTGGGTCTTTGGGCACATCTCCTTACTAAGTTTGAAATGGCTAGAAAAAGGTGTACTAACTGTTTTTTCATTCTGCATATTAAATCTTTTCAACACCTTCTCTATGTACTCATTCCGAGACAGTGTTAATTTGCGATTTTTCCTATCTCTAGTTATCCTCATACCAAGGATTTGTTTTGCAGCTCCCAAATCCTTCATTGCAAATGAATTTTCCAATTTTCTTTTGAGCTCATTTATTTCCTGCATGTTAGACCCTCCAACAAGCATGTCATCTACATACAATAACAATATAATATAGCTGCCATCATTTTGCTTTTTCAAGTAAACAGAATGATCAGAGTGACATCTAGTATAACCTTGTTCAGACATGAACTTGTAAAATTTTAGATACCACTGCCTTGGAGACTGTTTTAATCCATACAAGCTCTTCTTTAACCTGCACACTAATTTTTCCTTCCCTTTGACCTCATATCCTTCTCGTTGCTCCATATAGACCTCTTCCTCTAAATCTCCATGGAGAAATGTTGTCTTTACATCTAAATGTTCAAGATGTAAATCTTCCGCTGCTAAAAGACTTAAAATAGTTCTGATTGAAGTCATCTTAACAACAGGAGAAAATATTTCATCAAAATCATTACCTTTCTTCCGTGAAAACCCCTTCACCACAAGTCTAGCTTTGTACCTTTGTTTTCCTCCATCTTCTTCCTTCAACCTATAAACCCATTAATTTTTCAATTTAGTTTTACTTGCAGGCAACCCGACTAAGTCCCAAGTCTGGTTATGCATTAAGGAGTCCATCTCTTCTTCCATAGCTAGCTCCCACTTATTCCTTCTTTTAACCTGCATTGCTTCTTCATAACATTCAGAAATATTATAATGAAGGAGAGTATCGTTCAGGGAGTCTACTTATCCTGGTAGATCTTGTAACACCTACTGTGTTTGAGGTGCCCTGTCGTTGTGGTGGCTGTCATGTTGTGGCTCTTGGACTCATTATTATTTTCTGCACCTTACCTTTTTTGTGATCTCACTAAGAACCATGTATTCTTTGTTTTATTTTTTTCTGCTTTTTTTCTCAACTCGATTCTTATACAATACCTTTGTCAATATTACATATTTTTCTAATTATTTTAAGATTTTTAATTATAGTAAGTGATAACCAAAATCATTAGCACCATATCCAATAAAGGTACATTTCTTTGATTTTGCCTCAAGCTTTGTTCTGTTTTCTTTATTAATATGGACAAAGGCCTCACAACCAAAAGGATTTTAAAAAGAGTAGTTTACATTTTTACCTGTCCATGCTTCCTCTGGAATACCACCATCCAAGGAGCTTGAAGGCCCTCTATTTATTAGATAAACAACAGTATCTACAACATCTGCCCAAAATTGTAAAGGCAATCCTGCATGTAATCTCATGCACCTTGCATGCTCCATGATTGTTTTGTTCATCCTTTCTGACACACCATTTTCTTGTGGTGTTCGTGGAACTGTCTTCTCTCTGCGAATTCCATGCTCTGAACAGTACCTATCAAACTCTTTGCTGCAATATTCACCTCCATTTTCTGATCTGAGACACTTCAACTTATTTCCTGTCTCAATCTCAACCAAAGCTTTCCATTTCTTGAAAGTATAAAATACATCAGATTTATTCTGAATACAATAAATCCAATTTTTTCTAGTTGCATCATCAATAAAAGTAACATAATAACGAGAGCCACCAAGAGATGATACCTGAGCAAGTCCCCATACATTTGTATGCAAAAGCTCTAATTTTTCGCTCTTCTTTTCTTTCCCAACTTTGAGAAATCTGACTCTCTTCTGTTTTCCATAAATGCAATTCTCATAGAAATCCAAATCAACATTCTTCAAAACCGACAACAAATTTCTTGAGTGAATAATATTCATCCCCTTCTCACTCATGTGTCTGATCCTATGATGCCATAATGCTGCATCTGGTCCTTTGGAAGTTAAAGCATTAAAAAAGTTGGAAATACCATTGCATAAATACAATGTACCAACCTTTCCTCCTTTTTCTATTACCAGGGCTCCTTTGGTGACCTTCCAAGTTTTATCTGTAAAATTTGTCACACAACCTTCACCGCCTAACTTCCCTGTTGAAATCAAATTTTTCTTCAGATCTGGAACATGCCTTACCTCCTTTAATAGCCATTGGTTTCCATTCTATGTTTTACTAGAAATTTACCCATTCCAATAATTTTACAGGGTTTATCATCACCCAAACAGATTTGTCCAAAATTTCCTTGAACATAGTCATGAAAATATTTCTTATCAGGTGTTGCATGGAATGATGCCCCTGAATCTACAACCCAAGAATCAGTAACATTTTTAAAGAAAGAATCAAAGCATCTTGTAACACATCACCTGTCACATTTGCTTCATGATTGTTTTCTTGCTGTGCGTCGCCTTCTTTTCCCTTCCGAGATCTACAATATTTCTTTAGGTGCCCTTTCTTTCCACATTTCTAGCACACTATCCCTGATCTGGACTTGGATATGATTTTCCTTGATTTACTGCGATATCCCGAGCTCTTTCCTCTTTCCATTCTTCTTCCCCTAGAATTTTCACTCAAAGCATTACCTGATGTCTCACCAGAGCTTTTCCATCGCATTTCCTCGCTAAGGATAGCATCGAAAACATCATCAAACTTTAAAGTACTAGATCTAGAGACAGAGTTACTAATGGCCATAACTAAACCATTCTAACTTTCTGGCAATGGGCACAGAAACAAAATAGCCCTAACTTCATCATCAAAGTTTACCCCTACAGAACTTAACTGACTAGTAATTGTATTAAAATCATTTAAATGGTCTGCAATAGATCCACCTTCTGACATCTTCATATTAAATAAACGTTTCATGAGAAATACCTTGTTTGAGGCTGAGGGTTTTTCATATAATTTCGCCAATGCCTTAATCAAACCCTCTGTTGTTGTTTCTTTCAAAATACTGAGGGCTACCGATGCCTCGAGGTACAACCATACTATTTCGAGTGCCTTTCTATCAATAATATCCCATTCTGCATCTTTCATAGACGTCAGCTTCTTTGTTTTTCCACTCAATGATAGGTACAATTATTTCTGATACAGATAATATTCCATTTTCATCTTCCACAGTGGGAAGTTTGGCTGTTAAATTTCTCGACCCTAAAATTACCATCTTCCGCCATTGCTCCCACTCGAACTAGGAACCCTTCTTTCCTGCGAGTTTATCAGCCAAATAGACCTTCGGCTCTGATACCAGTTGTTAGAAAATTATATATTAGAGAGAAATGCAACACATAAAATATGCGAAAAACACAAGCACAAAAAGCACATAAAACCAAAGAGATACATATATATGTGGTTCACCCAGTTTGGGCTACGTCCACCCCAAATAGCGAGTCCTTCCTTTCTATTTTCCAGCGAAATGAGGAGACACAACCTACAACAGATCCAATGTAATATCCTTTGTTCTCTCTCATAGTATCCCTATCTGTTTCTCACTCTGAGAATACACATAGAATACACAGTGCAATACAATACCCTCATACATGTGAGGGGTTTCCTTCTAGGGAAAAAAACCCTAAACTAAACATAACTTCTACTGTCAGATCATCCGCCTAATGAACGGACCAGATTGACTAGAAATTACTATACTTTTACAAGGGAATTTTACATATGTTTTTTGCTTCGGGGGCGCTGCCCTTGAGACTACCTGCCAAGGGGGGGCTCCATAAAGTCACAGTCGCCCCCCCTGGACCCCCCATGCAACGTTTAATTACGGGTGGCATTTCCGCCCCATTAAGGTACAGGGTTCCAATGCTGTGATACAAAATAAACAAGATAATCAGGCTCCACACCCAACATATTTTCCAAAATTGGTTGAAAGCCATGCAATGATCATCATAGTTCAAATTTTCATCTATCTTCAAGGTTTTCATGGTCTGCATTGCAACATATTTCAATTCTAATGGGAGGTACTTTTCTTAGAGAAAATGAGTATCAACACAAATTTTAAAATTCAAGATTTTATTTCCCTCTTGGCGCTAGTTCCTTGTTTGAAAGTTCAAGAGATTATTCTACATTTCCTTCACGTATAAGATCTATAATCCTCTGTTGCTATAGATGGAAGAATATCTTGGGATGTTTTCATGGCATTGACCTTCCTCAGATAGTGTTGTAAGACTATTCTAACACTTAATAGCTTATGTATTGAAGAAATAATCCCTATGTAATAGGGACACAATTACAATGAGTATTAAGTTTGGATGAGTTCCTTTTCTTGTAAAAATATAATATTTTCCAGATATTAAGCTTCTTATTATTCTGAGCTCTTCATCCGGTAGCTGATTGCTGGCCAAATTTATTAATATTTTCGGGTTGATTTCCTCACTAGAAATGAGTAACCTTCAGAGAGAGTAAAGCTTTGATTGTATTTCATATTGGGAAATTTGTAATCATGGCTCTAATTAGTGATGTATTAGCGCTATTAAATATTATCACTCATGCAACTGTTTATGAGACAGTGAAAATCAGCAAGAACACTCTCATGGACATTAAAACTTGTCTGCAAAATGCACATAAAAATATTGATTTTTTGAAACTAGAATCTCGGTTCTAGCAAGATAAGCTTCAAAAAATGTCATTCTAAATTATTTTCAGCTCAAAATAATCATCTAGTTGGGTTAAAGATGGGCTCTTATCAACAACAAGTCAATAATGTTGCAGTTGATTCATATTTAGTGCCTTCTTCAAGAACAAATTTGCATGGAGAAGAAGAAATTTAGCTTGCACTTCCCAAGCCCATCATTATATCTTGGTAATAGCTTGTTAAAAAAAGCAAAAAATAGGTATTGGATATGAAAATTATGTGTCCTTTCATATTCCATAATATTCCAACCCTGTCAAATTTCAAAGTGTTGGATTTCTTCATGACAGTTCACCTTCATTTGCTACAGTTTCTTCTCCTTCTCCACAACAACAGATTGTTATATGCAAACATTGTGATCGATATGGCCATATGAAAGATAATTGTTTTTATCTTCACCCATGTAATCATTTTCATAAAACAAATCATTCTTCAAACAAATGCTTCAGAAACAAGCCTCCTACAAGAACAAATATTCATCTTGGATGGATCGCTTCTTGGCAATGGGCATCAAAAACCAAGAAGATGTTTTAGTCACATGTCCGAATCTCCTCTAGAATAATAAAATTCCTTGAAGTTTATTTTTAGCCATCATCTAACCTTGTATCTGACAGGGGGGGAATCGATGGTCATATACAAGCTTCAAATCCACATCAAGCAAGCCTAAGCCACAACCTGTGGCATACCAGATTCAGAGTTGTAGCCGGAGACAAAGATGCGCCTGAGCATGCCTTTGGTTTGTGGTTAGCCTTAAACCATATATGTGATCAGGTTGAGATCCTCCCTCTTCAAATAATTGGGGACACTTCCTATAGGATAATACTTCAGCTTCTTTCCAGTTTTGGAGGAGTTCTAGGAATTACATTAAGTATTCCAGAGTTGGTGGTCATCCTTAAACCACCGCAGGTTGAGACCTCCCTTTTAAGGTTGAGGTTCTCCCTTTTTTATGAATTTTTCAAAACTCTGCTTTCCAGGTTTAACGTCTCCCTCTTCAAAGAATTAGGATCACTTCCTCTAGTAGAAAATTTCAGTTTCATTCCAAATATGGAAAATTTCCAAGAGCTACACTAAGTGTTCAAGTTTTGGTGTCCATCCTTAAACCAAATCCTTATGCCATCATCTCAGAGAGAACATTCAGCGTATTTCTGCCATGGATTGTTGTATTTTGTAATATATCTCTCTTCTTGGACTCATACATACCCCTTCATATTAAGGGGAAATGTTGGGCACCTAATCCGCTAAGGGTTAAGGTGTGGGAGTTGGAAAGTCAAAGGGAGTACAAGAGACGTTGGAATTTGAATCCAAAAGTCGCAAGAATGTATTATAAATGTACATTAATGGGAATAATAAATGAAATTCATTGTTTATCATTCATCTTCTCTCTATCCCATGGGTGTGTTTGAAATTTATCGGTAATCAAAGATTGTTGAAGGTTTTTTTGGTGATTGGTTGAAGAGAAACATTGATTTATTTTTTAAAAAGGATTAGCCATCTTGATTTGTGTATAAAAATTAAATTAAAGATGAATCATTGAGGTCAAGAAAGTTTTATATTGTAGATAAAGAGTTGGATCTCCTTCCAATACGTGTTGGTTAATATTTATGGGTTGGATCTCCTTTCAGTTGTAGCTGACAAATCAGGGAGTAGTAGCTTCATGTTGGTTGTAGCCAAATAAATTTATAACAACAAGTTGTAGCTTTCCTTATGAAGTGATTTAAGTTAACTTTGAATAATTTGGGTGTTCCTTTATGTTACTCATATTATTTCTTTTCATGCTCATATGAGTTAATTATTGAATTATTTTATGGTGTCCTAACGTCCTCGCATAAGTAAAAATAAGTTTTAAAATTCCTTCAATACTGATTCACCCCCCCTCTCTTAGTATTGGCCTAGTTTCTAACAATAAGTATCAAAGTGAGTGTTAGTCATCAATAATTTTCACTATATAAAGATAAATAAGTATCGGTTCTAGATTTCTAGAAACAAAGTTCATGAACATTGTGAGTTCTAGAAATCTCACGGACTTCATTATCCTTAGGATAAATTTTCACTATTTCATCATTCCGTCATGCAAAGCTCAGCTCACCCATCCCAAAAGACCCATCATGGGCTCATCCCAGAAGACCCATCATGGGCTCATTCCACTCATTATCACTATGTTTCGCCACCTGTGGCCTCAACCCTCTATTTTTGTTTTTCCTAAACTCCTCTATTGTCTATCTAGGGTTTTTAAGGGAACTTTTCTTGGTTTCATGACCTCCATGATTAAATCATCAACAAGGCTTATATCTTGATGCTATTACACCTCCTCCTATCCTTAAAATACCTCCATAAACACTTCCCATCACTCCTATCCTTCAGAATCATCATTTTTCTACAAAACCTAGTTTATTGCCACAAATTGACACTTTTTAAGACTAGGCCTGTGTTTTGACCTTTTGGACCCCTTCGCCTCACTAAATTTCTGAAATTTCACTTTTCCCTATTCCCTAACATCTAAAAATATCCTCCAAAATTTCCCCAAGAATTTATACAACCCTTAACCCCTTCATTCCCCTCCCTCTGCAAGGCAGACCTAAATCCTCACACCAAACCCTAATTTCCTCTTCCAACTAAGCTAAGGTTTGATATGAAAAGGAGGCACAAGAGAAAAGGATTAATTTGATAGATCATGTCAGAAATCATAAGTCCATATCATCTCATAAACATCATTCTCCATCATTTTCCAAGAATTCATTCCAAGGACCAAGTCATTTGCCACACCTCGGGCCAATTTTTCTTCAAACTATGTTTCGGAAAAAAAAGAGATGAATTTGGTAAAAGTGAGAGAGGGTTTTGTCCATAATAGGGCCAATACTAAAAACCTGCTTCAGTTTTTACACAGGTATCATGGTTTGGGAGAAATATAAAAAATATAGGTGTCACAGGAGAAATTCTGCACTGCTGGAGTGACCTTGGAAAGATCAAGTTTTCTCACAGTTGGAGTGTCCAAATGACTTGCTTGATTAATCAAAAGAAAAATATAATTAAATATCTTACCAATGAGATATCATGAGCTCAATTTTGAATTGAGAAAGGCATCCAAAAGTGGTCTGCACCAGCACTCTGCATTTCTGCACCAACACTCTGCATTTATGCACCATCATTCAACACTTTTTGAACAGTGTTGGGAGAATCATTTTTTGAACAGATAAATGGACACCAAATGCAATTTTTTTTTTTTGGAAATTATACTCCACAAGCTTTCCAACGAGCTATCACGGAGCTCATTCCGACATCGGGAAGGCCTCCAAATGCCCTCTGCAAATGGGTGTTGCACACCGGCAGAGGTGCTACGCACCTAGAGCCCGACGCTGTGCATAGAGGATTTAGGTGCAGTGCTAAATAACACTATGCTATGCACTTGGAGCCAGGTGTTACACACCTGGGCAGGCGCTACGCACAGTCAGTCTTTGGCCTAATTTGCTAAAAAAAGGTCAAAATTTCGAATTTTGCCTTCAACTCTTCTACAAACAGTCAAATAAGGCTAGTAAATCCTTTTTCTCACTCTCCAAATATTATTTTAATAATATAAGAAGACATTGCTTGACCTAAGGTGACCAAACCCTAAGCTGCACAAAAATCAAATATTTACCTCCCAAGTTAGGGTTTGTAAGCTTAAGAGTTTGTCATTGGTTGTAAAGAAATCCAGTGACAACAAACTTGTTTCTAAACTCTGGATCACTCCTTGATTGCTCCACCTTGCCCCCATTTGCCCAAGTTTTACCTCACATCACTTAAATTCCCTCCCTAAACCTGAAGGCCCTCACCAAGTTGAAAATCCTTTTACCCTAGGCCAACCACCATGTCTAAAGAAGAATAAGTAAGTCAAATACAAACCTAAAGGAACAGATGATGACAACAACAATGATGGACAAAAAAAGGTGAAGAGAGTAAAGAAAAAAGGGAGGCAAGTACATAGCTACATGAAGAAAATGATGATAAAATAGAGGAGGAAAAATAACATGACAGTTTTGAAAACAAAGAAAGTGTTGATAGTGAGAAAGGTGAAAACACAGAGGACAATGGAGAAAGTAAGAAGGGTGACAGTCAGCAAGAGAGTGCCCTACAGCCAAGAAAAACAAGGTACATAAACATGTTAGTGAGCACAATGATAAGTACAAAACAATTACAAAGTGACTAAAGGTGACAAAGGTAAAGCAACCAAGAAAGATGCTGAGGAGATAAAAGATCAAGCACAAGAAAAAGCAAATGATGAGGTTGAAACTGATTTCGGAGAGGCAAACAATGACAAAGAAGAAGACATCAATGAAGGAAAAGGCCAAAGTGAAACAGTTATAGAGGCTGATGATCAACTCCAAAACCAAGGCAACAACACTAAAGGTAGCAAGATAGGACACAAGAAGATGGTGAAGACAAATAAGAGAGTGGTTTTTATGCTCAGCAAGAGCGTAGTGAAGAAAAAGAGGAACAAAGTGACAACGAAAAATTAGTAAGGAGGCATTGAATTTCGAGCACTCAAAGAAGGTAAAGACTAATAAAAACTCAAATACATGGCTTAATTTTTTCATAGGCTTCTAAAAACCCTTAAAGACCTTCTCCACCAAATTTGAGGCAATTTGGACAAAATTTTGTTTTTTCCAAATTTTGACCCCTAGGAGCACGACACCCTAGGAGCTACGCAGAAAATTGGTGCATCCTCAGCTCTTGAAGTTTAAATTTTTGGATTTTTTACATCACCAATAGTCTACCCACAAAATTTCAGATCAATTGGAGCATTTTTCCCCCTCAAAAGGTCAAAAAACACCTCAAATTTGACCTTTCTGCCGCCTTTTCAGACCAGGTGCTATGCACAGAGAAGTGTTAGGAGATTTTATTTTTGAGAAGGTAAATGGAATCCATTAAAAAAAAATCAAGTATTTTTGGAAATTAGACTCAGCATGCTTTCCAACGAGCAATCACGGGGCAAAACCCGATGTCGGGAAGGGGTCTAAAACTCAGTTGCAAAAGACCCTATTTTCTGCTGAAAGGGCGCTACGCACAGAGACAGTCTCTTGCAAAAAAGTCAACAAAAGACACTGATTAATGACAAATTGGTTTTTTAATTTTTTCTTGGACAAATCACTCCTGATTTGATTAGGGAGTTATGTTTTGATGTTTTTCATTTATTATCTTATCTATTATGCGTCTTGGGCCTTGCATGGTCATTAAGCACATTTATGACATTTATGGCTAAATTAGAGTTTCTAGAAGCCTCTTAGGGTTTCCACCTCCTCATTTGCTCCATACATAGAGCATGAGGCTCTTATGTATTTTTTGGACTTTGATGACTTATTCTAAAGTAATACATAGTGTCTTGGAGTTTTGAAAATAATTTTATGTCTTGGAGCTTATGCATGCCTTGATTTGCTTGTTGATGGAGGAGGACTGGTTGCATGATCCATGAGTCTGGTTGGTGGTGAAGTGTTTCTTTTTTGTTTATGTTTTCTAGTTTATCATTATGTTTCCATATTTCTATGTTGCAGTAGGACAAAGAATTTAGACTAAGACATGTTTTCTGATGGCACCTTAGGTCTGTTTGTTCTTCACTGCCTTAATGTTTTCTTCTGCTTGGATATGTTAGAGAATTCATATTTTCTCTCTAAGTATTTCCTGATCTTGTCTATTTATTGAATGGTTTAGATCAGTTGGTATCAAGCATGATTTATGGCTAGCCCTGCATATTTGTTGCCACTAAAAACTGTTCTTGGAGTCATCTCTTTAAAGCACCATTACCTAGGTTTGTCAAAGAAGTTTGTTTCAATCATGCTCTTTGTATTTGCTTAGCTAATTGTTTCAAAGAACATTCATAGCTATAATATTAGATATTAAGAGTTTCTCTCCTTCTATGATTGTAGTTATTTGTGCATCTTTAATGTTTTCTATTCTTGATAATGAAATCCATGAAAGTTGAATGAGTTTCTTGCCAATCTGTGTTTCATTTGAACGTTTGTCTTGGATAAATTATCTGCTTTAAGTCTGAATCAAAGAGTGTATGGTTTCCTCTTCCTTTTATTTCTTCTCTATGCTTATGATTCTTCTAACTCCCTTAGTTGAAAGTATATGATAAATAATTCTTTACTGCTCTTTGTCAAACTTTGTTTCTCAAAATTAATGTTCATCTCATGATCATTCAAACCTCAAAAATCCTCCAACCAAGCTATATTTGCCCTACAATACTCCCTAATCCATTGATGAACCTATCATGACCTTGTTAGACTCCATTGCCCAATGACTTGAAGTTTTCCTTGTTTTCTATCTATTCTATCTAAGCATCATACCCAACCAAAAATAATCAACAAACCCAATATTTCATAACTAGCCTAAAATCAACCCTAATCAGCAAACAAGTTCATGTCTTTGCACCTAATAGAGAGATCCCTCTTTGAATCCAGGAAGGCTAGGTGCTTGGATTCCAAAGCTTGGTTTGATGCTACCCCTATCCATTTGTATCTCAATCAATCTAGAAAATTACGGGGAGCTAACAGTGAGGTTACTTCATATCAGTTTAACAAATGGAAGAAAGATCAAGGACCATGGAAAACTAGGAAAGAGGATTTACTAATAGGGTATCTATGTTAAATGGAAAAAACTATGTATTTTGTAAAGTAAGGATGAATATGTATATTCAATCAGTTATAGTTGATGTATGGGGTGAAGTGGAGGTAGATATGAAAAGCCTCCAACAATGATTACTAAATATCAAAAGATAGGGTCCACATGCAATGCTAAAGCCATGAATGGCCTTATTTGCTGGCCTATTTGAATCAAAACTTGTCAAAGTAATGGAATGTGCATCTTCCAAAGTAATATGTTGCAAGATGAGTAGTTTCTATGAAGGTGATGGTACAGTAAAGAAAAAAAACTTCAAGGTTTTAGAATGCAATTTCGGACTTTGAGGATGGATGTTGATGAATATATTGCAAATTATTTCCTAGGAGTTGATGAGGTTGTGAACACCATAAGAGGCCTTGATAAGAAATTATAATAATTTGTAGTAGTTCAAAATTTTTTGAGCTCTCTTCCTGAGAGATTTAATACCAAGGTTTTATTCATTGAAGAGATGAAAATTCTGAACACTCTCATTGTAGATCAACTACTAGACACACTTACTCCTTATGAGTTAATAATTTCAAATGGAAATCCTACAACAAAAGAGTTGACATTAAAAGTACATAATAATCCCGAGGACGAGCATGATTATTCATGTTGCGAATCAAATGAATAAGAAGCCAAGTTTGTGAGGAAGCTTAGGAGAGGCTCAGGAAAATATAAAGGTAAGTTACCTTTTAAGTGCTTTAATTGTGGGAAATTTCATCACTATGCTTCAAAATGTCTTATAAAGAAGAAGTATTATGATCTAAGATAAATTTAAGAAAGTACAAAAATATAGGAATAATGATAAGAAGAGGAGTCTCTATATCCAAGAATTTATCTCGTTCAAAAGTGAATTTATCCAATCCTCAAATGAGCACAAATATGATGAAAATATAAAATAATTCATGCTTATGGCTATAGAAAATATGCAATTTGAAGCCATTAATGCTTATGAATATGAGGTTGTAGTTGACCGAAGGACAGCTAGTAAGTGCACATAATGAAATTGAAAGGCATATAAAGAAAAATAAAACCTAGAAGGAGTCATTGAACAAGGGAAAGGTTGATATTATTGAACCATTACTCCTACAAGTTAAAGAATCTAAGAAGATTAAAAAATATTTAAATTAGCATTTTAGTGAGAAGAATTAATCTTGTGAAATGATAGAGGGTGAAATTATTTTGTTGAGAAAAGAATTAGAAAAGCAAAAAACCCACCTGAGCTTCAATAAAAATTTTGGAAAAGGAATTGATAATTTAAATGAGCTTTTGGAAAGAAAAAGAGTCTCCAAAGATTGATTTGGTCTTGGATTTGAGGACAAATATAGTGTAGTAGCAGAATTAAAGGGTAAAAAGAGAATCACCTTTGTGCTTGGAACAAAATAAGGAAATGTGCAACCAAAAAAAGAAAGTATGAAACCCAATAAACAGTTAAAGAAATATCAACAACAACATATTATAGGGAAACATTTTGCACAAAAAAAGCACAGTGTTGGAAAAAAAAAAAAAGCTCAGAAACTATTCCAACCAATTAATAGAAGGAAAATTTCTAGGTATGCTTATATTTTTCTAGGTTATGGTTTTACCTACACCAATTATGGACATAAAGCAACAAATTTTAGAGTGAATTTATCCTACAGGAAACTCAAAGCAAGAAGAAGAAATCAACATAAGAATCAATTAATAATACAAAGGAATAGAAAACCCTAGAACAACAATTCTTTTTCTCCCTTGAAAAATTTGATTCAATATTTTAAATGTCAAAATTTTGGGCATACAACAATTGATTGTAGACTTAAGGAAAAGAGGCTTGAATCAGTTAGTGAGAAAATTAGACAAGAGTCCAAGCTCTTGAAAGAAAGGAAAATATAGACCAATGTGATATTATTTTGTATGCTCAGAATGAAGGCATTCACTAGTATGTGGATAGTGTTTTTTCCAAACATATGTCAGGAGACAGAAGTCATTTCTTGACATGGAAACTAGTTGAAAAGGGTAATGTAACCTTTAGTAACAATGCACCTAGTGAGATTTTTGGTAAAGGATTTGTTTGTTTGTCAAATGGTATAGGTAAAACCAAGAATGTTTTATTTTTTGATGGGTTGAGTAAAAATATTCTTAGTGTGTCTCAGAATTATGATCAAGGCTATGATGTGATTTTTAAGGCTAAAAATTGTCAAATCAAGTCTACATGCACAAGTGAAATAGTGGTTCAAGCTCTAAGAACATAAAATATTTTTTATGTCTTGAAAGAAAATAGAGAGAGGTGTTTCTTATAAAAGATTGATGAGAGTTGGATGTGGCATAGGAGATTTGGGCATCTGAATTTTGATCAGATAGTCAAATTGAGAAAGAAGAATATTTTCAAGGAGTTACCCAGGATATAAAAACTAGAGAATATGATTTTAAATTCTTGTGAATTGGGTAAGCCAACTCAAGTAAAATTCAAGTCTAAGGATAGTTCATCATCAAATCCACTTCAATTAGTACACATGGACTTGTGTGGAACATCAAGAACATAAACACCCACATGTAAATTGTATTTCATGCTAATAATTGATGATTTCAGTAGGATGATGTGGGTTGATCATTGCTTTTATTACACAAAATTCTAAATCTTTTGAGAAGTTCAAAGATTTCAAATCTATGGCTAAAAATGAAATTGATTGTAAATTCAAGAGCATAAGATATGATAATGGAGGTTAATTTACTTCAAAATAGTTTGATAATTTTTTCAAAAAGCATGGCATCAAAAGGCAGTTCACTACAGGAGAGACTCCACAAAAAAATGGTGTAGCTGAAAGCGAAGAAATATATGTACAAGAATTAGCTAGTGCTATGATGGATGAAAGGAAATTTCAATGGATATTTTGGGTCAAATCCATTCACATGGCAGTGGTGATACTCAAAAACGCTCATTTAAGACCTAATAGTAACAAAAATATATATGCGCTTTGGTATGCTAGACATGAAATATTCAAGAATTTTAGAGTTTTTGGTAGCAAGCGTTACATCAAGAGGAATGATGACAAGCTTGGTAAGTTCAATGCAAGGGCTGGTGAATGTATTTTTCTTGGATATTCTCAAAGAAAAAAGGTTATATATGTTATAATAAGAACACAAATATTATTGTTGATTGTATTGATGTTAAAGTGGATTAATATGTTGAATATGAAGATAAACAACTAGTAAATACTAGCTCTAATGAACTAGTCTACAATGATGAGGAGGACCATGAGCCACTTTCAGAAGAAGATAATGAAGAGACCTCTAATTCTCAAGAAAAATATCCTTCAAGGTATGTGAAAAAATATCACCCAACTGATCATATTGTTGAATATTTAGAAACATGTTTTCAAGCAAGAAGGAAGTTGCTCAATCGCCCTATGTAAGCACAAGTAGCCCTGTTTTCCATGGAGGAACCGAAGGATGTTGCACAAGTTATTCAAGATGAAAATTGGTTAAAATATATGCATGAAGAATTGGACCAAATAAAAAAAACATTAGATATGGGAACTTGTTTAGAGACCATCAAATAAGAATGATGTTAGCACTAAGTGGATCTTCTAGAATAATTTGAATTACCATAAGTGGTGAGAAATAAGGCAATATTGGTATGCAAGGTTTATTCTCAAATTAGGTTTTGATTTTGATGAAACTTTTTCTCTTGTTGGAAGATTGGAATCTATTAGAATGTTTTTTGAATTTTCTTGTTTTAAGAAGTTCAAAAATATAATAGATGGATGCAAAATATTCTTTCTAAATGGAGATTTATAGGAAGAAGTTTACATATAACAACTAGATCGTTTTCAGCTAACAGATAAACTCAATTATGTTTGCAAGCTTAATAAGGCTTTTTATGGTCTCAAAAAATCCCCTCAAGCTTGGTATTCCAAGCTGGATAGCTACATGCTCAAGTGTGGATTCAAAAGGGGCAGAAATGAAAGAAATTTATATGTTAGAGTATACTAATGGAAAACTCGGAGTGGTGGTTTTTGTGTTAATGATATTATTTTTTTGAGAGATTCAAATTCATTAACATGTCAATTTGCAACTGATATGAAGGTCATGTTTGAGATTTCTATGCTTTTATAAATTTCTTGTTTCCTTATCTTGTAGATTGCATAAAATTCCAAAGGGATTTTGATCTCACAAGGTAAATATCTCAAGGAATTGTTGAAGAAGTTTGGCATGGAGGAATACTCTTTAGTGAGCACAACAATCGTTACAGGTTGCAAGCATAGAAAGACTAATAAATCACCATAAGTTTACCATAATTTATATAGATATGTCATTGGAAAACTATTATATTTGACAACTTCAAGACTAACCATTCTGCAAGAAGTTGGTATTGTTAGAAGATTTCAAGTAGTCCCCCGATAGATCCATCTTCTAGAAGCCAAGAGGATTCTCTTATATCTCATAGAAACAATGGATTATGGACTGCTGTACCCAAAAGGTAAATAGTTCTCACTAACCATTTATACTGATTTTTATTGGGAAGGTGAAGTAGATGATCGAAAGAGAACTTTGGGTGGTGCTTTCTTTCTTGGAGAATATCTAGTCTCATGGTTGAGCAAGAAGCAAGCTTCAATCTCTTTATCTACAACTAAATAAAAATAAATTGCAGCAACTTCTTGTTGCCGTTAACTATTTTGGATGAAGTAGACTTTGCAAGATGTACATGTGTTTTATGATTAGATTATTCCTATTATTTGTTACAATACAAGATCCATCAACCTATCAAATAATAATTTTTTTCACTAAAAATCAAAGCATATTCCAATCAAGTATCACTTCGTGAGAGAGAAAGTTTCCAATCAGATTGTGAAGCTGGAGTATGTTCCTACAAAAGAGTAGGTTGCTGATATTTTAACCAAACCCCTCCCAAGGGATCAGTGTGAGTATTTTAGGCAAAGATTGGGAGTTGTTCCTCTTGCCTCCCTTCATTATATATTCCTTCAAAGGGAAGAATGGAAGTTGGTATACCTTCAACATATAACACCTAATCTGTCAGGTCCATGGGATTAACAAGATAGGGGAATATTGTTACCAAGTGAGTAAAGTTACAGGGGGATTCCATTAGTCTTTTCCATTGATGTCAAAGGGGGGAATCGTTAGATAAGCCATGATGCTTATCTATATATATATATATATATATATATATATATAAGCTTCACAACATTAATACTTCACAAAATCATTACATCATAGGATAAGTGCATCACAGGGGAAGCAACATCCAATAAGTAAATTGATAAGAGCACAAGAAAATTTTGTTTATAAGAACATGTTTCCATGAATGCCAAAGGGGAAGAATGTTAGAATTGTGTTCTCGTCGAGGGAAAAGGATGAAACAGTTTCTAAAGGTGTCAAAGGTGATGACACAAGTGATCAGGATTCAAGCACAAGAAGAAGAATTAATATCAACATGGATGGATAAGATGAAGTGAATTCGAAGGCATTTCCAGTGTAGTAGATCACCTCAAGAGTCGATGGTACCCATCTAATGGAAAGAGCTTTGAAATATATTTCTAGTGGTATCTAGAAGATCAAAAATGACCTCCTAGATCATAAGATTTTCCCAGTCAAAGCAAGGGACCCTAAAAGTAAAAATTCATAGTTAAAATTGGTGAAGGTCCTTTGTAGCAGTTTATTTTTGGTAGTCTAGCCAAAGCTAGTAAAGCAGATGGTGGAAGAACTAGTGGATGTGACCATTCAGTGATGGGCATGTAGTTAGGCACATATATCGTCACACACCCCCATTGGCACATAGGAGTAACTCCATCGGGCCTTCTCGCTCGATATTTAATGTGTAGGGAAGTGGCATAGAGTAGTTTCCATAGATCGTCGATCACAAGATCAATAACTAAGGTTAATTGTGCCACCCTATGCCGTCAAAATCACAAACATCTTGCATTGGATGGTGAAAAACACTAGCCAAAACTGTGAACAAGGAAGGGGCCCATTGACCACATGGAAGACAAGAGGACCACTCACTAGTAGACAAATGGAAATATTTGATTGATCGGATGATGATGCTAGCATGATGTGGACCAATGATAGGGGGACACATGGCATTCATTTTTTGGAATTTTTAGATACCATAGTGGGCTATTTCTTAATGACACATGTCACCACTCAAATGGTGCCACATGGTATATTTTATGTAGGCATGACATTATCTTGGTGGCTTGATCTTGAAAGGCTTGAGTAGTGCACATATGAGGTTCATCAAGCTGACTATGTAGCGGGAAATGTGGTATTTGTCAAAGACAACTTAGCCCAGGCTAGTAGATGATTGGAACGAAAGTAAAAAAAGTAGACCAATCAAGATAACTCATCCTAATATCTTGACCTCAAAAGCTTTTAAGGTTCACAGAGAAGGATTGACGAGATGACAGGAATGAGAACACATTGGCATATACAACAGAGTAGCGACTGTTTGCGCAATGAGTCACTCCTTGAATTCATAAGGATTAAACCTTACACATCATATTTCATTTCAAATTTTAAAGGGGATTGTTTGAGTGGTGGGATGGCTTCTCAAATATTTTGAAATGATTTTATGTTCTTTAAGACTTTCAAGCATTTTTCAAGTTGTGGCAATTATAAATTGTGTGGGTAAAAGGTAGTATAGGGAGCAAATTTTAACTAATGGAAGAAGATGGATAGATGGTACCTATTTCAAGAAATATTCCTATCCTAAATATCTCACACAGCTATGATGATGACTCTTTACACAAACTCTATTTATGCAAAGCAAACAACATTCAGAAAATATATTGCATGTATAAAGTATTCCACAAATCCTTTATGAAATCTTCACTGACATGTTCTGTAAAACACATATAACTTGCAGAAAACTGAAAGAAGATAATTTACTGTTAAATCCTTTAACAACTTATCACTCACACTTTACTAGTTGCTGCAATTCATATTTTAGAATAAATTAAAAAATAAAAGAGACACACCACACATTATATGTTCCTTGAGTCACAAAATCCTCCAGCATGAAGAAAAAAGGTTTTTTATTATATTCACTCTTCAGATAGACCAACATCCAACCTGGAAATGGTATTTACAAGTGGTATATATAGCAAGAGAGGCACCAACTTCATCTCTTATAAAAATAAATAAACATTAATTCTAACAATACATAGGTGTCAAAAGACATTACATCCATATCCCATTGAAACACAACAGAAAGGACAGATGGAGAAGAAAGAAGAGAACAAATATGGGCTGAAATGTTGAGTGTGTTGTCATGCTGCCCCTTTTTCTGCTAATTTATCTCCTTGTGTCTTGGGTCTTTAATAACCATGTAGCTCAATTTTATAAGACGTCCAACAACCTCATAACCACCTCTCACCATCACTTGTATTATCCATTTGGTTATGGGTTCTTATTCATCCTTAACTAGCTCGAAAAAATTTGCTGACAAGTGTCAAAATTCAGTTAAAAAGGGTGCTGCCGGAAATTCCGATAAAAACCTGTAACTGCGCAAAATATCGAATTCTACCGAAAATTACGGTAGCGTTCTATTTATTTTTCAAAAATACACAAAAATGCTGAAAATTATGTGTAGACTTATATTCCATGATACCTATGCTGATGTTCAAAATTGTAACTGATAAGAAAAAAATAGGTACTTGTATCAAAAACCATTTTTACCTTCCCTCTATGTGTGTTGCATCTTCAACCAACTTATCCAAGTCTGTTTTGCTGCCAGAAACTTATTTGGATATGGTTTCTCTTGTGGTTGATTCCTTGACATGGGCTTTGTCCTCCTTAGAAACCGTTTTTGTTTTTCTTCTCTTTGAGGGCTTTGAGTGTTGTTTTGAAGGGGTTGTATTCTTGCTTTTCTTCATAATTTTTTCTGTCTTTGAATCTTCAAATTTTCCTTCAATGTAAATGACCTCTGTCATTAGGCTTGGAATATGTAGAGCCTTGGACTTAAGCCTAAACTTATTGTTGTCTCTTGTATGCCTCTTGCTGGTGCCAGAAACAGGTTTAGCTTCTTCTTTCTTCTTCTTGCTGTTGATGTGATACCCAAAATCCTTGAGGAGTTATTCATCTAATGGTGTAGGCTGATACTCTTTCTGGAACTTTTGCTGAATATGTGCTTCCAGAATTTCCAGTAGCACTTGGGATTTTTATTTATCTATTATTGTAAACCTTCCTCTTCTGGATCTAGTATAGACATTAGGAAATGGAGGAACAGGGTGTACTATTTTCATGGATTTGGGTTTTCTTGTTAAGGAACTCTCTCCTTTTTCCACCTTTCTCTCAGCTTTGACTATAGAAACCTTCTATTTTTTTCTCTTGGCCTTCTTATGAATGTTTTCTTTTTTGGCCTTTCTTTTTGTTCTTATTTTTGCAGGCTGAGGGTTTGGCTATGAAACTGAAGGTGTAGGTGCAGGTTGGCCTACCCTATAGAATAAAAAGTCTTCCCAAGTTTGGTTTCTCTTTCCCAACTCTTCTTTAACTAGAAATTTGATCAAATCTTGATGGTACAAGTTATACTCAGAAACATTAGTATGGGACTGAACCCTTGTTGACATTTTTGTGGGGATTTTCAACAAGAAAAATAGAAGATTCAATGTCTTCATCCCTGCAATATGAAAAAGAAACCTCATGTGATATAGGAATACAACTATATACCTCCTTTCACAAGTGAGGTATATCTTGATAATCTTGATAGCTTATGCCCAGTCATTCTTAAGGTAGCTGCTTGGGATGCCATTTGCCCAATTATGATCTCTGTGAGAATATTTGAGAAAGCTATTGAGATCTCCTCATGTAATTACTTGCCCTTTTAACAACATTTATCCTTCTTGGGGAAGGTTAAAGGCTTCAACAATGGATTCTCCAGAAACCTTCAAAGTAAGGCCTTAAATTGTAGCTTCCTATCCATTAAAAGAGTTAGAAAACTATTGAGCAACTCCTGAGTGAGAGCTCCCTAACCTGGTACAAAGAGGATACCACCCTGAATGCATAAAAAAACTTCTTACCCTCAAATTGGCATTAACTATATCAGCATCATGTGGCTCTATTCGATTTACCTTACCACCTGTTTTAGTCATCTTCATAAAAATAAATACTTATGTCTCCTGCAACTGATAGGTGGCAGAGTAGGAAGATTTTTACCTTACAAGTGTGGCATGTATTCTCCTTTGAAATTTTTTTTTGAATCTAGACTCCTTGTCAAACTATGACTCTCAGCAATTCTAATCCTAGCAACTAAATCTTCGAATGACATTCTCCTGATTTTTAGGTGGTTTTAAAATCAATTTTTTGTTCATCACCCCATGAAAATCATCCTTCATCATTGAAAATATTCCTCACCATGATGTGCACCATGTCATACTCCATCACCACCTTCAGTTGGCTGTGTTTTCCTTATGAGAGCTCCAGATGGATTGAGACAAGTGGGTTTATGACTACCAATTACCTATGTAGTCTTTATTGTTGATTGGCTGAAATTTCTGACAACACTATTTTGTAGCTAGAAAAACGGTTATGGCGTTGAGCGTAATAACCATGATATCATTGATTAAAAAAAACACATACCTAGACACATGGATAACTGACTTGATGTTGACAGGCAGGATGGGTAACGGTTCAGTTCGTAATTAATGTAGATGGCACATGTGGCTCAACGTATATTACGACTTGAATTAAACTAACTAACTACAATATGACACCTATCATGAGATCTAAAATTATTTAAAAAATATTTGAGGCGTATTTACACTATGACACGTGGTTTAGCTAAAGTGGATGCTCTTTTTTGTTTATTTAAAAAAAACAAAGTATGTTTCCTGAAATTTCGGTAGCATTGGAATAAAAATAAGAAAGACAGAAATAGGAAAATAATAGACTGTCTGAAAGGGCTAAAACCTAGTGCTTCCAGAACTTCCAGTAGTGATCAATTTTTTTTTCAAATTTTGAATTTTTTTTGAAGTTCAATCCTAAAAATATAACTATGGAATGGATTCATGACTTAGCAAAGAACTGTGCTAACAATGGCTCCATAGGGGATAGAGCTCTCCCTGCGAGGCTCTAAGAATATTTTGTAGTTTCAACGCCTTTACATTGGGCTATGGAGTTTTATTATGAAACACACCAGTATTTATAGTGGACTTAGGCTGCCAATAGCCTTAGTAAAATAATTTTTTGAGAAATTTCCCATTGAATGGGTCTCCAAACGGTTCTGCTCCATCAAGATGTTGTAAATCAAAAGTGTTGTTCTGGAGAATGTTTGAGATTCTGAAAGGACCAAGCCATGAAGCACCAAATTTGGAATGCTTACCTGGATCTTGATGCTGTGCATCCCACTTCAACATTAGATATCCAATATGAAAATCTTTTTTTTTAGTTCCTTTATCAAAAACTTGCTTTACAGATTGTTGATATTTTCTCACCAAATCATATTGTTGTTCATGCTTTTGCTACACTTCTATGATTTGATAAACTCTCTTGGTCATGTTATCTAGCTCAGCATCACAATCTTGCAGAAATTTAGCTATAGGAATGGATAATTGGACTAGAAAAACAACATCAGTTCCATAAACCATTTAAAAAGGTGATGTATTAATAGATTTTTTGATTGTCACCATGTCTGCCCATAAATCAAACTTCAGTTTTGAATCCCAGGCTTTATTGTTTTGCTCCAACAGTTTGGTAATGATTCTTACCAAAATTTTGATTGATGATTCAGCTAAACCATTCCCTTGGGGATAGTAAGTTGTAGAGTGAGTGAGTTGAATGCCATAATCTTCACAAAAATTTACCAATGGAGTGGCTTTAAAAGCAGCTACATTATCTGCTACTAACCTTGATGGACATCAAAATCTGGTTATGATTCCCTCCAGAAAATTAATGATAACTTTATGAGTAGAATTCCTCGTAGGTAATGCTTTGATCCATTTGGTGAAGTAATTAGTTGCAACAAGAATCCAATGATGTTGTCCACTTGAAGGTGGATGCATTTAGCCAATGAAATCTAAGCCCCATTGCTGAAAATGTGTAAAAGCAACTATGGGCTTGAGATGCAAATACTTCAAATGTTTCTTGTTGGTGAACTTTTGACATTTTTCACATGCTCTCACCTTAGCACATACATCATAAAACAAGCTAGGCTAAAAATAGCCAGGTCCCAATATTTTGTATGCAGTAGTTCTCCAATAGTGATGTCATCCACACACACACTACTATGCATATAAAAGTTAACTTTCTTGGACTCATCTGGGTCAATACATCCCAATGATACTCTTGTGGGATATTTCCAATATAAAAAATTATCTTTAATGCAGAATTTAATAGTTTTCAGCTTCAGAGATCTTACTCTAGTTTTATCATAATTTGGAGGAGGTTTAAAATGTTGCAGAAAATAGATGATGTCCTTATACCAACTGCATTCAGAAATATTTACATCCACTGCCATGCTATCTATAGGTTTAGAAATATATTCTTAGAATTTGTCATCCATGAAATTCAAGCCCAAAAGTTTACACTTTTCTTCAGCTAGTAGTTTGGCTAATCCTTGACCTTTGATTAGTTTAGTAGGCTTTATCTCTAAATCGAAATCAAGAACTTTAGCCACCCACTTGCTTCTTTTTCCATCAATATCAAGTTGAACTAATATCTCTCTAACAACAGTTGAAGGTCCATAATCAATAAATTGAGCATGCATAATATAAACTCTAAAAGCTTCCAGAGCTTTCATTAATGCCTAGGCATGCTCTTCCAACATTTCATACTTTAATTCTGCATCTCTAAGAGCTCTGCTAAAAAATTATATGGGAGCTTCCTTATTTTCTGAGTATTTTTTGTAACAAAACAACAAGAATAGTATCTTGTGAGGCAAATGAGAAGATCAAGAAAGTATTTGAGTATTTAGGGCTTACCAACCGAGGCGCTTCAATGATAGCTTTTTGGATCATCTCAAATGAATTTATGGATTCAATGGTCCACTTGAATTCTTTATCCTTCTTCAACAAGTAGGTAATATTCTTCACCATTTCAGTAAAATTTGGAATGAACCTTCTTAAGCAATTAATCTCACCAACAAAATATTGAACCTCTTTCTTGGATCTTGGAAGTGTTAAATCTTGAATTGCAATTACTCTCTTAGGATAAATTTTCATTCCACCTTTAGAAACTATGTGACCCAACATCTTACCTTCCTTGAGATTAAAATGATACTTCTTTTCATTCAATGATATACCATATTTTATTCATTTAACAAATACATGTCTTAAGTGTTGAAGGTGTTATTGATCTTAATTTGAATAAACAGTAACATCATCTAAATAGATGACCAGGAATTTCTCCTTTTCTCCAATGAATGCAAAGTCCATAGCACGCTGAAAAGTAGCTTCGACATTCATAAGCCCAAATGGCATATTTTCATACATGAATGATACTCAAGGAGTAGTGAATGTTGTCTTCTCTCGATCTTCTAGCCAAACTGAAACTTGATTGTACCCAGAGAACCCATCTAACATGGAAATTTTGTCTGAACCAGTTACCTTTGAAGGATATGCTCCATCTTTGGCAAAGGATAGTTATCTTTGCTAGAGAATTTGTTAATATTTATGAAATATACACATAATATGACTTCACCGCTCTCATTCCTTAAGGGAACTAGATTAGCAACCCAATATGAGTATCTCAATGGAATGATGATTTTGGCATCCGAAAGTTTCTTAACTTCCTTCTCCATCACTGGTAACAATAGTGGATTGATTTGCCTTAATTTCTGCCTGAAACACTTAGTACCATCCTTCAATGGTATCCTATGCTAAATGATAGTTGTATCATATGTCTTAGGATATTCATATTTCTAGGCAAAAAAACCAAAAAATTCACAAAACATCTTGTGGTATTCAACCTTTATTTCTTCTAATAAAACTTTTGACAACTTCACATACCTTGGTTCTTTTTCTGTGTCCAAATTGAAATCTTCCAATTATACTTCTATTTTAGTCAACTGTAGTTTGACTAAGACATCACTGTGATCAAAGAGCTTCTCAAGTGGGATTAACCCATTGGGAATTTGATTGGTAGGTAGATGAATACTAGGCTGATCAACAATATGTTTTTGAAGATTTTTAGTGTTTTTAAAATCAGCATCATTCTTCATGATATCTTCATCTTGATCAATGTTTAGGACAACAAAATCTTCAGCAATTTCAATGAATATTCTAATCTCCTCATCATCTTCAAAAAATTTCCAATGCTGGACATTATAAGGAATACTAGATGTGAACCTAAGTTCCACTTCATATTTCAGCTTCATAGGTATTGGAATCTTGAATGAGATTGCTGAAATAGAAAGTGAGTGAGCCACAAAATTACTTTCTCTTGGAATAAAAGAAATGTTAAGCTAGGAATAATTCTTCTGCAATGCTCCATATTGCATTTTGGTAATCTCTCAGTCTGGGATGCTCTGTTTGATAAAAATTTCTGATTTGCTAAATGATAAGTTCATTATCTCCAAAAACAGAAATTTCTAAAATATTCATGTCCTTTGCTATTTTTAGACCAATTAGCAGAGCTTCATACTCAGCCAGATTGTTAGTTGCTTCAAATTCAAGTTTTAAAGAAAAAGTGGAGCTCCCGTTCAAAGGATAAATGAGAACTATCCCTACACCAGCTCCTTCTTTAGAACATGTGCCATCAAAGTATGTTTTCCATGGCTAGGAACCTTCATAAATCTGTTTTTCGGCAGGCTTCAAAATCTGAAAATTTTTTGCAGGTAGGACAACATTATCTATGTGTAATATGCTTGAACCAACATCAATTTTTCTAGCATAAATTGGATGAATAGTTGGGTATTTTTTGTCACTAATGATATATGTCACTGAGCTTCTCTATAAAGTCTTCTTTGCTCTTCTCCAAAAATAGGGACAGTAGCATAAGTGAGATCCATTTTCAATGTTCATCCCAACCTTCTAATTCATGACCTAGAAAGTAACATTCCAAATCTAGGAGGGATGTCAGCTACAACAATATCCATCACCATTCCTCTCATCGGTAACTAAAAAAGTCTCATTACAAGGTCTTTGATGAAACTAAGGCATTGAACTTTCAGAGAATCAAAGGAGTAGAGATCTTAGTACTCTATAGTTACTTCAAGATGTAGTTCATCCATGACTACCTTGGGCATTAAATTATGTGAGGCTCTGGGGTTGATTAGGCAATTATGAAATATTTTATCACGAATATTCAGATATATATAGAAAGGAGGGATAGATTCATCTCTGTCTTCTACAAATGGACCTAAAATAAAAGTGGGTCTATCATCTTAAAGGTTAACAAAATCAGAAGCTACTTTGGTAGGTGGGGGTTGAAGAGCTTTAATAAAGGCCCTTTTGAAATCATCATTTTTCATAAGCTCTACCAGAGGAACAAGAATCTTTATCTTTTGTATTTCATTCTCAAAATTGAAAACAGGGGGCAGTTTGTGAGCAATTTTTACCTCAAGTGAAGGAGTATTAACTGCTACCAGAATTTCTGGTAATTTCTGTTTAGCAACTTGCTTTTCTGTTGAAATTTTGACTGTGTCCTTATTCTTATTGGGTTGTGCAACAGGTTTTGAATTATCATCAATCTTCTTTGATCTGAGATTGTATCTATTTTGAGTATCAGCTACAATCATGGAATGATCATGCAATATTGGGAAAAATACTGAGAGTGGGGGGGGGGGGGGTGTGAATAGCTCACTGATAAATTTAACTTTTTCTTTAATGAATTCCAAATGCAACTTTAATGAACCCAACTTGCGTATGCACGTGGATATACCAACATAAACTTGAGTATAATGAGATAAATTTAATGATAGATAAACTTTCAGAAATAATATTTAACTCATCTTATCATTTATGAAATAGTTAGTTAAACATTAAATATGTGCAGTAATAGCATAATAAATCATCACACATGATCATTACACATGAAAACAAGATTTAAGGTGGAAACCCAATTCGGGAGAAAACCACCGCTGATGTCGTCTTTGTCTTCAATATTTATTATATGGAAAAATGTTTATAATATTGTACTGATGCAGACTCATATCAGTACGCATGCATCTACCTGCAGAATGCTACAACCTTATCTCGTTCTCCAACTACTACTAGAAGGGAGCTACAACCCCCTAATCTCATTTACTAGCCACTACTAGAAGGGAGCTTCAACCCCCTAATCATAACACCAGCTTCTACTAGAAGGAAGCTTCTACTTCCACTCTGAAGGTTTCAAACCTCAGAACCATTGCAGACCATGTTTCATCAATTTTCACACTGGATCACACAGCTTCAACGCACTCTTCATAAAGATCAATAATAATAAACTTCACCCAATACTTCAATTAGAATAGTGAGATCAGTGTAACTAGAGCATAGTAAAAACCGTATGCAGAATAAAACTCAACCCTGAACATTCATCATCTTAAAATGCATACGCTATTTTGCTTGCTGAACCCACATGTATACGCGCTTTCCTTCAAACCAACCTGCATATATATCTATGAATAGTGATCTCGCAGAATATAGTTAGTCTCAGAACTAGATTTGAGGCTTACAGTTATATATCTTTTCAGTATTGCAGAACCCTTAATCAATTAGTCATCATTAAGCATATTTATTCACTCAATCATCGGATTTGTACATATTCAACTTAGCGGTATATACAACACTCAAGCAACCCAGATCTACATGAAGACTTCATTCACAGACAACAGATATAAAACAACAATAAACAAATAACCTCTGCAACAAGCTTCAGAAAACCTTGACTTCCATATGCACTTTTTCTGATAAAAAGCCGCGTATAGACGCGTTTTTCCCGACACAAACTAGTGTATAGATATGTAAATATTAATTTTGTAGAATGTTTTAGATCTATAGAACTTACCCATATTTCTTCACTTCACTTCAGCAAACATGCGCCAGACCATAGATCTAATCATATCTTCAACAGATCATGCAAGAACATAATAATTTCAGGTCTAGAGATCCTGATCCATCATTGTATCCAAGGGTGCATCATAGATTCATATCTACCAATAAAACAGAGTTCATCCCATGCAGATATACTTCAGAGAGAAGTATTTAGTGACAACCCTTACACATGCACACCTTGCACTATGATCTTCTTCTCCTTATATAGATTTAGCCTTTACCAATACCATGAGTCAAAACCACACAGTTTTCGATGGTATTCTTGGATGGAATCAAAATAGACGACATAACGCTCAATATTGTGGGTTAATACCATGGTAATGCCCCCTGGTATCATCTTTTTAGAGCGCAAAAGGTATACGTGACTTGGATCATTCTTATATGCATGTATACGCGACTTGGCCTGTACAAACCCGCGTATAGCACCTGCATTATGAATATTAACCAATCTTCTGCTGGACATTACACATTTCTTCTAATAGATCTTTTGCAAACTACTCAGCTTCTCTAGAAGACATATACTCCATCTTTTACGAGAGAGTTGCCATCAAGGACAACATATTAATACATAAGAATGATATTGCCAACAATCTGCCAGTTTGGACTTGATGGCAACCATGATTGTGTTTGATCACCTCAATAGATAAATACATTAAACACAACCATTGTTCAAACACCAAAAATACTCTCCCACTTTGACATCAAGGGCAAAGGGAACTATTTTGACCATGCTCCCCTTAAGGTCATGCTGAATCTCCAGACATGTTTTTTAGACCCTATAACTCATCCAAGTATGACCTTTCCTATCACCAAGGACTCATACTTACATCAATGATCCAACCAAGTGGAGTTAAATAATTGACTCAACTACCCAACTAGGTGGGTTTACAAATTTGAAAAAAAATCCTTACATGACTGAATATAACAATTTACATCATTGGTATCAACATTCCATTTTCATTAAATTCAGAAATGAATTTTGATAATTAGGACCCAAAAATCTTAAGAGAGAGAGATCATAAATCAGAAACCAATTAGAATTCCAACAATGCATCCTTTTCAACAAGGCAGGTGCTCCCCCTAAGTTTTTGCATCCTGAACACCTTCAAAAACCAATTCATCAAAGCATCTTCATCAAGGATATAAATATCAAAGAATGATACAGAAAGATGAATACTGGAACAAAAACAAAGATTACCCAACAACACCACAACTGTTCTAAAAGTTGACTCTGATAATTGATGTCAGCAAAAACCCATACACCTTTTTATGCACAGAAACTTGCATATATACATGATTCACCTTTATGAAACTAGCCTATTGAATTTAAACTTCCGAAATTAAGCATATTTGATCAGAGAGGACAAGACAACTCCCAAATTCTATCTGAGATATTCGAATGCTTCCTTGGAAGAGGTTTAGTAAATATATCAAGAACTTGTTCTTTGGAGGGAACATACTCTAATTTAACCTTTCTTTCAAGCACTTGTTTATGTAGGAAGTGATACTTCACAGGAATGTGCTTGGTCTTGGAATGCATAACAGGATTCTTTGAGATACTAATGGCACTTGTATTATCACAATAAAGGGAGATGGGAGGTGAAAATTTGATTTGAATGTCTTGTAGAGTCTGCATCATCCAAAGGAGTTGTGTGCATCATGATGCGACAGCCACATATTTTGCTTCCGCTGTAGATAAGGCAATATAACTTTGTTTCTTGCTGAACCAAGATACTAATCGAGGCCTCATATAAAATGCACCACCACTAGTTATTTTTTAATCATCAACATTTCCAGCCGAATCTGCATCTGTGTAAGCATGAAGAGTGAGATCAATAGTTTTTGGATACCATAGACCAAAGTCTTGAGTCCCTTGTAGATATTTGAATATCATTTTTACAGCCTGAAGATGAGACTCTTTTGGATTAGCTTCGAATCGTCCAACAATCCCAACTACATGCATAATGCCTGGTCTTGTCCCGGTTATATAAAGAAAAATTCCAATCATGGATCTATATTCTAGTTGATTCACTGTGGGAGAATCATCATGAGAACTGAGGTTACATCCAGTTACCATAGGAGTACTCACAAGTTTGCAGTCTTCCATCCCATACTTTTTCAGAATTTTCTTGAGATACTTTTCTTGTGATAAAAATATGGCATCCATTGCTTGTTGCACTTGTAAGCCAAGAAAAAATGTTAGTTCCCCAAGTAAAGACATTTCAAATTCTTGTTGCATAACAGAAGAAAATTTATGACACATGGAATCTTCATTAATTCCAAAAATGATGTCATCAACATATACAACTACAATCAATAGTTTATCATTCTCAATTTCTATGTATAAGTTACTATCAACAGATCCCTTTGTAAAACCTTGTTGATGAAGATATTTATCAAGACGATAGTACCATTCCCGAGGAGCTTGTTTGACACCATATAAATCCTTTTTCAGTTTGCAAACAAGTTTTTCATCATTTCCTAGAATTAATCCTTCTAGTTGTTCTATATAAACTTATTCTTCTAGATCACCATTGAGGAAAGAAGATTTAACATCCATTTGATAAACTTTGAATTGTTGAAAAATTGAAAAAGCAAGAAACATTCTTATAGCTTCAAGTCTAGCTACAAGAGAAAATGTCTCTTCAAAGTCTATACCTTCTTGTTCAGTGTACCCTTTACAAACAAGTCTAGCTTTGTTTCTAATAAAATATCCATTTTCATTCAACTTGTTTTTGAATATCCATTTTGTTCCAATGACATTTTTATCATGAGGTATTGGAACCAATTCCCAAGTATGATTCTTTTCAATTTGATCAAGTTCTTCATTCATGGCTTGAATCCAACATTCATCTTTACTAGCTTGATTTACATTATGTTGTTCAATAGTGGATACAAATGCCAGATAGCTAGGGGATCCTACAAGATTTCTTCTTGTTTGGACACCTGATCCCTTTTCTCCTAGAATTTGAGATTCTGGATGATTCTTTTGAACATACCTGGACGGAGCCTTTTCAGATAGATCTTCTTCTGGTGCTTCAGTGGGTTTACCTTCTATATATTTTTTATTTGATGCAGGAAAATATACATCATCATCATCTTCATTTGTTGTTGTTATTTCCGTTTTAAGAGCTAAGAGAGACTCATCAATTACAACATCAATACATTCAAGAATCTTCCAAAGTCTTTTATTGTAACATTTATATGCTTTACTTCTAGAAAAGGAACCAAGAAATATTCCTTCATCTGCTCTAGGTTCAAACTTACCAATTTTTTCATCATTGTTCTTGATAAAATATTTTCTTTCGAAAACTCTAAACTGTTTTATGGTGGGAATATTTCCATACCAGAGTTCATAAGGAGTTTTAACACTGTTCACATGAACACGATCCTTGTTCAAAATATTTACAACAGTATGTGCTACTTCTCCCCAAAAGGTATCGGGAGTTCCAGATTCATCAAGCATAGCCCGAGCCATTTTTTGAACTTTTCTATTCATCCTTTCAGCCATGCCATTTTATTGTGGGGTTCCAGCTATAGAAAATTGTCTTTTTATGCCATGATGTTCACATAAATCAAAAAATTCATCTGATATATATTCTCTTCCTCGGTCAGATCTAAGACATTTTATTTTTAGATCTAATTCATTTTCAACCAAAGCTTTGAAGATCTTAAATTTTTCAAATGCTTCATCTTTATGTTTCAGTAAACTGATCCAACACATTTTAGGGAAGTCATCAATAAATAAAATATAGTATTGTTCCCCACGGGGTGACTTTTTCCTTACAGGACCACATAGATCAGTATGTATCAGTTCAAGAGGCTTACTTGCTGATCCTTCTTTAGCATTGAATTGCACCTTGGTTTGCTTACCAAATTGGCATGATTTGCATATGGTACTTTCAGGGAGAGTGACGGTGGGAAGATCACGAACAACTTTGAGTTTGCTGGATTTTCTTAATTGAGAGAAGCTCAAATGTCCCAGCCTATTGTCCTATAACCAATTTTCTGAAGATTTACCCAAGTAGCCTTGTTGTTGGCCACCTTTCAATACATACAGATTGCTTGGTGTTCTAGTTCCTTTTATTACTATTTTTCCTGTGTCAAGTTCACATACTACACATTATTTTGAACTAAAGACAACTTCATTTCCTTGATCACACATTTGAATCACACTTAATAGGTTATGCTTTAATCCATCCACATACATAAAATTGTTAGCTTTCACCTTTTATTTTAGAAAAATATAACCTTTTCCTTTAATGACAACAGGAGAGTCAATTCCAAAGGTAACATTCTTTTCTTTCTCTAGAGCATTGTATGAAAGGAGTTTATTTTTATCACCTGTCATGTGTTTTTAGCATCCTCTATCAATTTACCATTGATTTTCTTCTCCTTTTCCAAATAAAGCTATGCCACAACTTTCAACCTCTAAGTATTTCTTTCTCCATACCTTGGAGTTTGAAGGTATATGTTCTTTTGGCTGAAGTTTGCTCCTACATTCAAATTCTTCATGACCAAAGTTATTGCAATAAGAACATTCAATTTCATTTTGAAGAGGAGGAAAGTTGTTATAAGTATTCTTCTTTATTCCAGTCTCATTTCTTTGCTTTCTTGCTTCTTTGGTCATGATAATTTTGTATGCAAATTTTGTCTGAATCCATACTTCTTCTCAAACTATCATTAGGGTTATTTTGAGGTCTAAAATGGACCTCCTAAGGAGGTTATAAAACAATAGTGGAAATAATAAAATGAGATTATATTGCATCATCAAATTTAGATGGAAAAAAAGAAAAAACTACTTTTTCAACTTATCTCCCTATCAGTTTACTCAAAATTTGAGCGAGAACAATCATTGGATGAAAAATTTGATTCCTCATCCAAGGAGTACCCATGTTTCATACTTTTGATGGAGCTTACTACACGAAAAATATGAAATACATGAAAAACGTGATTGCAATCACATTTTTTCATGTATTTCTCATTTTTCATGTAACAGGGTCCATCTAAAGTATGCAACATGGGTACTCCTTAGATGAGGAATTAAATTTTTCATCCAATGAGTACTCCCACTCGAAATTTGTGCAAAACCTTAGGGAGATAAGTTGAAAATAAAGTAGTTATATTATTTTATTACTTTTTAATATTTTTACCTTTTTACCCCAAAAATGATGAATCATCCCCCATGGTTGACATCATCATCTTGAATCCTATTGGTTCTTATAAAGTTTACTTTGGTTGTACATTTTTCTTAGGAGGCCCATTTTAGACCTAAAATTTTCTCTAATGGACTCTCAGGAATTCGAATCCCAGGAACTAAAACTTCGAATCACATTCTCCTAATTTTTAGGTGGTTTTAAAATCAAATTTTGGTTCACCACCCCATGCAAATCATCCTTCATCATTGAAAATATTCTTCACCATCATGTGCACCATGTGATACTCCATCATCACCTTAATTTGGTTATGTTTTCCATATGAGATCTCTAGATGGCTTGAAACAAGTGGGTTTATGGCTAGTAGTCACCTCCGTAGTGTTTGTTGTTGATTGGCCAAAATTTCCAGCAGCATTGCTGTGCAACCAGCCAAACAGTTATGGAGTTGAGTGTATTAACCATGATCTTGTTGATTTAGAAAAACATGTACCTATACACATGGATAACTAACTTATCACTGATAGGCAGGACAAGTAACAACTCAGTTCATAACAACAGATGACACATGTGGCTCAACATATATTACGACTTGAATTAAACTAGATGACTACAATACGACACCTATCATGAGATCTAAAAAAAATTGTGGCGTATTTACGCTATGACATGTGGTTTAGCTAAAGCTGATGCGCTTTTTCGTTTGTTAAAAAAAAAAACAGAGAATGTTTCTAAAAATTCTAGTAGCATCGGAATAGAAATAAAAAGGATAGAAACATGAAAATAATAGGTTGTCCGAAAGGGCTAAAACTGGTGCTTCCCAAAATTCCGGTAGCGACCAAAAAAATTTTCAAATTTTGAATTTTTTTTGAAGTTTAATCCTAAAAATAAAGCTATGGAATGGACTCATGACTTAGCAAAGAATTGTGCTAACAACGACGACCAATGCGAGAAGATGAAGAATGGATCCACGGGACATATAATCCTTCAAAGCACACCCCGAAAGGAAATCAAAGGAAAAATATAATAGCACCAGGGGAAAGATGTCTTGGGCCAAAGATTAAGAACATGATATTGTTATGTATAGAATATGACCCAAGGCATGCAGGAATTTAAGCCCTTGGGGCCTGAGGTGAAAAATGCCTGCAGAGGTTGTGGACCAAGTTAGAGTGCTTGGACTTATGGGAAAAAAATACCAAATACATAAGCACTAGGGGCTAATGATACTAATTGGAAGAATGGTTGAGTTGAGAATTATTTCTGGCACTTAAGGAAAATTGGAGATGCGCCAGATTTAGTAAAATATAGCTAAAACCTGTAAAGTGCCAGAATAACAAAAAATTACAGTTAAGCTCAGTGTTTTTTTGCACAAACAGGTGATCAGAGAATGAATAATTGGAGATCACATCTAGAATACTTAGTGAAGTAAGAAAAAAATTGAAAATAATAGATTCATGCAAGTATTAAATTGAAGTTAACTAAAAATTGGAGAAGCCAAAAATATCAAACAAAATTCTTTATAAGCATTATCGATTAAGAAAAATTGTAAGAATTGTAGCACTGTGTGAGTTAGGCTGAATTTAGGATTGAAGGTGTTTTTGGTGAGTGGTTGTGTAACAAAACTGGGCTAAAATTTCATGTAATAAAAGTTAATAAAGGAAAAATAAGACCACGATTAAGGGACACTTATTCCAAGTTGAATGTTGGGCAAAGATATCCTAGTGGGAATCACTAGATATGTGTTATGGCTAAGGGAAAATTGGGAAAAGTAATGGCTAAGGCATTAAAGAGGAAAAAATTATTTTTGGAAAAATTATTTATGAAAATAAAGGAAATTATGAGAAAAGGAAGGTAAAAGGTCACAAGTTGCATGTGAGTAGGAAAATGAAGAAAAATAATGGAAAATGAAGGAAATAGAGGTCTCATTAGTACCTTTTTATAGTTCAATTTTAGAGCTCTCTCATTATTCTCTCTATCTCTCTTACTCTTGGATACTTAGATTTTTCTTGGAGCATTTAAGCATTGAGACAAGAAATAGGAAATAAAGTAAAGGAAGGACAAGGAAATGCCAAGGAAAGGGAAGGAAAGAAAACACAAAGCAAGGATGAGAAGGATCTAGCAGTTTCATCAGGAATACTTGCAGGTAACATATTGCATGTGTGATTTCCTAGCTGATTTTGACATGCATGGCTTATGAAAGTTGGTATTTTGTTCTATTGTTGTTGGTGGCATGGTTTTGTCAGGTTTTGATAGTGGTTTTCAACCTTAAATTGCATTTTTCCAGAAACCATGGTGTGCTTCGATTTTTATCTCAAAACTTTGAGCTTTGGAATTCCCGAATGGATTTCTGAATCCGCGATGGCGATGGTCTCAAGGAAAATTCCCAAAGGCCTAGGAATCCCTTGATTGGTTTTGGTGGGATACATGGTAAATCCTGAGGAAGTTTTCAGGGTTTAGGGCCTATTGATCCAGGATTGGATTGAGGTAAGGCCTGAGATATAGGGAGAAAAAAAATTCCTCCAAGATAGTGATGGATTTCGGATGGCATTCCAAGTTCGGTTTGGTTTTGTGATCAGAGCACCGGTTTTGGTGTGATCACAGTATGATGAGAATGGAGTTGGTTTAAGCTCTAGATTACCTTAGTTGTTTTTGGATTGGTTTATCCATGAGATCCCACATTCATGCTTGGAATATGGGACGGGGGTGACTAGTTGAAGAGAGATATGGCTCAACAATGTCTATGGTCGAGTGGTGCGTGGAAGTCGTGAATGTGGTCGGTTATTTCCTATGTTTAATAGAAGCTAATTTCTCTTGATTTTTTACCTAGTAATGCATGGATTTAATGGTTGTTATCTCACTGTTATTTCCATGGTTTTATGATGGTTATAACCATGGTTGAATGACTGGTTCATGTCATGGTTATTTCATGTATTTACTAGTCATTGTTAAAATAATGGATGCAAGACATAATTGGTGTCATATCTATTCAAGGAAGAGGGTGGTGATCCTTCTTATAATGTTTCATAGGAGTTTCTATTCATTCATGCTTTGTCTTGTATCATAGAACTGTAGATTTAATTCATGCCAAGTGTTTAACAAAATTTCAATCCCGATTGGGGATGGCTAGGCCTAGTCCTGGAGTCAGTTTTTAGTTTTTTGGAATTTTCATCATGTGTTTAATTATTTCTAAAAGATACATGAATTTTTGGGATATGTACAGGATTCTGGGTTTAAAAATTTCCTTAAATATTGCGAATGCAGGCACATGTTTGGGAAATTGAGTCCCTGGATGCATGCATGCCCATGTTGTGGGTGCATCCAGAGCCTCCCATACACACCCATTCCCATATCAAGGGAGTATCTAGGGATTTTCTTCATAAAAAGTCAATGGGACCCAAAGACAAGTTAGCTTGATGACTAGGATAACCTATGGGGGTCTTGTAGTAGGTATATGAAGTCTGTGTTATGGTTTTCCGCGTCAATTCCACTTCCTTAAAGTCACCAAGGAGGTTTAGTTTTCTCTTAACTGCCCTCATTTCATGTTTAACCCAGTTGGACAGTTACTTGGGTATATGTGAGGGGAGGTGTACATTACAGGTTGAAGAGGCAAATTTATTTATTTTCGTAAAAAGGACTGGCCTTCTTGATTTGAGTATGAAATTTATATGAAAGATGAATAATTGAGTTCAAGAAATTTGTAGCTTGCATGTCACGGGTTGTAGCTCCTTCTAGTAGGTACTACTAAATATTTAGGGGTTTGAGATCATTTTAGATATAGCTGATAAATTAGGTAATAGTAGCTTCCTATTGGTTGTAGCCATATAATTTTGTAACATAAAGTTGTAGCTTTCCTTGTGAAGGAATTGAAGTTAAATTTGAAGAATTTGGGTGTTCCTTTCTATTACTCATAATATTTATTTTCATGCTCATATGAGTTAATTGTTGAAGTATTTTACGGTATCCTAACATCCTTGCACAAGTAAAAATAAGTTTTAAAATTCCTACAATACTGATTCACCCCCTCTTAGTATTGTCCTGGTTTCTAACATTAAATGTAACAAAATTTTAATTCAAAATAATCTATCAAAATTCCCTCCGTTTCTACCTACCACAACTAATTCTATAACCCAAAATCCTCTTATTACACTTTTCAAAAATATAGTACACATTAATCTAAGGAGGATTTTATGCTTCAACATCAAGATCCTTCTAAAACCCTATTTTCTAAACAACGATATATGTGAGTTTTTTATGGGGTTATTCATGCAAATCATATAACACATACACAACAACATAGAGGGTGGCATGGTTTTAGACTTTGATGAACTTTTATGGATGATGAGACATCTCCTCATCTATCAAAGTTCATCAAATTCTAAAACCATGCCATCCTTGATGTTGTTGTGTATGTGTTATATGTTTTGCATGAATAACCCCAAACACAACTCATATGTGTTAGGAATAGGGGAAGATAGACTCCTTGCAAAATAATTGGGTGGTTTTTTTGTTCATTTTTTTATTCATTTTATGACCCCTAACCATAATAAACCCTAACCCCTACAATCCTTAACCTTAATACTAACTCTTATAAACCCCAACCATTATAATCTCATATTTTTGTATCCCGTGCCACCTTTAATCTATATTTTTTAATATAAATCATGACCCTTATATTACCTAATCCCTATAACCTATACCTTTAATCTCTAATTTCCCATATAAACCGTAACCCTTATAGTACCTAATCCTAACCCCTATAGTATCACCTTTGTGATGTCCAAATTCCCCTCAACATGTTTTAAGTATCTCATTTTTGGTTTCACAATATCTCGTAAAGATAAGTGTTTCTTTTAACATTAGAAAAATTCCATTAGTGGCTTCAAAGGACCCTTCTCACTAAAAATGGTTGAGACCATCTATAAAAACTTCTCCTCAATTATATTTAATTAGTTTATTTCCTTTTCCATTACCTTAATTAAAATATATATTTTTCCTCTTCATTTTGTTATTTAAATGGTTTGAATTCACGTTTTGAATGGTTTGAATGCATGCATATATATAATACCATAGATAAAATAGTTTTATTTTTCACTTATCATTTTATCCTTTTGGCTTTCCAAATAAAAAAAATAAAATAAAATATGTAGAATTACCAACATAATGGATATTTAATCCTTGAAGTAAATCCTTTTTTTTTTCCTTCGGCTCGCTTTATTTTTCTATTATTTTCCTTGTCGTGATAAGCTCCCACGTTGACACCAACTAGATAAGGTTCATTATTTTCCAAGAAACTAAAATTTTGAATTTCTTGGGATTCATGCAAATATCTTCTATGTTTCAATATAATGGAAAATGTTTCTTTTGGATACTCGAACCTAAATTTTTTTGGTTCATGTGTTTAAGCCACCATGAGGTGTGAAGCCTATATGACCCCTATTAAATCCATTTTTGGAGCTCTTTTACTTTTCTAGAAAGTTTCCTTTAGCATGTTGATTTTTTCCATGAATCACTAACTTCTCTTTACTTTACATTCACAAACTATTTTCTAGAAACTAAGTGAATTGATGTGTAAACAAGGTGGGCTGTGGGGACAGCAAGTCCCTGCCTCTACCTTGAGTGTACAAATCGCAACGTTGATGCATAAAAATTCACACACAGCTTCTACGAGTAGAATAGACTGTTGCTGGGTATTCCCTGCTCTCCTGAAATAGAAATAGGAAATTATTGGAAGGTATCTCTTGCTCTCCTGAAAAGACGGTTATTTGGATTTTAAGCTATTGGGAGAGGGTTAAAATACATCAAAAGCCATCAATGGATTTATCTATTCAGCTGGGTATTTCGATGGGGGCAGCACAAAGGTCATCTTATGGCTGTGGGGCCTGGCTTATGCTTTCACCCTCATGTCATTATAAAGTATACTGGAATGGAGGATTTGGTACGAACATGAGGGCAGAAGTTATTGCTTTATAGGTACTTTTATGGTTTGAAAATTATTTATATGTGGAACAGTTAAGGGTATTTGGGGATTCCAAAACTCTTATTGATCATATGAATTTGAAGTCCTCCCTAAATCCTGGTATGTTATCACATTGGCTTGAGAGAATTTATACCCTAAAAAGTACTTTCACTTTCACCTCTTTTTGTCATGTATACAGGGAGAAAAACACTAAAACTGATAGATTATCGAAAAGAAGTTTGGAGGGCACATTTGGAAAAATGAACTATGAATTTTCAAGCAAAAATGGTCTCGAAGCTGTGGGAAAGGTTAACTTCTTGTAATATATGGGGTGCTGTTTTGCTGTGCTGGACAGACATATATATGAGGAGCACTTTTACTATTCTTGTCCTTTTTGTTTTCGTGAAATGAAGAAGGTTTAGACCCTGTTAAGGCAGGGATGTTTATGTTTTGACTTACTGTTTTCTTGTAACCTTGAGGTAAAGGTTGAAAATCATGTAATCGCCCAGATTTGAAATGGGCTTTATGTTTTTTTGATAGTTGATGAAGAAAACTGGAAGTAAATCCTCAAAATTTGATATAAATAAATATAAAAGCTTTCTTGTGGACTATAATAGTCTTTGTTCTGGTACATTATATAGACTAGTAGTATTTTTCATGCTGAAAAAAAGACTGTTGCTGGGTATCCGGTTGTAAGTAAATAATGTTGTTGATTGTCGGATCAACTAAAGATGGCAAAATGCTAGAAAATTGATAAGATCCGTTGTAATATTTCTTCACTAAACGAAAGGCAGACGACTGCCACTGTCTTCTGCCAGTTGGTAGCCAAGGCATGGCACTGAATCCTGTGTCTTCGTAACCTACATTTTGCTTTTATGCAAAATCTAAACTAAATGTTTCAATTAGTCACCGAAAAAGCATCGATCAGTGATCGAAGTAGCCCCAAGCAGACTGAAGAAACACCCCAATACAATGTCAGTGTTGCTAGACACGTATGTTTTTACCTATTCTGCATCATAAAAAGGCACTTAGCTAATCCTTAGCTTGATACATAGTGCATAGTATTTGAGTAACTAATTACCTGGACAACAGAATGTCTAGCCGCAATAGACAAAATATCTACGCACGATACAACTCCACTGCAAATCGCTTCCACTTGAGACTTTATGGTGTGTATAACATCAAAACCCCCTGCCCAATTGTTGTTTGGAATAACAGTCTTCTCCCACTTATACTCGAGGAGTCGTCCAACAACACATACCCATCGCAACGCTGCAAAAGCACTCTTATTTTGTCACAATCATAGAGATGCAGAAATGTCGGTTAACCAATCTGAAAAAAAAAAATGGAATTTCAAATGAGGAACCAGCAAACAAAAACATTATATTACATTAACGAAGCAGTCATGAAAGTGAAGGCGAAGGAGTGATGCCCCCATGTGCTTCTCGTTGGCCATTGCTTGCTTCACAACGGCCTGCACCGTTGAGAGTATATTGGCACATGATTTATTATAAAACGTTGTGCTCAGCTGCGCGTAGGCAACCGTCGAACACAAGAACACAACGGTAGGCTAGAGATCGCATTGTTGTAAATGAAGCCATGGATGTTCGAAGCAATGAAATCTTTTGAAGGTTGAATGGGTTTCTATAGTTGCAGAGTTTTTGTCCAACGAGTTCCAGTTGGTGTGGCAGCTACATTAACGCTTAATGAAAAGACAGTAGGCTCCACTCATTTTCAAAATATTTTTGGTGGACGTCGTCGACAAGAGGTCACAAAAGTAAATTAAGTGGAAGGTATAAATTTATACCCCACCTGCCTACCATGATGTGTGTAGAGAGATTCCTCATAAAGCTTGCAAAATGATCTTTTATTGGATTTCTACAGACCATTCTCCCTGTAGTTCCGGCAGTTGATTAAATTTAGGTAAAGAGTATATAAGTTTATGCGGTCGGCTGAAAAATGTGACTTCACGGCACAAAGATTTTTTTTTTTTTTTTTTTTTTTGGGGAATTTGGCTAAAGTTGTCTATCTAGCGTACATAATAGTTTGGATTGCAGTTTTTTTTGTTGAAATCTGGTAAAATAAAATTCAAAAAATCAGTAGTTGCAGTGTTTGGAATCCATTTTTTATAGTGGAAATGGCTTCAGCACTATCAAAAACCCTTAAGGCACCCAAAAAACTGAAGTTTAATAACTGAAAACAAGATTCTCATAAAATATTTGCCTGATTTTTTTAAAATCTCTACCTGATTTTAGGTCATTTTGTTACTTTTTTAGACTACGACATTTCTCACTCTCAACTAGTCAACATTGCCATCCTTCCAAGAATCTCACAATCTCAACATCATCAATATTTTGACTATGGCCATAGATCTCGCTTGCCAGTACCTTTTATTTCCAAGCATTTAGTATCGTGAACTAATGCAAGCATTAGTTTTCAACTGCGAAATATAAGTCGCTTATACCAAATAATATCTATAGTTATGGCTTTTTCGTCTCGAGAAGAGGCTAATAAGATGATAAAATTTTTTAATGGTTTTCCTAAAATAACTAAAAAGTTCGGTATTTATCATAAAGGCTAACATTTTGTGAGAAAGATTAATGCTAACTAGACTATTTCGATTACTATAATTCCATGCTTAATGACCGTTGTTATAAAGAAATATGTTTATTTTCAAACGTTATCACCTTCAATTTATCCTTCTTATAACTTATTTTCCAGTTTAGCACTTTAATTTCAATATTACATTTTATTTTATCACCACACTTGTGCACATAAAGGACCTAAATATTCTCATGCATTTAATTATGTTTTTCATTTGTCAATTTTTAAAGCAATCTAGGCGATTTAAATGGTTGGGATAGAAAAAATACCTTCTTTGGTAGTTCTTAAGGATCAACAAGCTTAATTCAAGCCACTAAAGCCGAGACTTCTAAAAAAGTAAAAATCTTAATCGAACTCACTGAGTCCTGCATCGAGGATAAAAATAATTTATAGTTTAGGTTAATATTATTGAAGCGGGCCTCCAAACAACAACTTTATATTGTAGGTTCTCATTGAAATCTATTTTTTCGCCTAGGGAACTTTCAAGCATCCTTTCTAGCAAATGTGTTTTCTGGTATAAGGGACCTGCTATAATTTAAGAGTCGATGCTTAGGTTAGGGTTAGTGGGTTAGTGGTTTAAGAGGGCCTCCCAACTCTTGCAATCTATGTTTTACCTTTTAATTGTTTGAATCTAGTAACTGCTAAAAATCTAGTAACTGCTTCTTTAATACCTATGAAGACGTATCTTAGTGAATAAATATTAGGTTTACCAATGAGTGGATTTTCTATGATAGATGATACCTAAAGTATATTTTTTTACCCCTTTGATCTCACTCCCTTAAATATTTCATTATAATTTCATATACCATATATTAATTCACCTCACTCGATGGTTTTCATCACCATCACTTGAGACAATTGTAAGGCCCAATTACAAATTATATATTGCTTTAATCTTCATAGAGTTGAGGTAGTGTGCATTTACCTTTTATCATTTGATTTTTTTTTTATTAAGAACATATTTTACATCACTTATTCAACCACCATGCATGTGTTTTAATTAGAGACACCACCTTATTTATTGTGCTCCTTAAAAACACGCTTTTGTTACGAAACACCTTAATGATCATAAATATTTAAAAAAGAATTGAACACTATTGTGGATGTTCATAAACCTAGGTGTTGTCTTAGATTTTGTGGCCTTCCTTCATTACTAACAGGGCTTTTTACTCTTTGTATCTCACCATCGAAGTGCAATGTGGAATTTATACCCCAAATCCATCCACCATAAGCTTTTTCGTCTTGAGCCCTTCTTCCACAAGCTCTTTTACAATGGCTAGAGTAAACCAAACCATGACTTATATGGCTAGCCTAACTTGTTAGACTTGTTTTCACTCATCAAATGACCTATCCTCCATGACCTTTTTGATGATATATATATATCTATATATATATATATATATATATATATATATATATATATATATATATATATATATATATATATATATATATATATATATATATATATATGAGAAATGTACATGTTTTGGTCCTTAAGTGAATTATTAGACAAAAATGCTTAAATCCATTACAATCAATACTCATTATGAGTTCGACACGTCACATGTGAGAATTAATTATGCAGGGTTAAAACCTACATTTGGTATAAGATCAATTTTGAATTCAAGAGGATGTCTTCCTGCCTAATGGATTTGAATTGGGTGTGTGGTAGACCTTGTTACAATGAGAGATATTTGGAAGTGATTCTTGTGGTGAAAAGGTAATAGTGAGTAGGTCAAAGATAGAGATCAAGAAACTCAATGGATAGGTTTGAGTTGTGGAAGCTCAAAATGGAATATTTGTTGTAGACAGAGATCAGTGGATCACTATGGATCTAGGTACCACATGAATAGGGAATTCAATAGAAGAGTAAACCAAGTTGGGTCAAAAGACAATTAGCACAATATGATTGTATCTCTCAAATTTAGTATTACTCAATGTTTCAAAGGAAGCTAAAACAAATGGTTTGTGGGAGAATTTAGGGGTATTGGATTTTCTTGTCCCTCGTGAAAAAAATTGTTCATGTGGAAGAAGTTGTATAACTTGAGGATGAAGGATGGAGACTCATTGGCATAGCATCTGAATGCCTTCAATACTATGTTAACTCAACTATTATCTACTAATATCAATATTTTAGACAAAGATAAGTGAATTAATTTGTTATGTTCTCTATTAGACTCATGGGATAATTTGGTTGTTGTCATAGGTAATAATTTGTAACTACTTTAATGTTCAATGAAATAGTCTCATCCTTGTTAATGAAGGAGATGAGATGGAAAAACATGGAAAGTCATAACATACATGTCTTGTCCATCGGAGGATGCTCTCATAAAATAAATAAAAATAAGTCCTCGATGGGAGATATAAATATATAAGAATATATAAATCTATATTAAAGTTAATAAAGGTATTCCAGAGATGTGGAAAATAAGGGTATTAAAATAGATATTGTAGATTTAAAATTCCCGAGAAAGGATGGAGAAAGTGAAGGGAAATGAGTATTCTCCTTCTATGGAAGAAAAAATCTTCTAAAATGAAGGAATGAATGTTCACTTGGATTCTTCAAGTAGACATGTAGATCATGAGGCATGATTGGTCAGTCATGTGCATCCTTTCATATGACTCCTCATAGAGAGTGGTTTTGTGAGTATGAAAGATTCAATAGATGGTGATGTTTTCTCCAGAGATGATTCAACAATCATAATCATAGGATGAGGAAAAGTCAAGTTGAATATTGTAGGTGAAAATATCATAGAATTTCTTGGTGTTCTAAAATCCCATGATTAGATATAATTTGATTCATATAAGAAATATTAGCGATGCATGTGTAAAAATAGTGTCTGAAAATGATATATGTAGACTGGTTTGAGTATAAATGGTGATGCTAAGGGGAGTTATGATTATAAATATGTATAAGTTATTAGGAAGCAACGTTGGTGATGGGTGCAACAATTTCATTGTTCCTCAGAGTGAAGGAGAGAAGGAAAAAACCCTACAACTTCTAGAGAAAGGACTATGTTTTGGCATCAAAGACTAGGACATATCAGGGAGAAGAGCCTTCGAGTACTACATAGTAATGGTACGGTAAAATGTATGTTTAATTAATCTCTATGTTTTAAATTTTGTAAACATTTTATATATGGGGAGTAGAATAAGGTAAGATTCTCATTTAGTTCTACAAGGTTGAAGGGAATATTACAATTGGTGCATAGTGGAGTGTTTGGACCTATGTCGGTTCTATAACTAAGTAAATCTATGTAATATGTCTCATTTTTGTATGACTTCTCAAAGAATACATTAATTTATTTCCTTAGGAATAAATCTAAAGTGTTTGACAAGTTCAAAGAGTTTAAGGCTCTCTGCATGGAAAATTATGTAGAGAGGAAAATTAAGGAGTTGAGGAAATATAATGGTGGAGAATTCTATGGGAGTGAATTCGAATAATTATGTAAGAAGTGTGATATAGAAAGGCATAAGACTACTCCATACACACCTCAAAAAAATGGAGTTGTATAAAAGATGAACATAACATTGATGGAGAAAGTAAAGAGCATGCTCAATGGACTTGAGTTAGGACAAATATTTTGGGAAAAGGTAGTGGATATTGTGTGTTATCTGGTAAATAAATCACCCTCATCAATGCTCGATGCATGAGTCCACATGAGGTATGGAATGGTAAGAAAACTTCTCTTAAACATCCTAGGGTATTTGGTTGTGATTCTTGTGTATGCTCCAAAGGAGAATAGGAGTAAGTTGGATAATATAGTTGAAAATCATATCATTACTGGATATAGAGATTGTTTGAAATATTATAGGCTTTGTAACATAGGAACTAAGAGGGTAGTGTATAATCTAGATTTGGTATTTAGAGAACACAAATATGTTGTTAAACAGGAAGTCCTACCAAGGAAGAGATAAGCATAAAATATGGATTGAATTGAAGGATTATGAATCATATTCTAAGGAATAAAAATAAACATAAGAAGAATAACCAAATACTCTACCATTATGTAGTTTGATTTGATAAAGAAGACATCTAGAAAGGTATACTATGCCCAATTTGAAATGGATTCAGAGAATGAAAAATAATGGAAAAGTCCATCTTGAAGAAATGGAAGCCTTGGACAAGTATGAGGCTTAGAATTTAGTGGAATGACTAGCTAGAAGAAATCACATTCGAAATTTATGGGTTTTTTTAAGAATAATTTGAATGCATAAGGCAAAGTGGAGAAATAAAAAGCTTAGTTAGTAGCAAAGGGTTATTCCTAGGTAGAGGGAATAGAATTTGGTGATATTTGACACCAATTTAAATTCTATTAGATTTCTTATATCTATTTTTGTTGCCTTTGATCTTGGATTATAACATATGGACATGAAGACAACATTCCTACATAGGGATATAGAAGAAGAAATATACATGAAGTAGCCATAAGGCTTTGTTGTGAAAGGAACTAAAGAACTAGTATATTGCAGGTTGAAAAAGCCCTTGTATGGGTTAAAGTAACCACCAAGGATGTGGTATCCAAAAATTAATACTTATATACTAGGACATGGCTTCACAAGTAGAAAAGAAGATCGTTATGTATATTTCAAATTAGTTTTTGATCATGTTATTTATCTGGTTTTATACATGGATGATATTTGTTTGATTGGAAATGACAAGGAAATCATCCAGGAAGTGAAAACTCAATTATCCTCTAAATTTTACATGAAGGACCTCGATGTTGCAAATTTTATTTTCACATGGAAACTAAAAAACATTGGGAAAACAAGAAACTTTGGTGAAGTTAGATGAAGCATGTAGGGTCAATATTGTAGAGGTTTAATGTGAAAGAATGTAAGCTAGTAAAGGTGCCTATTCTTGTAAGTGTAAATTTATCTTCATATTAGTGTGCCAAGAAACAAGAATAAGAATATGACATGTCTCGCATTCCATTTGTCAGTGTGTTTGGAAGCTTTATGCATGAAATGGTCTATACTAGACTGAATATTGCAAATGTAGGGGGAGTATTGAGAAAGTATATGTCAAAACTAGGGAAGGAGAAATGAGAAGTAGTAAAGAGGGTTTTCATGTATTTGCATGGCACAATTAGATATGGTGTTATGCGGAATTGCAACCTACAGATAAACCAAATTCCCTAAGTGTGATGCTAGTCACTTAGAACAACAGAGGAAAGAATTTACTATCACTTTCTCTAAAATAAGCAGATATATAGAATGGTGAAATAACCTACTTCTGATCTAAGCGCTTATCCTTCTCCTTTTTTCATTGTTGTTGTCACTCTCAATCCAACTCAGATCACCAGATCAATTCCTGCAAACACAAACAAAGAAAAAAAACAACATGCAATATACAGATATCTACTTATCTTAATCAATCAAATCGATTAGATATGAAATATATATATCATTCAAGAATCCATTGCAAAATAAATAGAGACATAGAGATATATATATATGGGAAAAAGAACAAAAATATTTATTAAAGAGTAGAAAGGGGAGGTTACAATCAATGACCGATTTGTTGCCATCAACTCCAGCTTCATCCCAACCTCATCACATCCAACATCATACCAACAACATATCAGTACTTTCACTCTCCCAAATGAGAATCCAACAACATTTCTTCACCAAAATTCTTCCCTCCATAGCACTAGTATCTGTGCTCAATTTATAGGGAAACTGATGGTAGTTTCTCAATGAATGACTTTATAAAAATAGGCAATACATGTTCGCAAGTTCAGAGGTGTAAGATGGACACTTGGATTAAAAGTTTGACACATATGGACTCTTCTAGAAGGCACTGGCCATGTGTAGATTCCCAAAACAATGATAAGTCTGCTCCTAGGTGTCCAACACACTCTTGAATGTTAGGAAGTGTATTGCAGTGCACCCTTGAATGGAGGATCTTTCATTGTAACTTAGTTAGTCCCTTTAGAGGTTGCGTTGGTGAGTCAATAAGTGTTATAGCATATAATTCAAACCTTGGAAATATAACAATAGAATCCATGAATGAATTTTTCTTCTCTTAGGGAATATAGCGACTGAAATGTAAAGGGATGATAGACACTATTTCATTGGTCCTGGGGATGATGTCCAGTTTGACTAGGTCATGGGGGATGATGCCCAAATTTACCTATAACGGCTGCCCCCTAAAGCATGAAGTCAAAATAATAATAATATATTTATATGAGATGCTTTACGATGTGATGAACTAGAATTGAAGTGGAGTGGTGACCTGCATCAATATTACAATACATTACATCATGATATTTTCATCTTGATCATGGATTTCTAAGGGAGGCATTCTCATGCTCAAAACATAAACTATATAATAACATGTACATAGTTCAGAAAGTCATCTACACTGGAATGTTGCCCAATAAAAACATGCCTACAAATATAGGCCAATGCTTGGATGACGATCTTTATGTAAATCCATCATACATATGATGTGTACAACAATATTGAAATTGCAATCCGGATGGATGAAATTAGATCCGGGGTCTTCTTATCTCATTCACTCGATCGTTCGGGTACAACTCTAGCAATGAAAATATATGATTTGTAGTCAAACATGGTAAGACATTGTTTGATTACCAGCCAACAATGTGAGTTGTTAACAAACGTGAGAGAACCACCATCGATGTTAATGGATCTCAAGGTACTGTAGTATAGTTTGTAAGGCATGAATAAATGATTTGATGTTGAATGCCAAACAAAATATTTTGGTCAAAGGTCTGGAAGCGAGGATCTTGTCGAGATGTAACAAGCCTCCTGGTACTGGAAGATGACGTTTCTAAGTAAACTTCTTGCCTGATGATTTGATGTCGACATGAATGCACTTTATCAGGAAACGAGAGTTACTGATTTTAGAGACAAAATGAGACTTGATATAGCAGTTTTCAGGGATGAATGTCATGAAAATGAAGGGTTATGAGTATTGCAGAAGGATGAGTATTCACTGGATGAATTCTCTTGCACATATCGGTGGCACTGAGATGAGTTGGCAGCATTGACCCAAAACTGAAGTGAAGGTATGATGAACCATAGGTATGAATTAACCATCTAGAAGATTACCCAACCCAAAAGTCACAATGATGGAGTGAAATTTTCATGCTCAAGAGCAACCTGCTACCTTAAAAGTCTTTTGTTCACATTCTCAAATTTTCCCCGATCATTTCTCGACCAGTACCTCTTTATTTTTTAACAAGCTTGAGGAGGATAACATATGATTAATCTATAATTCAACCCTTCGGGTGGATATGCATTGCTATTTAATAATTTAACGAGTCTAGCAATAAATGAAACTCGATTCTTATCATGATCGACAAGCCTGTCACTATTTCATGTTTTAACGAGCCTAACGATAGTGATAGCCCGATCCTTTTTCATATTTAGAGAGTTTAAAAAAGAGGACAAAAGAAAACTCCATGAGTCCTTTTTCGTAAATTTTTCACTCAGGTCCAAAAAAGTGTAAAATGATATCTGAGAGAACCTCCTAGCCATGTTCGACTAAGGTTTTCCTTTTTCGTAAATAATCTGTCTCAATCCAAAAAAGGGTTAAACTTATATTGAGTAGATGTCGTTTCATTTACTTTTATGAGCTCGAAAAGGCAAGTGCTCGACAATTTTTTAACATTATCAGGGTCTGAAAAGAGCTAAAGAAGACTCTGAGGGTTCCTTTTTCTCCGTTATCGAAGCTCGAAAAAGAGATAAAAGTGCGCTTCACGTCTTTTTTCATTTTTATCAAAACTCAAAAAAAAGGATAAAAGTATGCTTTGTGGTCAAATCATTCTCGAATAATTGTGCACGACTAATCTACAATAGCAGTTGTAAAACCTATTCAGAACAACATAACATGGATTAAAGATACCCGTTTCATAGCAAAAAATGAATAAAAACCATAGTCACAACAATGAATATGATTTGAAAATAATAAAATGACTAATTAAAAGAGTTTTACCATTTGGATTTTGGAGCTCTCAACCAGTTTATGCGCCCAAATTTTAGTAGTTAATTGCGACAGATTATGTGGACAATTTTCCTTGTCATTTTATCCAGGTTGGAGCTATGAACCTTCTCTTTTGTTCAATAACATTTATGTTTCATTTCATTGCAATTTTTTAGGGTTTTGGGCCCCTTGGGGTAAATTTATTTTTCACATATGACAACACACCCTTGAAAGTTGAAAGGTGTGTTGTGGTGCACTATAAATGAAGGCCACATGAACTTGCAACACACTATCCCTTGACCTGGGTTGCATTGGGCGCAATTCCCATTTTTGTTCTTTGCAGTTTGCCCAAACTTTACCTAGTTTTTTGCATGAAATGGATCCTTATGAGTATTATGATTGTGTTTTCGGTATTAATTAGATCAAAATGACGCTTACATGGAAAGAAAGAGAACATGAGGAAGAAAACATGATTTCCCTAAACGATTCGGGCATTGTAAGAGCCCTCAGAGACTGTGGGTTTCTAAAGTACTTCAGAATGTCGAGTATGAGGCAACAGATGGAAATATTGGAGTTCCTTGTTCGTTCATGGGATCCAACGATAGAGGAATTTCACATTGGGGACAAAGTAGTCCCAATATTATTGGAGGATATCTATTTTATCACAAGATTATCGAGGAGAGGTATGCACATTTCTCTTTCAAGGTCTACTCTCGGAGGAGAGACAGTGAGAGATTATATATTGTAGTATTGAAATCCATGGACTCAACCTAGTAAGGATGGAAAAATAAATATCCGCGATGTACGTGACTTGCCATTGAGAACCATACTATTCACTATATTGCAAAGCCTATTGGTACCGCTACACTACACGTAGCAAACAGATCTTACATTCAGTATGCACTAGAGTGCTTGTAACCAACAATTTTCAACTAGGCTGAAGATGCTCCCTTTGAGATGAAAGAAAAACTGAGCAAGGAAAAGGGAGGAAGGAAGAAAATTTTCAACTATGGTTCGATCCTCAATTCTTTTGCCTTAGAGCGGATTCCATTGATGCAGCCTTGACATGTGACTCTCGGGGTATCTGGTCCTAGAGATGCAAGGATGTAGAGATGGGTAAAACTGATGGCTATATATGTTGGTCAATCGACCATCGTGTTCTCAGCTGCATTCTTTGCATGGTTCATGCGACAGATGGTCGCCATCGATCATTATGCATATGCAGGTGTCAACTTCCGAGGAGATCCAGATTGTTCTTTACTAGACAACACTCAATGGGGTGCAATTGGTGAGAATGTTTTGATCATGTTTTTTTATTTTTCTAAGGTTTATACATGTTTTTGTATTTCGATTTTTTCCCAAGACTAAACTAAAGTTTTGATGTAATGTAGATGTAGGTCGAGTTCGACCATTGGGGCTTCCAAAGCAGGGAGTAGACGAGCCATAAGAGAGGGCTATGGGGAGAGCAGTCCTTCAGGATTTGGATATGGCTAAGACTCTTGCTGAGCTACAACAAAACTTGCAGGGGTTGACTCTCGGGATTCTGGATTGCGGGATCGAAGAGTTACCCATGAGACTGCAACACCATACTATTGCCGTTCCTAACCATTGGATGTATTTATTGCGTAGGATAGCTAGATCAATAGCATGTTATCATGAGCATCACTAGTTTAATTTTGAAATTTTTCATACATTTTGAGGTCAGATTACCAATGTGTCTTGGGCACAATTTTTTTAAAAACCTATAACTATCTATCTATTTATTTTCAGTGTTTACCTATGTTTATTGTGTAATCCTATTCCATTATGTGATATGAATTGAAAATATGTCTTTACATGTGTTGCAAATGTCTGTTTATAACATAATTCGCTAATGAATGAGTTAATGTGTTCACGTTTTTGGAAATGTGTTGATATTTAATGAAATAAAAATGTCTTTCCAAAAGTTGAACTCTTACGAACATACGATACAATGTTGGATTTCTGACAGTATAAACACTAGTAAGTTGCAGTACCACAAGTTGTGAGTCTAACCTAATGATGATGCAGTTAATACTAAATGAAATGGCATCAAAGAGAAGTTCGATCAATGCGCTATACTCAACGATATTTTTTGTAGATAGATTGATACAAATCTCTTGAAAACTTACTAACTCGTTGTTTAGAGAAAAATTGGCCCATGCTGCAGAGGATATATTCTGCATACTACGACTAGCACCATCAACATACCCAATGAATGGTTCCAAAGATTCAGACATCTGCAATGAAATGTAAATAGGATTACTAACTTCAAGAAAACTCTAGAAAAACAAACTAAGACAGTAAATGCAAATCAACAATATAATACAAAATTTTACTATGCTCATGTTTAAGCATAGTAATGTTTAGATACAAACCATTTCGGGGCTACGCCAATGGAATTCCATCATAATCTACCAACTCATAGGGGCCCTTAGCAAAAACTCTTTTGACAATATAGGGGCCATGCCATAACGGCTCAAATTTTCCTGTACCTATTACATCAGCTTCCTGATCATAAAGAAGGATCAGGTCACCCTATGAGAAGATGTGAGGCTGGACATGCTTTTCATATTGTGCCTTTATACATCTCTTATGCACTTCTTTGGCCAATGCGGATTCATGATGTGTTTCATCAAGAAGGATGAGGTTAAAAAGATGCACTTCTTCAGAAGAGGTGTCAGGTAACAAGTCAATTGCGAGTTTTAATGATAGTATTTCACATTGGGTAGGCAAGATAACTTCTAGACCATACACCAATTGAAAGGGGGTAAAATCAGTTGCGTTTCTCACCGAGGTTTAGTACACCCACAAAGTCGAGTATAGGATCAAATGCCAATGTTGCTTATGAGAAGCATTCGTTTAAGAATATTGTTAATAGCCTCAACTTGTCCATTTGATTATGGATAATAAGGAGTAGAACTATCACGGGACAATCCTAATTTAGCAGTCATCTCATTCATCATATGATTGCGAAAATGTGAACCATGATCTATGACTATAGCCTGTGGAACACCAAACTGTGAGATGACATGATTAAAGAAAAACAATGCAACTATTTATCCTGTGTTATTAAATGTAGGCATCGCTTCGGCCCACTTGGTAAAGAAGTCTACTATGACAATACTATAACCATGTCCCTTAGACGAACGAGGGTTACAGTTCATGAAGTCAATGCACCATTATGAAAATGGTCCCACGGAGATAATAGGATGCACCAGCGCTGGAGGTGTGCGGATTTTATGATAAAATATCTAGCACACATGAAAACTTCTGACCGTGAGGATGCAGTTGCGAAAAATGGTAGGCCAAAAGTAGCCAACACGAAGTATTTTCTGCGCGGTAGCATATCCAGACAAGTGTCCACCACAAGCCCAATCATGAAAATCATTTAAAACCTTTTCGGCCTCCTCATGAGTGAGGCACCTCCTTAAAATAGTATCGACACCATGATGATAAAGTGTATCATCGATCATCAGATAATATTTGGCTTGGTATTGAATACATCATTGTTCAGAGAGAGAGGTATTAGGCCGAAAAGTCTAGTTCTAGAGATAAATGATAAAATCCCATACCAAGGATCATATGATCCGATCCAAAATAGAGACTCATTAGTAATATATGGTTCCGACGTAGTAGCAGTACTATCAGAGGGAAGGTCATAGAGAAGCTCAGCCAAAACTAAATACTTCTTTGACTTGGATTTGATGAATTCCAAATCAAACCCCTGCAAAATGACAATCCATTTTCAATACTTTCCCCCGAGAAATTGACGTAATAGAATGTAAGTCATGGGGTTGCAATCCGAAATGAAAATGGTATTCCGGAACAGGATATAGTGGCAAAATATTTGGAGAGCTTGAACGGCTGCCAAGGTGAGATTTTCAACGTATGAATACTTCACTTCCATACCATTGAGATTACCACTCAAATAATATAACGGATGTTCTATCCCAACTTCTACTTGGACCAATACCATAGCAATGTTCATATCATCCACGACGATATATAAGAAATAATCACTCTGATAATTGGGGGGATACATTAATGATGCTCGGACAAGTGTATCCTTGACAACATCAAAAGAAGCTTGCACAACCTTATCCCAATGGAATGGAATCTCCTTTTTCAAGAGTGAAGTAAATCCTTTAGACATTTCAGTGTAGTTGGGTATGGACCTCCTTAGGATGTTAGCCTTCCCCTCAAGTTTCTATAACTGAAGAAAATTTGATGGCGTAGGAAAATCAAGAATAGCTTGGACCTTCAGTGGGTCTATTCGAATTCCTTCTTTTGAGATGATGAATCCTAGAAAAAGACTAGAACCAAAACAAAACACACATTTATGTGGATTGAGGCTATTTTTTAGTGTCAGCAGCATAGAAAGATAGCTGTTAAATGCATTGGGTGATGAGTCTGGTTTCGTGAATGTGTGGGTAAATCTTCTAGATAAGGTTGAACAATGTGCTTGATGTCATTGAAAGCATAATCCATTACTCTTTGAAAAATTTCCCTAGCATTATTTAGACCAAATGGAAGTTTTCGATAATCGAATGTGCCCTAAGGATAGATGAATGTTATCTTATATTGATCCGCTGGGCAGATATTGATTTGATTGTAACAAAAAAATCCATCCATGAACGAAAATATTTCGCATCCAGCACAATCGTCAATAATCTAGTCGATAAAGGGAGTAGGATAGTTTTCTTTTGGACAAGTAAGATTGACATCTCGATAATAAAAAAACACTCTAATTGTCCCTTGTTTCTTCATAATAGGAACAATGTTGGAAACACACTCAGTTAGCGGAACAGGGTAAATGAAACCAACACACAAAAGTTTTTCAACTTCTACTTTAATGGCAACAACCTTATTCAGATGAACAGGACGAAGGCGTTGATGTATGGGTTTGACATCAAGGTACATGTTAATGGTGTGTTCAACGATACTAGTATCTATGCCTCAAATTTCCTCATAAGACCAAGCAAATACATCAAAAATTGACGAAAGAGAGAGTGATAAGTTTCGAGTTCTGATGAAGAACAAGACACGCTGATATGAATGTTTTCTACAACACTGGGCTTAGTCAAAATATCGATAGAAATAGTTTCTGCAATATTTGATAAATTTCGCCCAGATTTGATTGCATGAATGGGAAAAGAATTTGAAAATAATGTTTTGATCGATGGGTGATATAGTTCAATAAGATTATCTTCTTCATAATCCTGAAGATGGGAGCGATGATGATGATATTCCCATGGTTCTCCTTCTGGCATCATGGATTCCACAATATTCTCATATGTTAAGAAAGTGGATGAAAAAGGATTAAATGGAGTACCAAAATATAATGAACGATCAATCCAAACAACATGCGACGATGATTTCAGATTTTCCGCCCAAGCCATGTAGATTGATTGCTATGCTAGCTCAATTAGGCTGGGCAGCAGAAATTCATCCAACGTAACAACTTCAGAATCACCCGTAATATTCCTTATGCCAGATGGAGTGGAAGATATCATGTAGCAAGTCTCTATGTTTTCAATTTCTGCCGACGTCGCAGGTGGCGGTAATGCAAAGGTTCCCATGAGGGAAGAATTCTTTAAGAGTCCTACATCAATGTTCTGAAGTGCTAGTTGGGGTGTGTGAACTAACATAACGCTTCCAGTTACCTGGGAACTGGAGGCAAAGAAGGATAGTTAATTGATGACTGTGATAACACCTTTATGTGGAATGGTGATCATTCTAAAATATGTAGATACAATCGTAGTCATAGCATATACCCATGGCCTTCCAATTAAAATGTTGTAACCAAGGGGTCCGTCAATGACCTCAACTTCAACATTTATTGTTTTCCCCCCTAGTTCAACATGCATGCTATTGATTATACTGCAAGGCTTATATGTATGTCCATTGAAAGCTTTCAACGTCGTAGGAAATTAAGATAGGCACAGTGATCCAAGTGACTTCTAGTATTTTAGAGACATAATGCATGTATATGCTCCCTCATCAATAATAGTATGATGAATGAGGTGATTGAGAACATTTTACTTATATGGATAATGCCAAATCTAATCGTAATTGCAGCACATGGCCCATATGATTAAAGACTACAAGATTGGAATCTATCGGATTGATTCAAAAAATTACCGACAAAAAAGCCAGTTTTTGGGAGGGACAATTTTGAAGCACCTCAAGCGTTGACATAGTTGAAGGTGATTGAGCCAAATCTTGAGCTATATAATAACTTTGAGCAGCTCGGGCTCGAGGATTAAATTTCGATTTATGAATGACTGCCTTCGGTGGCTTTATTGTTAATTTAGGAAAAGAAGTTGGTGGTATAGATTCCGTAGACAGATTCATAGTCGAGGTAGTAGGTTGATCAATACCCTAACTACGGTAATATTTATTATGCATTGACACCAAAACATCAGTTGATGGCTTCGTGACAGAAAGCATAAGCACTTGGGAACTAGAAGCTGGATCTGTAGCAACCAAATTTGTGTCTCGATTTGGAAATGGATTTGTCAACACAGTGGATGCATGTGAGGTTAATCAATTTTGAGACTTCGATACAATGAGGGCAATATCGAACAAAGTGCTCCTCATTAGAGATTATGCAAGGGTAACGAGGTTTATGATTTGCAGACGATTGATCAAATGATATTTCCTGCGTGGTAGAAGTTTGCTTTTTCTTTTATTTCCCCTTTTTCTTAATTTCAGGTTGCTTGTCACTTTTTCCCTTGTCAGATGACACAACATGGATTTAAAAAGAAGGTGCAGCATCAAATGCAGTAGAGTGATGTGTGCTTTTAGTACCGATCATACCGTCTCTGGCATGAGAGTCCTTAGATGGAGGAGGAATACTAAAATTAGATCGCGACATGTTGGGAAATTTCTCGTAAAGTGTTTGAGACTGAGTGTAAATCAAATCTAAGTAATAGGCACGATAAATGACCTGCTCTTCAATGACGATGCCAACCTTAGCCACATCCTCAGTTATAGATGGTAATAGGGACTTAATGAACCACTCAGCAAGGAGTTGATCAAGAAAAAATGTCTTAACCATTCTATAATGACAACACCACTCATGAATAGATCAGAATTGTGAGTAGCATTAGTTTGTTTAAAATTAGTCAATAGTTTTGTTCCAATTTCATATCGTTTGGGTTACTTGAAGTGGGTAGATAAGACAATAGCTAGGGAAGTGAAATTATCAAATGAAGCTCTTGGTAACTCAATGTACCATTTCATGGTCCGAAAAGTGAGCATATGCTGGAAAATATGTAGTCGAACAACGTCATCATTTAGGGAGTTAGATGAACACAAAAAATGATAAGTCATAAAATGCGTTGATCAGTCTTCTCTAGGCTTTCCATTGAACTTAGGAATATTGAGGGCAATTTATGAGGTATCTTCGGCCACTGAGGAGCATAGTTGATTGGATCATTGGTAAGCTGATTTAAATCTGAAAAATATAAAGTTGCAACAAAGGGCAACTGTCGATTTAAGTTGGGTTGAGCATAGTCAGGATATGATAGAATTTCTTGGTTAGCAGGCCTTTGAGCACCAGCCTAAGGAATATGTCTCTAGTAACCCAGATAGGGGTTGTTTGGATAGGAAAACACTTGAATATTCTGTTGACAAAAACCTGGGTACGCTACTTGTTGATATGAAGGTTGTTGCATTTGCGCTTGTGGCTGCCAAGGGGTCTATCCACCAGGATTATAACCCAAACTAGAATAGCCTGGATTCAGTTGTGGATAGGTATAACCTGTTTGTGGCTACAACATCCCATAATAAGGTAAACCAACTTGTGAATAAATAATTTTGGATATAGGTAGTTGTTGCAAACTAGCCGAAGGAATTACAATTTGAGGGCCCAATACTTGAGGGTATTGGGTGGAAGGAACTGCTTGAGACGTTTGAGGTACAACAATTTGAGCCTGTAAGAGGGGTAAGGATGTATTAACAATTGGAGTAGATGTGGGTGCAACAAATTGAACTGGTTGATATGAGTGTACAACCGTTTGTGGTTGGATGGGTAGAGTGGGTTGCCATTGACAAACATTCATTATGACAATAGGATGACCAAATAATGATGACGTATTGTCCAACATGAGGAGTATAATAATATGGAAAATATTGTTCTCAAAATGCTAGGAGTCCAGTTGAAATTGTACTGGATGGAATATACCCAGATGGACCATCTTGATATTTCTTTGATGATGTATATAAAGGATCAAGTCGTTCAGTACTCATTAGAGATGTACTAGATAGAATACCTCATGATGACATTGGTGAAGTCCATGGGTTTTCATATGCACCAGAGAAGGTTCTAGATAAAGATTGGTAACCAGGTGGGACGGAAGGGCCACCATATAGATGTGACTCTGGTGATGTTGTGAACATCGACAGGGTAGCAAGAGCAGGTGCTTTCATAACTGAAATAGATGGTCCAGTCGAAGATGTTGGTTCAGCCATGGTTATTTGACCAAATGTATACCCTATAGGATCTATGGGAACTTGAAGTGAAACAGGATCAACAAAAGAAGAGGAAGGTGATTGTGGAAAAGACACGTATAGGTAAAGTTCCTCTCCAAAATGAGTTGGAGTTAAAGGTGTTTCATCTTGTGGTATTTCTTCAATTGAAATCAAACTAGGTGGAAGGATTTCGCCATCAAGCCCAAAGTACATTTCAGGAGGTTTGCTGTGCAATATGGGAGACTCAATGGCTACAATAGATTGTGGGGCAATCAATACAGGAAAAACTTCCAGTTGTTCGACTTCAGGATTCAGATGTTTTGGCAAAATAACGATAGGATCCGGATCAACTTCCAGTTGAACAACATCAGGTTTGGGAGGTATGGTCTCACTGATTAGATGAATCGTGACCACAGACATATGAGAGGACTCTGTCTCGACAACAGTAGATGAACCAGGATTTGTAGAAACAACTCGAGATGACTCTGGTATATGTGAGGATGATGTCGCACCAGAGGTACTGATAGTACTAGTTTCGGTACAACGATGTTGCCTTCATCGACCAGAAATGGATTCCGGTGGTAAAGGTAGTTTCAGTGCTATTCTACGTGAACGATGGGGAAAAGGATGTTCTTCTTCCACAATCACTGATTTATTTTATAACCAAAAACAAATAAACAAAATAAAAGGGTAATTCTAGGCAAAAGGTTTACCAAATAATTGTGAACTGCAAAATACCTCCCGGCGAACCAAGAAGTATGGGAAAAAAATCTCCCTGAATGTTGTGTTCGGTGTATCAAAAGTCACAAGGCAACTGACTTGGTTCACTATGGATGGATAGAAACCTAAATTTTTCCTCCCAAATATACTCGAAGGTACATGGAGGCCCATGTCCTTATTAACATTGTCTAATGCAAAACCACACAGTGATAGCACCCCCTTATACTTTTCATACTAGAACATCGCCCTATATACCCGAAGGTACACGGATGAGCTCAGATATACTTACGTACGTGGAGTAAGGTATCACACTCAGAATGTATCGCAGACAATTTAGCGACAACTGTTATGTTTAACGACACCGAAACATGTCTCTAGCCTAGACCTTCTAAATGTTATCGTTAATGTTCCAATGATTTCATAGGTAAATTGATGTAAATTTTATTTTGATCTTGTTTAAAAAGTTTGTCTTTGAGGTTCACTGTGTGATGTGATGGAAATTTCTAAAATTCAAACTAAATGAGAAGCAAACTTTTGAATTTAGATTTTTCAATGAAAATCCTAGCTACTAAGGGAATGAGAAATCAATTTTAGAGAAAACAACAAAGAGCACAAATTCAAATGCAGCTTTCCTAACTTGTTCATATGCAACACACAAAATTCATTATATGCACATGCATTTTTTTCTTTTCAGCTCCCTTAATGTGAGTGCAAGAAATAAAACGATATGCATCAAATCAATAAAACAAGTGTTTCTTTTTTGAGAATCAAGAAATATAACAACAATTTGTCTTTTAGGAAAAATGAAGAATGGAACTACAATTTTTCCTATAGGAAAATAGGAATGAAACAAAAATTTCCTTTACAAGAAAAAAAGGATATAATGCAAAAATAAAAATACTTTGAATTTGATTTGTCAATGATAAATAAAAACCCTAAAGAGACATTGAACAAATTTACTTTTCAAAGGAGGAAGAATCTAGAAAGTTTATTGGTCTCTAAGAGGTATCAGATAGTTGAGAATATAGCAAGCAAATGGTTGAGAATGATATAACTGACAAATTTGAATGGAATTTGGTTGGCTAACAAGGCAACACAATCTCTAAAGAGAGAGAGTGTGTTGCAGTGCACCCCTAAGTGGGAGACAATGCACTGTGTCTTGACCAACAATGTGTTGGGCGTAGCAGGGTTTGAAAAATGAAGCTACAGAAAACATTTCTAATGCAATTATTTCATTAAAATTTCTAATAAATAAAATTAGATGCTACTAATGAGCATAAGTAGCGGCAAAAGCACCAGGAATAAGAGGATCCTTCCTAGTGGATCACCATTTTTTTATGCGGAATTGTGATCTACAGATAAACCAATTTCCCTAAGTGTGGTGCTAGTCACTTAGAACTATAGAGGAAAGAATTTACTATCACTTTCTCTAAAATGAGAAAATATACAGAATGGTGAAAGAACCTACTTGTGATCCAAGTGCTTCTCCTTCCCCTTTTGTTGTTGTTTTTGTCGCTCTCAATCCAACTTAGATCGCTAGATCGATTCCTGCAAACACAAAGAAATAACAACAAACAACATGCAATATACAGATATCTACTTATCTTAATCAATCAAACCGATTAGATATGAAATATATATATCATTCAAGAATCCATTATAAAAGAAATATAGACATATATATGGGAAAATGAACAACAATCTTTAGTAAAGAGTAGAAGGGGGAGGTTACAACCAATGATCGATTTGTTGCCACTAGCTCTAGCTTCAACCCAACCTCATCACATCCAACATCATACCAGCAGCATATCAGTACTTTCAATCTCTCAAATGAGAATCCAACATCATTTCTTTACCAAATTTATTCCTTCCCTAGCACTAGGATCTGTGCTCAGTTTATAGGAAAACTGATGGTAGTTACTCAATGAATGACTTTCTAAGAATAGGCAAGACACGTTCCCATGTTCAGAGGTGTTATATGGACACTTGGATTCAAATTTTAACACATATGGACTCTTCTAGAAGGCACTGGCCACGTGGAGATTCCCAGAACAATGAGAATTCTGCTCCCAGGTGTCTGACGCACTCTTGAATGCCAGGAAGTGCATTGCAGTGCACCCTTGAATGGAGGATATTGCATTGCAACGTAGTTATTCCCTTAAGAGGATGCGTTGGTGAGTTAATAAGTGATACAACATACACATCAAACCTTGGAAATCTCATAATAGAAGCCATGAATGAATTTTTCTTCTCTTAGGGCATATAGAAAATAAAATGTAAGGGGATGATAAACCCTATTTCATTGGTCCTGGGGATGATTTCTAGTTTAACCAAGTCCTGGGGGATGATGCCCAAATTGACCTATAACATATGGATTTTGATACCAAGGATTACTAGGATTGGATAGAGTGTCGAACATACATGGAATTTTTTATGAATACTACAATGGAGATATGGCTTACAAAACATCTACAAGTGGCTATGTGTTTAACCTATTTGGAGAGGTTATCAGTTGGATGAGAAAAAGGAAATTTGTAGCAGCACTCTCACTAAGTTGAATAAATGGCATCCACTCATGCAAAGGAGGAAGAAATATGGTTAGAAAGATCATGTTCGGGTATTGGGTTGGTACAACAATCTAGAAGGACAAATTGAAACATTTAGAGTGCAACCTTTCTAGAAAAGAACCTAGCTTATCCTTCAGAGACAAATAATATTGATGTTTAGTATCACTTTGTGATAGATATGATTGAAAACAATAAGGTGTTGCTGCAAAAAGTGGAGGGTTTGAAGAAGGTTGCATATTCATTAAAAAAATATGTGAGCATTGGGAATTTCTCTTGGTGTAGATAAGCAATGGTCCCCATTACCCTAGATTGTTGATCATGTATAATAACTATGAACACATGTTTGCAATGAAAGCAACAAGTGGAGAACGTTGGGTATGTGTTATAATATTTTCATTACTATCCCCACATATTGTAAAAATGTGCAATTCAAAGTAGGGGGGAGGAAACCCCCTTATGCAAGGATTTAGGTGTAGCACTGAAAAAAAAACTGGGCATTTTTTTTGCTTCAATTTTATGTGGCATTCGCATGGATTTTGCTAAAAGAATTTTTGGGTGGAAGATGGGTTTTCCAATGATTTTGTAGTTTTGGTTAAGGAACTACAATTGTATTCTAATCTAGGGTAAATTAATTGGTGTTTCATTGATGTTGTAGGTTATAGTATTGTACAAGAATATATATATTGAAAAAAAAACCTAGTTTTCTTGGTTTTGGGTTTCGAGGGTAAAATATATGTTTTAATGTCCATGTTAGTTATTATTATTTTTTGTTTATATTAAGAATACATTTGCATTAATTAATTGTCTAGGGTTAAAACCTATAGCAATTTCTATAAACCAATCAATAAAGATACAATAGAAACTAGAGAAATATATATTTTTATCAGTAGCACAACATCAACAACACTACTCCTTAGCTAAAAGGATCATTAGGATGAATAGATTTCCATTAAATAGGTCCTAGGGAGAATTCATGCAAGGTGATGAAGTAAATAGGGATTTTTTAAGTGCAAAATAATTGTCCTTATTATCGTCACCTATAATCTCATTAAGGACAAACTAAAATTGCACCTTATTGATCCTGCTAAAGAACAAACAATCGTGAACTCTTTCCTAGTTTCATTGAAGAAATACATGCCATTTCTCTCCCAAAACAGAACATAGTATTATGTATTCATGGAGAGCTTGTTTTCCGATAGGATCAATATCATTGCATCATACTATGAAGATTAAGTGGTCTATCTTCAAGATTTCCTAAATCTCTTAATTGAGGATCCAAACAAATTCTAACAATTGGAAGCCTCATTTTTTAGGTTTCTATGCATTTTTGTATTAATATTTGAAAATAATGAGAAGTTAAAGAGTTGTAACTAACCCCAAAGAAGATTAATATCCACAAGGGCAGTTACTAACTCATTCTATAAAAACTTTAAAAATCTCAATAAAAGGGTTCCAATTTTTTGAATCCCTTGATTCTCTTGTAGGCCAGAGCTAAGAGGTCAATACTTTTGTAATCGTTGTTAGAATAGTAATAAGTCTTCAAGGCCATTGTATAATTTATATTCCATATGCATCATGTATTAATATTTCACTATTCTTGAACAAGTTCATACATGTATGCATTTTGTGAGAAGTTTTGTTGCTAGGTCATAGACTAATATGTGAAGTAGATAGTTTCTTCTCATAGGCTTATTTATTTTAGTTTTGTAGCTTTCATTAATGAGCACTTATTAGATCAAAAGATTAACTATTCTAGATTTGTTCTAGTAAGTTTAACATTCTTTGTTGCCTTAGATATGAACTAATTGTTTCCTTGGTCATGTAGTTCTATGTTTATTAGTTGGGTGCTTCCTATTTCTTAATATCCCTTAGTAGACATCTAGCTGAAATTAGTCACACTTTCCATTTAGATAATTTTGGTTTAAACATCCCATTATCCTTTATTATGATGATCAACCATACCTCACAGTATTCTTTAAGCCAAGAATGGATACTGCCTTAGAATCTAGTTAGGTCTCTTAACCCAAATAGTGTGAGATCTAATTAGTACCTCATAGTGGAAAGAAACCCTTAATAACTATTTCTTGGTAATTTATTCACTTCAATAAACACATGATCTCTTTTTCAATATACATTACTTGACCCGTGTTGATCTTAAAAAAAATAGTCTTCAATTTCTTCTGGGATGAGTTTAGATAGATGGTCATGGTTGTACAAAAGTGAATCTCCTTGGAGATGTAGGTTATCCTGATTCCTACAATCATATCCTTGTTTCCATTAATAATGAATTTTTTATGTTCATTCTTAAAGTATAAAACCATAATGTTTATAAATTAGAAATTAGCTTTAATATTTTTAAATTGGAAATGAGGTTTACTCTTTAACAACATTTCCACATCTTATGCCCACATGCCATAGTTGTGAGTAAGACCACAATCTCTTACTTAAAATTCATAATCACCTTGTAAAATTTGATCATATTTGCAACTCTAAACATAATTTAATATACTTCAAAATTTCAATTCAAACATGAGTGCACCTATAACTAACAACCTCCAAAATTACTTATAAAAAACAAGCTCAAATTGAAATCACTAGCTTGTATACCATGTTGGAAAACTAGTTAATTTTTTAGATGATAATTATGAATTCCTAGATAGAAAGGAGGAATTGATACATACCATCACTATACTGAAGGAAAAGTGAGTATAAATCAACGAATGGAATAAATAATCAATATAGATGAATTTCGTGATTAATATACCAACTCATAAGATAATATATTTATACTCAAAATGTGTGACTTATAACTCCCTTAAAATGAAGATCTAGTTTTTATTGCTTGACCTAGTTAGGACTAGCTTAGTTGATTTGACTTCCCAAATCATTATTGGTTGAACTGCTAATCAACATCCCAATCTAACCATAACTATCTTTTAAGTGATGAAAACTGAGTTCATAAGCATTAGAGGTGGGACGTCCCAATCTAACCATAACTATATTTTAAGTGATGAAAACTTAGTTCATAAGCATTAGAAGTGGGACGATCATATTAAGCTAACACATGTCTAACATGTCTAACATATTAATGATAATCATCATTATTTACTAACATTAATTTTACTTTAATTAAATTTTTTTAATAGAAAATTAATTAAATTATATTAACATGAAAAAAATAAATTAAGAAATAAATTAAAAAGTAATTTTATTTTTTTCATATAAATATATAAACATTGAAGAAATTATGAAAAAAGTGTTTCTTCTTCTCCATTTTCACACATATACCATAGTGTGTCACTGAGATTTGTTTAAGACTCAATTTTCAATCTCAATTTTCAATTACAACCATATTGTAATCCTGAGTAATAGACTCAATTTTCAATTACAATCATATTGTAATCAAGAGTAATAGTAGGATGAAATCCCCTTGTGATGGTTTATCTTTGTTACGGAATGGAATTGAGTTATGACAATATTTCTTTTGTGTGAGTGAGTTTTGTCATATTGTGGACATTTGGTATGAATGTTTTATATGGAAATTAGTGATTATAAATATTATAGATTTTAATATTTAAATGGTTAGAAATGTTTTATATGAAATTTAGTGATTATAAATATTATAGTTAGAAATATAAAAGTTTTATATAATAATTTAAATAATTTAATTAAGGTTTAATTTAATTATTATTTTAAAAATAAATTATTAATATATATAATTATTATATATATATGATTAATTAATTTTAATAGAGATGATTATTGAAATATTAACAGATTTTTCTTTTTCAATGTAGTTCTTTTATTTTTATTTTTAATTATCTTTACTAAAAAAATTTATTGTTTTATTTAATTAATTAAAAAATAAAGATAAATTTAAATTCTTTTTATTAATAATATAAATATATATACAAATTTCTCTTTCTTTTGACAATTGAGCGTATACCTTTCTTAAATAAGAATAAATTTTTATTAAATTAAAAAATAAATTTATTAAATAAATAACGTTATAATAAAATATAACAAAATGATATTATATTATACCAAAATAAAATAATTACTTTCTCCTAACTTTTAACAATGGAGTATATACTATTATTGAATATAAAATAATTACATTCTCTTATGTTTTAACCATGGAGTATATACTATTATTGAATAAGAATAGTTTAAATTTTTTTTTTTTAATATAATAATAAAATTAAATATTACGCTATAATAAAATAGAGTAGCTATTATTATAGAAATTAAAATAAATAAATATTATTTTTTTTGTTTAGTCAAATTAATTGTTAAATTATAACTTTTAGTTAGTCTTTTTCTTCATTTATTTAAGTCGATTGTCATGATCTGATTTCTCATCTTGTCTTATCTTGTCGATTGTCATGATCTGATTTCTCATCTTGTCTTATCTTGATGTGAAGATGAATCACACTTATTAGTTCAAAATATATCTACAAAATATTTTGAGATATAATTATCACAAAAAAAATTGTATAAAAAATTTAATATTAAAATATAATTTATATATAAATATGAAAATTAAAATAAGCATCCGTCTTACCATGAATCCCAAAGATTTACACCTTCATATTATATAAATTTTTCATATTAATACAAATGCATCGATTCGAAATTTATTCTTTGGGTGGGCCTGAAAGTTAGTAGCTTTGTAACCGTAACGATAAATGTTGTAAAGAACCTGACGGAAGAGACAATCTACAAGGCGGAGGTGCCAAGCGGGCGGAGCATGAAGCCGAATGTGGAAGACTGGGACGCCTTTCGGCAAAAATGGAGGCCCTGCATTGCGAAGAATACTGCGGAGAAGAGTGCAATGAAGCTTTTCTGGGACGCTCAGAGAAACACGCAGCAAGATGAGTGGCCCGACCGGCCTTTGTATAGGTGGGAACGACAGTTCGGCCTCCGGGGCCATGATTACGTAGAGCCCTTCTTTGAATTCCCAGAGGATCTGCAGTTTTTTGTGTCACAGCAGGGGCCCATTTACGTTTATGGGTTCATAGGTGAGCAGATCTACTCTACTGAGGATCAGAAGAAGGAGAGAGTTGTGGGCAGCAACTTGCAGAGTAGATTCCCATTCGGACATGGCAACTTTGATCCGATAAGGTTGCAGGTGACAGACGAAAATGGCAACGCGTGGACCGTGTTGAGCTCTGGTTCCACGCAGGAATGCCTTGATCAAACTACGTATCCATGGGAATCCTAGAGGCTAGACTGCGATGAAAAAGAAAGAATTTTTAATGTCTACGAGGCTAAAAATAGCTTATGGGACAGATTGCTTCTCTATCTGACTCTTGTATTCGGCCCTTTTCCTGTGAAGTTTTACAATGAGCACTCCCGGCTTATCGACAAACTCTTCGCTGAATAGATTATCCCAAGAATTAGCTACCAGGATATCTGCATAGTTTTCCCTGGTGTCCTTGAAGGCCTCACATTCTAGAATGAAACGTTTTTCTGTTTCCACTTTTCCGGAGGAGCAAAAAATACATACTCTTTCTTCCCACATTTCTTTTGGCCTTTTCTAGCACCCTGTTTCACAACGGAGTTGATGAGAATTAGTCCTTAATTGAGCAATAAGAATTTTAGATCTTCAAGAAATATTAGCCCCTATGTATGCCTTTTGATGAGAATTAGTCCTTAATTGAGCAATAAGAATTTTAGATCTTCAAGAGATATTAGCCCCTATGTACGCCTTTTGTTGATGGTTATGTGTGGGGTTAAACTCTTCTATGTAGTACTTTTTCTTTTTCTCTAGCTCTTTCTTCCAAGTATGTTTGTGGAATTTATCAACTCTTTATCCATAACAAAAGTTTTTATCTCTTTACTGTTTGTAGGACACTTGTTATTTTGCCGCATCCAAGTCTTCTGTCTTTTGCATAATCTGTCACTAAACACAACCTTAGGCCATCTATCCTCTTCCATTTGCTCAATTTTTTTCAGATACCTTATGACTCGCACCATAGCAATTGCTTCAATAGGAGCAGCCCCTGTTTCACTTAGCGAGGCGCACTTTTAATTTTGAATTTGTTTGTAATCAAACGTTTCTGAATTTTCTCAATTTGTTTCCACTGCATCTTGGTTGTGCTGCTGGCCCATAGTTCACAACCGTAGAGAATCACCGGAATCACTAGAAGCCCAAAAAGAGTTAGGGTGGTTTTCCAGACGTTCATTCAAGGGAAAATTTCATGTTTTTCAAAGTTCAGCAGCAAGCATAGTGTATTTTGAATTTGGAATAAGGTTTCAATTTTGAAAAAATAAAAATTATGAATGTTAAAACATTTTAAGTGGCATGTATAATAGGGATGAAATTTTGTTAAATTGTTATAAATTTTTAGTTTATTAACAGACTTTCAACCTTATAAATGATTTTGGAGGGTTATTAACAATAATTTAAAAAATCACTATATAAGTTATCAAATAACAAATAATATCATGTAAATAAATAAATTTATAAAACAAATGGTTGACACAATCTTTTAATATTATTCTTTTTTAACAATCTGTTTTAACAAAAAGGCATCAAATTAGTAATTAATAATGATTAATCTTTGGCTTGAGAAATTTTGACACAAAAGTATCATTTTGTAATCTCACATTAAATTTTGGTACTTATGGAATTAGTAAATAATAATTATTATGAGATTAGTAATTAATAATGATCAGGGCATGATAGAGTGATATCACACTAATCTTTAACATGACTTAATTTTTGTATTTTTACCCACTTCACTCTACCATACTATTGCTTTAAAATGATATTTAATATTAATTAAATACAATTATTAATATAAATAATAATATTCACTTTATGCTACTATGTTTTAAAAATGATATTTATTATTTATTATTAAATAGATAAAATTTTTAATATAAATAATAACATTTAATAGTTAATCAATTAATAATGATTAACTTTTGGTTTGAGAAATCCCAAGGGCATCATGTGATATCACACTAAAAATTAAATTGGGTCACACTGCCACAACAACCCTTAACATGATAATATTTAATATTAATTAAATACAAGTATTAATATAAATAATAATATTCATTTTATTATGCTATGTTTTAAAAATGATATTTATTATTTATTATTAATTAAATAAAATTATTAATATAAATAATAATATTTAATAGTTAAACATTAATAAAATTTATAATAATAATAACAATACTTAGATATCATTGTTAAGCAGGTCATTCATTTATGACCATTTCTATTTCTATGAGAATTTTCATGAGGGTCAGGATATTGTTGTCATTAAATCAACCCATTCACAAATCTAGCTATTCATGTACATCAAGACAAATAGCAATACAAAAGAAAAATTATTCACAAATCTATCAACCTATGCTTTTCCATGTGTAACAAATAGCTACAACTTAGCAATTCCATCTATTGTACATCAAGACAAATAGAAAATAACTACAAATTAGCAATTCCATCTATTGTACATCAAGACAAATAGTAAGAAAATAGCTACAACTTAGCAATTCCATCTATTTTACATCAAGACAAATATGAAGAAATTATGAATCTTTCTATCCGCTGTACATCAGTACAAATAGAAAATAACTTCAACTTTTCCATCTATTTATCTACCTAGACATCAAGACAAATAACAATTCCATCTATTGTACATCAATAGCTACAACAATGCTTGTACATCAATAGCTACAACAATGCTTCATCTATCCTGGGCTATGTACATCAATGCTTTTCCATCTATTCATGTACATCAAGACAAATATCAAGACTATAGCAATTCCATCTATTGTAATAACTAAGACAAATAGCATAATAGCAAGAAAATAGCTACAACAATGCTTGTACATCAATAGCTACAACAATGCTTTTCGAGCAAATAGCTACAACAATGCCTTTTCCGTTTATTTATGTCAAATAGCAAGACTACAAAAGACAATGCTTTTCCATCTATTCATACAAATAAAAAACAAATGTTAAAATAGCAAATAGCTACAACTATTACACCATTTACGATCTTAACACAACACAACAAATGTTGTTCCTATGCATGTAAATGCATATAGTTTCGACATGCAAATGCATATAGTTTCGACAATAGCTTTGATAGCATAAAAGTATTTACATATATTTTTCTTAAAGAAACATAGCTCAATATTTATCCATGCAAAGAACATATCTTCGTAACATGACTATTGAGCTTAAGTTATTTAATGTATGCAACACATATCCCTCCCTCCTTTACCAGGGTATAGCTATTTATGTTGCTTTTTCATGTATTCTTTTCAAATAAAAGATTTCTTATTTGTGCAAATAATACATATTTTCATGAACCCAACATAGTTTCTCTATCTTTTCTAATCTTTAATTTTATATAACTTGAATATTTAGATTATATATAACCTTTTAAACTTATTAATGGGTTGAGATTAATTAATAAAATACAACTATGTATTATTTATATAATTTGAATGGATAGTAAATTATCTCACCCATTTAATAATTGTTTTATTATATACGTGAATTTGAATGGATCATAAATTTACCTTTAACAAAAAAAAAATTACCACATTGTATTTTCAAATTAAGTAAAATTTTAAACATCTTTACTCTTTACTAAAGTCAATACCATTTCCTAAATCAAAGGAAAAGAGTTAATTCAACACAAACAATAAAAAACGAAAATATTTTAATATTTATTTTAATTAAATATTTGTAAAATGAACCTTTAAAAAGAAAACCCATGTTGTATGGATAAATTAAAATCGTTAAAGATATAAATATTTCCCCATGAAAATTGCAATATTTCAAATTTTAAATAAATAAAAATCTAAATAAACTAAAGGTATGGTACAAATAAATAAAACCTATTTTTATAGCTATGGTAAATAAATAAAAATATATGTAAACTAGATGTACGGTAAATAAATAAAAACTTCTTTTTATATTTACTCCATAAACCTTTTTATATTTAAAAAAACTCAAAAAGCTAGGTTTTATTTAGCCGAAGCCTATGAGATGAATACCATGGGACAAATTAATATTGATACCATGGGCTAAATACCATGGGCCAAATACCATTTTTATAAAAGAAGTATGGTAAATAAATAAATACAAAAAGGTATAAAGAGGTATGATAGATATAAAGAGGTGTCGTAAATAAATAAATATAAAAGAGGTATAAAGAAGTAAGGTAAATAAATAAAAATATATCAAATATGATTATAAATAAAAATCTAATTATATAACAAGCATATGGGCCAAATACCATAGTAAATAAAAGAGATATGGTAAATAAATAAAAATATAAATAAACTAGAGGTATGGTAAGTAAATAAAACCTCTTTTCATATTTACTCCATACTCTGCTTTATATTTATGAACACTCAAAAAATATTATTTAGGAGAATCTATGGTCCAAATACCATAGGCTAAATTATTATTAATACCAAAAAACATTATTAACCCTAATATAATATTAAAATATTATTATTTTTATTATTTTTATTAATCTTAATACTCATATTAATATATTATAATATTAATATTATTAACTTTAATAACTTTCTATTAATACAATATTAAATTTATTATATTATAATATATATAAATGTATCATGATATATATTAACTCTAGATATATATGGGTGGGAACAACAAAGATATAGAGTGATAGAGGTGGAGATATAGGGGGATTGACAAGGGAGAGATGGAGATAAACTAAAGGAAAGGGGAGATGAGGAATGAAAAGCAAGAGAGGGAGACACAAATATGGAGAAGGGAGAGAGAGAAGGAGAGGGGGAGGGAGATAGTGATAGTATTAGAGGAGACATATATGGCAGAAGAGAGATGGGGGTAAGAGATAAGGGGAGAGAGAGATGGAAGAAGAGAGAGGGAGGGATAGAGAGAAGTTGGAGGGGGAGAGAGGGATGGAAGAAGAAATATATAGAGAGAGAGAAGTGGAGAGAGAGAGAGGGAGTGGCAAGGGAGAGATGGAGAGAGAGTGTGTATGTTTATGGGTGACACAAGATACAAAGTAGGATGTATGGAGAGAAGGGGGGAGAGAAGGAGAGAGGGAGGGATATAGTAATATAGTTGAAGGGAGAGAGGGGCAGAGAGGGAGTGAGAGAGAGAGAGAGAGAGAGAGAGAGAGAGAGAGGGAAGAGAGAGGGAGGTAGGAGAGAAAGGGAGAGAGGGGAAGGATGAGAGAGAGGACTTGAAAGATAGGAGGAGAATGATGGGGGAAGAGAGAGAGAGAGAGAGAGAGAGAGAGAGAGAGGAGAGGAAGGCGAGAGAGAGGACTTGAGAGAGAGGAGGAGAGAGGGATCGATAGACAGATGGAGTTGGAGGGGGAGAGAGGTAGGAAATAAGAAATATAGAGAGTGTGAAGTGGAGAGAGAGAAGGAGTGACAATGGAGAGACAGATAGAGAGCGTGTATGTTTTGGGGTGAGATAAAGAGACAAATAAGGAGAGATGGAGATAAGGGAGGAGAGAATGAGAGATAAGGAGAGAGGGAGGGATATAGTAACATAGTTGGGGAGAGAGAGAGAGAGAGAGTGGAAGAAAGAGAGAGGATGTGAGAGAGTAGAGAGAGGGAGGGAAAGGGATATGGACTTGTAGGGGGAGAGAGAGGGAGGTAAGAAGAAAGACATAGAGAGATAAAGGTGGAGAGAGAGAGAGAGAGATAGAGATAGAGAGAGAGAGAGAGAGAGAGAGAGAGAGAGAGAGATAAGGAAGATGGAGAGAGAGGGAGAGAGGACAGAAGGAGGAAAGAGAGATATTAGCAGGGAAGAGGGAGAGAAGGGGAAGATAGAGATATAGATGGAAGGTGAAGAGAGGGAAGAAGAGAGAGATGGGGAGAGGGAGGGAGTGACAAAGAGATTGATAGATATGGAGTGTGAGAGCATGTGTTTTTAGGGGGGTGAGATAGAGAGACAAAAAAGAAGAGATGGAGGGGGATATAGATATGGATGGAGAGTGGAGAGAGGGAAGAATATTTCTTGCACTAGATGGATTGATTTAAGTGGAGATGGTATCAAGCTCATTTGATTGTTTGTGCTAGATGCATTGATTTCAGTGTAGGTGGTGATTTCTAATACTATTTGATTGCTTGCACTAGATGTGTTGATTTCAATGTAGATGTTGATTCATAATTATATTTGATTGCTTGCACTAGATGCATTGATTTCAATGTAAATGATTCCTAATCCTATTTGATTGTTTGCACTAAATGCATTGATTTCAGTGTAGAAGTTATTTTCTAATCTTATTTGATTTCTTGCATTAAATGCATTGATTTCAATATAGATGTTGATTTCTGATTTGATGTAATTTGATATATGATGGTACATTGATTTTAAAGTGACTGGATTAACAATATGCATTGATTTTAGTGTAAGCACAAAATGGTATTGACAATGCACATTGATTTTTGTGTTATAGTAATTTAACCTATTAATATTGGAGAGCAAGAGAGACAAGTATCATGTTTACTACAACAGCTCGAGCTAAAGATTTAAATTATTTACGATTTAAATTTTCTTTTTCATATAATTGATATGAAAAGATGACAAAACTAACAAGGGTGACAATAAGAAAGTAGAAGAGAATAGTTTGAGATTGATCACAATTAAGACTATTTGTAACATGAGTACATTCTTATTATTCACATTTTCTATCTTTCAACATTATTATTTTCACTTTGCATTCAAAAAACATATTTCATCATTTTTCATCATTAAAGTTATTAACAATATTTATCATCTCCACAAACTGAGGTAACTAAGAAAATTCAAAATTAAAATGACCAAGTTAATCTCATAAATATTTAGCATATTCAAAATGATATATTTACATATTATTGATAAAATTAATCATATCTTCGATAGATTTTCCTTGGCAGCACACCAATGAAACCATCTTAGATCCATCTTAACTCCGTATCTATCAAGCGTCGAGAGGGATAAAATATCTCGAGGTGCAAACCTTTCCTCAAGTTTTTCACTCAAAAAAGAGGTTTGCACCTCGAGAGATTTGATCCCTCTCAGTGCTTGATAGATCCAGAGTTAAGATGGATCTAGGCTGGTGTAAAGAGATCTCATGCATTTATTTTCAAGAAAGTATCCTAATCAATCCTTCACACACAACTGACTTATATTTCACACAGAAGAAAAACATATTCTTTCCAAAGAAGATTCTTATGATTTATATTATCTTTGTGAATTATTTCCAAAGAAAGAAGATTCCTATGATTTATATTATCTTTGTGAATTATTTCCAAAGAAAATTCCTAAGACTTATATATTATCTTAATCCATGATCTCTTAAGCATGCGAATCCATGGAAATATTTTCCATGGATTTATTGAATAACTAATATTTTCCAACACCATGGATTTATTGAATAACTAATATTTACCAACAACATGGAAGTATTTTGCTGAGAATCTATGGAAATCATTTCCATGGATTTATTGAATAACTAATATTTACCAACACCATGAAAATATTTTACTATGACTAAGCACAAAACAACACCATTATGGAAATATTTTACTATGATTAAGCACAAAACCACACCATGGAAATATTTTTCTATGACTAAGAACAAAACCATTATGTTCATTAGGATCACATATATTTCTATCTCTTATGTGTGAGGTTTCTGTGTTTTCTTTTCCCATAAGGTTTTCAAATGAATAGAAAAATAAAAACATATATTTTTTCTTTTCTTTTCTTTCCAGTAAAAATAACCTCAATTTTGGGGATTTATCTTTGTATGAAATACATTTCATTAAACAATTTCAAGAATATTCATGAACCCACGAAATATTTTCAAGATTTTAATTATTGGTTCAACATACCATCAACGAGAAGAGGATGAACTAGAAACGTCCAAGAATTGTTTTATGCCAACATTAATTGCATGAGCTTCATAATCAATAGCTAGGTGGAAAGTTGTCCATCAAGTTTCTGTGTAGATACTTGAGGACTATCTTTGAGAGATTAAGATGCTAGGTGGAACAATTGTGCATCAAGTTTATGTAAGTTTCTGTGTAGATACTTGAGGAATATCTTTGAGAGATTGAGATATTTGAGGACTATATTTGATAGATTGGGACAATACAAAGTAAGATTAAACCCCAATAAGTGTGCAGTAAATTATGGGGCTTCATCGAGTCACATAGAGGCGTTTAAATATCTACCCCTTGAAGATATCAACTATACTAATCTCAGTTTACATATTTTGTCATCCAGATGGAGTTCTTGTCAGAATTTCGATCCTACCTCAAATTTATTATATTTATCCTTGCGGATTTTGTTCCCCTTGAGTCTTGAGACTGCGTATTAAAAAATTGGACGAGAGATACAAAAAAGTCTGATGTCTTCTTCAATGAAGTGATCCCTCGACCTACAAACTATGTCTCTGTCACTTGAATTTCTTATGCACACTATTCATATCCAAAGGCTTCCCAATTCATGGTGAAATAAATAATAAATGGATGTTTCTAGGAATTTCCAAGAATTCATTTTAATGTTAATCGATTCTTGATGAGGACAGTTATATATATATATATATATATATATATATATATATATATATATAATTTCAATATCTTCATTTTGTAACAGCTAGGAGTTTTACGAAAATTACAATAGGGATATTACATACTTCCCCCTTAACAGGAACACCGTCTCAATGTTCATCTAACACTAGAACTTTAAATTCTAGCTCTGATTCTGAAAATCTACACCATAGCTCTGATTCCGAGCTCTGATTCTGAAAATATACACCACAGAAATCTACAATCCATCACTAGAACTTTAAATTTTATTCATGATATAGAAATCTAAGAAAATAAAAATAAAAAAATCCATATGGGGATGCTTCTCCTTCAAAATAAAGAACTTCCAATTCCAAGGAATATGTTTAAAGGAAAAATTTATGTTTTGATCAATAATCATAAAATCATAAGCATTTATCGCTGTAAAAATAAGAAATTTCTACTTTCAACCACGTAGCCATTATTAAAATTCATAGAATCAAAACAAAATCTCTATACCTACTTATGATTACTTACCAATTACTCTTGGAAGTCATGGTCACTTTTACATAAACGTTCCAATGGTTTGACAACCCATCAACAATCCATGGCAAGTACGCTATAATGTATGACTAACAAATTCGATCACATTATTCACACCATTTTCAATAAAATGAAATACTTTAAACTATCAATCATTCAGGCCATTTAAACTGATATTTTAATCACATTACTCTTACAAATACTTAGAGAGAAACATGCCTCTAATCATAAAAATGATAAATCACTACACGAGGCATAAAAATGACAAATCACTACACCACGTGCACAATCTTAGCTCCTACTAAATACATTCACCTAGTGCATCTAAAAGTACTCATAGAGAACCTAGCTCTATAAACATATAAATTATCAATAAATGCACAAGTGCATAGTGTCCTAACACGTGCTAAGACATTAAAATGATTAAAATATTTACAAAATTAGATATATAATTAATTTTAAAGATAACACATAATAGATTAGTTAATTTCCTACTATGAGAACCACATTAGCAAAATAATGCTCCTGCCAACTAATGGGAACTGGTTTCCATAACCAAGTCGAGCCATTTTCACATCGAGATAGTTATTTGATAGAGACTATCATAGATCTAGCTGGAATTCCATTGGAAAACCAACTCAATAATTTTGATGACCACACAAGGTCCAATACATGATTACTCTTAGTAGTTTCATGCCTATTCCTCTCATAGTGTCTCGTTTATGAGAAATTTAGGGTCTCCTCTGACAGGTTTTTTTTCCTCTTCACCATCTTGGCCAACTCTTTTCCCTTACTGAGATCATGTATCTCCAAGGAGAGGAAATATGGGTAGTAAAGCACCATCAAACCCTCTGGGCAAGAAACCTCCATCAACGCAAGGCCTTATAGTCCTCCACAATTGTTCAAAACTATATTGAATTTAAAATTTATTTGTTAGCATTATTTTCCATAGTAATTTTCATAATGAATGATATGCACACTATACATAAATCAAAAGAAACTTTAATATACAACATGCAATTATACTTGACCCTTAGCATTAGTCCACAATATCTAGATTGGTAGGAAACATAACTGATATATAGACTATATACATTATTATTTTCCAGATAACACAATCATGCACATCATAACATTATGCTTTATCATTTACGGTTGAAATTCACATTGCAAATCCAACACCATGGAAGTATTTTACTGAGAATCCATGGAAATCATTTCCATGAATTTATTGAATAACTAATATTTACCAACACCATGAAAATATTTTACTATGACTAAGCACAAAACCACACCATGGAAATATTTTACTATGACTAAGCACAAAACCATTATGTTCGTTAGGATCACATATATTTCTATCTCTTATGTGTGAGGTTTCTATGTATTCTTTTCCCATAAAGTTTTCAAATGAATAGAAAAATAAAAACATATATTTTTTCTTTTCTTTTCTTTCCAGTAAAAGTAACCTCAGTTTTGGGTTTTTAGTATGAACTACAATGCATTAAACAATTTCAAGAATATTAATGAACCCACGAAATATTTTCAAGATTTTAATTATTGGTTCAACATACCATCAACAAGATGAGGATGAACCAGAAATGTCCAAGAATTGTTTTATGCCAACATTAATTGCATGAGCTTCGTAATCAGTAGCTAGGTGGAATAGTTGTGTATCAAGTTTCTGTGTAGATACTTGAGGACTTCTTTGAGAGATTAATATTTATCCTACCTCAAATTTATTATATTTATCCTTGCGAATTTTGCTCCCCTTGAGTCTTGAGACTGCGTATTAAAAAATTGGATGAGAGATACAGAAAAGTCTCATGTATTCTTCAATGAAGTGATCCCTCGACCTACAAACTATGTATCTATCACTTGAATTTCTTATGCACACTATTCATATCCAAAGGCTTCCCAATCCAAGGTGAAATAAATAATAAATGGATGTTTCCAGGAATTGCCAAGAATTCATTTTAATGTTAATCGATTCTTGATGATGATGATGATATATATATATATATATAATTGCAATATATTCATTTTGTAACCTTTAGGAGTTTTACAAAAATTACAATAGGGATATTACATACTTCCCCCTTAATGGGAACACTGTCCTTGGTGTTCATCTAACACTAGAACTTTAAATTTTATTCATGATATAGAAATCTAAGAAAATAAAAATTAAAAATCCATATGGGGATGCTTCTCCTTCAAAATAAAGCACTTCCAATTCCAAGGAATACCATTAAAGGAAACAATTATGTTTTGATCAATAATCATAAGCATTTATAGCTGTAAAAATAAGAAATTTCTACTTTCAACCACTTAGCCATTATTAAAATTCATAGAATCAAATCAAAATCTCTATACCTACTTACGATTACTTACCAATTACTCTTGGAAGTCATGGTCACTTTTACGCAAACGTTCCAATGGTTTGACAACCCCTCAAAAATCCATGGCAAGTACCCTGTAATGTATGATTAACAAATTCTATCACATTATGCATACGAATTTCAATGAAATGAAATACTTTAAACTATCAATCATTCAGTCCATTTAAACTAATATTTTAATCACATTACTCATACAAATACTTAGAGAGAAACATGCCTCTAATCCTAAAAACGATAAATCACTACACCACATGCACAATATTAGCTCCTACTAAAGACATTCACCTAGTGCCTCTAAAAGTACTCATAGAGAACCTAGCTCTATAAACATACAAATTATCAATAAATGCACCAAGTGTATATTGTCCTAACCCATGCTAAGACATTAAAATGATTAAACTATTTACAAAATTATATATATAATTCATTTTAAAGATAACACATAATAGATTAGTTAATTGTTCTGCTATGAGAACTACATTGGCAAAAGAATGCTCCTCCCAACTAATGGGAACTGGTTTCCATAACCAAGTCGAGCCATTTTCACATCTATACAGTTATTTGACAGAGACCATAATAGATCCAGCCTGAAAGTCCACTATCAAACCAACTCAATAATTTCGATGACCACAAAAGGTCCAATACATGATTTCTCTTAGTAGTGTCATGCCTATTCCTCTCACATCATCTCGTTTATGAGAAATTTAGGGCCTCCTCTGACAGGCTCCAAAATGAATAGAGTTGCCTCAAGTTTTTTTCCTCTTCACCATCTTGGCCAACTCTTTTACCTTACCGAGATCGTGTATCTTCAGGGGAGAGGAAATATGGGTAGGAAAGCACCATCTACCCCTCCGGGTAGGAAACCTCCATCAACCCAAGGCCTTATAGTCCTCCACAATTATCCAAAACTATATTGAATTTTAAATTTATTTGTTAGCATTATTTTCCATAGTAATTTACAAAATGAATGATATGCACATTACACATAAATCAAAAGAAACTTTAATATACAACATGAAATTATACTTTACCCTCAGCATTAGTCCACAATATCTAGATTGGTAGGAAACATAACTGATATATAGACTATATACATTATTATTTTCCAGATAACACAATCAAGCACATCATAACATTATACTTTATCATTTACGGTTGAAATTCACATTGCAAAATTTTACCTTCACATGTTTACTTATTTCCATTAACCCACCCTTGCTTAATCCCATCAACAATGTTTGTCATAAATATGCATTAAATTCACGATAATTTTAGTTTCACACATACAATTCTGTCATGCCTAAAAGTACATACAAATATTCATTAATGTTTATATGTCAATAATGTTTAGGGTAACACTCCAAAAATTTCCAATTACCATAGTGTATTGTTACCAAAAAACTGACACATGAAGTAACTACCATAATCAATGTTCACAACTTGCAATAAGATTTAATCAAAACCAATTCATCCATATAAGTTTTATTAGTTATTCATGAAACACTAATTAACCAATTCTACTAATAATATTAATGTAGCCATGGCATGACTCATTCAAAAACTAGCCATTATAGTCAATTCTCATTACTCGACTCATTATGTATTTTTAACATCTAAAAGGGTTCATTAAATTTCAGTTTTAAACATTTCGTCGTCTTCTTCAAGGACTTCCCCATATTTTTCATTCATGTATTAGTTTCACACACCATCACTATACACATTCAAAATTTTTAAGTAGTGCATGGTAACTTTAGTTATGTTCATTAAATGTATCAGTAATCTATCATAGATGAAAATGTTGAAAGTCAACTCTCACTTTCACTAGTGAGTACTCCGGTTGTTCATAAGTGTAACAAAGGTTTTATTGTCTTTTATCTGCAACAAAATTAAAATATCATGAACATAGTGTTACAAATTTTTTTTATTACTTACTAATATTCAATGCCATTATAAACATGAAACACACATCTCATGTCAAAAGTAGGAAATTACATATATCAATATGTAGATTTTTAGACTCATACCTTAGTTGATGTCCACTACTAGCATACCTTGATTTCATTTTTCACTTAACAACTCCCAAAGGTGCCAGTGCTGCAACCTTTAGCTCTGATACCACCTATAACGTCTATCCATAAATAATAATAAAATTATCTATGTTTACATTACACATAAAATTTATAAATATATATTACTTTTGACATGTCATTACCATAAATAGAAGAATGTGGTGTACTTTTATTTACTCATCGAGATTCCACATTATTATTTCCCTTGAAATTTATCATTGGAATTATAGTTTCATACAATTATGGTTTCATATGTTTATAAATTTGAAACAAATCTTTGTATAAATTATTATGTTCAGTACTTTATACAAAACTCATATTCTATTAATCTCCATGTACAAAACTTAGATTATATTAATCTCTGTGAGTCATAGCACATGGTATTCTTGACACAATTGTTTACCATAGCCTTGAATCTGTTTTCATTTTTTCGCTCGACACCTAGACCAATCTCCACCATGCAGTGGGGTATATATCAAAAATTGAGGATTTGGAATGGGATGGTTAGGGTATTACCCTGACCCCTAAACCCTAACTACCTTTGCTATTTTTCATCTCTTTGAATCTGCAGGTGCTTTGCAACTCCTCTGTCTGTGGTGGTAACTCTAGTTCTTCGACCTAAAGAGTGAAGCTGACATAGTCATACCTCTCTCGAATTTTAGGAAAAAAATTTCATTTGTTCTTCTGCAAATAAGAAAGGCTGATTTTACAGTTCTCTGGAGTTCTTAATTCGTAACAAATGAGCCAAAATTTGCATGACAAGAGCCATTATTTCTTATTCTATTTTTATTTTGTATTTCAGTTGGGTTTACATTTCCATGGTTATTTGGGGGTTTTTGTTATCGGTTTACTCCATTTCTCTCGCCCTGGAAGCAATTTTTCCAATGATTATATGGCCGAAGAAGGTAATCTCTAATTTTCTGCATTTTCTCAGTTAGCTAAAGATGTCAAAGTTTTTTTTTTGAATTCTTACTCCATTCAAACCTTCACCATGTCGTTTGAAACCTGCCTCATGTTTTCATGATCGAATTTAAAGTTTTGTCAAGTAATAATTTTCTTTTAACTTTATTTTCTGTGCATTAATTCTTATATCGCATTCTATGACATACATATTTCTTATTTCTAAATTGCATTGTTGTGTTGCAGGTACGACACAAATTCTCTTGGTAGAAGCATATTCTGCTATTAAAAACCCTCTCTCATATTTTGACATGACTTGCAACATTACCATTGTAATTCCAGAAGGAAATTCTCTTCAGGTTTTTGATGAAAGCTTAGTCCTTACTCAGGCTACTCGCTATGTGGTTTAAATTTCTTAGATTTGTAACAGTCCTTCAATTAAATTATCACAAGGTTCTTTTGGGTTCATTCCTTCTATTGAAAGTTCTTAACCCTTGAAGGGTTTGTCATGATATGTATAATTAATTTAAAATGATTGGAACATGGTCTATATATATATTTTTTAGAGTGAAATTATACTTATTTAATACGACAATTTTGCCTGTTTTTTTTCTAAGAAATTCCCTTTGGTTCTTTCTCCAAAATTCAGAGAAGAATTGTTGGTTTTTAAGATGTAATGTTTATATGTATCCCCTACAGTCTCGGTTCTGTTAGGATTTAATTTTCCTTAATTTCTTTACAGTGCACTATTTATCCTTTGAATATGATGTTAAATTCAAATTATCATATGCTTGTTCATTACCCTGTGGGGTTTACATCTTTCCTTTCATCTGTGTGATGAATTTCCAAGTTTAATGTAAACCCATTGCACCTTTCACTGTCAATATATTTTTATGTTTAATCTTCTATGATGTATAGCGCTCCTTCTCATGATTTTTACTTTTTATGCTAGGTTAAAATCTTTATGTTATTGTTTTTGTCTATTTCTTTTCAAGCTTAGCAACTAAAATGAAAACATTTTTCCAACTAAAATGTATTTGCAGAGGGCTGGTCCTTCCTTCAATTTAGAATATAGCTAATTCTTTTTCTTGTTTGTGGAAATCTATTTGATTCCCCTGTCACTTTAGTTAGGTAGAGGGTTTTCCTCTCTGTTCTCTGATTTTTAACATAGACAATTTGATATTCTTGATATTTCACACTAATATATAAGTTCTCACGGAACCTCAATTGACACAGGTTAAGCTAGGCATCTATACTTCACAAAAATAAAATAATCACAACTTTACTAGATTTAATGGTTATAAATTCACTGGTATAATAATTACAGTCTCACTGTAAGTGCACAAACATTATCTCATTAGAATATACAATAACAGTCCTACTGAAAAGATAATTTTTATCTTGTTGTACATGATCTACTTGCAGTATTATTTAATGTACACTTACTGTAGCCTACAACCACAGAATTATTGAGATAAATATTTTATAACAAATAGTACCAATAAATGTTTTCTTTCTATTCTATTCGAGATTAAAAGACTTATCTCTAGTTAAGCAAACTACTGGTAACCTCCCAAACAGGAGAGGCAATTACGTCCTCAGCTCCCCCCATGCTCCTCACTAGAGTAGACTTGATTAGAAGTTCTACTCGAAAAGAACCTCAAGACCTCTATCTAGCCTCCTCTCCAGTGTCAGGTTGTAGAGTTCCACTAGTATCGACCAGCTCTAGACCACTCTCACCGTACAACCAACTGGTTGATCACTTCTTATTTCACATAATCCCTTCTCCTCTTTGGGATTTTCTTTTTATCCTTAGAGGATAAGGTAACTGTCAATAATTGATTTAGTCTAACTACTCTGGAATCTTGGAAAAATTTACCCATCAGTTATGGAGACAAAACCATAAAGTAATTCTTTATTCAAAATAAATAAATAAATATTGTTCATCAACTAATTAACATATTTGTTAACTTATGTTTACTTAAAAAGTCAAATGCATATTTTTAAAATAGCATAAGGAAATTAAACCGAGTGTTGCATCTTCCCCCACTTGAGTTAAACATTGTCCTCTGTGTTTTACTCCATCCTAGTAAATAATTTTGGGTAAGCCTCTCATACAAAGCCTTCATCTTCCCAGGTAGACTTTTCCAGGCCAAAGTGATTCCATTTCTCTTTAACTTGGGTGATGGCTCACTTCTGGAGCATTATTTCTCTCTACTCGAGATTACGTTGGGGATCTACCTAAAATTCGTAGTTCGGTTTGACCTACATCAACAAATATTCTTAATTAATTAATTGAATATTTATCTTCATTTAGAGATACTAGTATCCCATTTAACCTACCTATAAGTTTTTCAAATGTATCACATTCTTTGGATCATGCACATATCGTTTCAATATAGATACATGAAACACATTGTGCACCTGTATGTGACTGGGTAAAGCCAGCCGATAGGCTACCGACCCCACTCTTTCCAAAATTTTGAAAGGTCCAAAGAACCAGGGAGCCAATTTGGCACATGTTATCCATATTAAGGTGCTCTTCTTAGGTCTAATTCTCACATACACATGATCACCTACTTCAAATTCTCGATATGTCCTCCTTCGATCTACATATACTTTCTTCCTTTCATGGGTAGCCTTATATTCTGTTAGATATTCTTTACTTCATGCTCCATATCAGCCAACATTTCTACTTCAAGCATTAGTTTTGTTTCTTGGCTGCTCCAATTAATGGATGTCCGACATTGCCTACCATATAGTGCCTTAAAGGGAATCATCTTGAGGGATTCCTGGTACCCATTGTTGTAAGAAAATTCTACTAAATGCATATAATATTCCCACTTGGTGGGCTGCTGCATCACATACATACGTAGCATGTCTTCTAAGATTTGATTCACCCACTCAGTCTGCCCATCCGTCTATGGATGGAAAGGTGTGCTGAATTAGATTTGTGTGCCCAGGCTGGTGAACAGTGCCTTCCAAAAGGCTAAGGTGAACTTCACATCTCGGTCTGAGATGATTGTTTTCAGAATTCCATGTAATCTAAACACCTCCCCCACAAATATGTCAGCAATTTGCACTATTTTGTAATTGGATTGTACTCGAATAAAGTGAGCTGATTTTCTTAGTCGATAAACTACCACCATTATAGAGTAATTGTGTCTCTTCGATCTTGGTAATCCTATAATAAAATCAAGTGAAATGACTTCCCATTTCAATTCTAGTACAGGAATAGGTTGCAATAAATCTTCTAGGTAATGATTCTTTTCCTTAATCTATTAACATTCCAGACATTTGGTCAAGTATTCAACAATATTTTTACACATTCTAGGCCAAAAGTAATCTTTTCTTATTGTTGTCAGCATTTTTTGGTAACCAGGGTTTCCAGAATAAGAGCTTTGATGATACTCATCCAAGGTCAGCTGTTTCAAGCTCATTTGATTTGGAATGCATATATTTCCTTGAAAAAACAATATTTGTTCATTATTGATCTTATAATATGATTGTCTTCCTAGATTTTATGCTTCTTGTGTTTGATGACATAAAAACTGATATTTGGGATCCTTTTGCGTTGCCTCCTTCACCTGCTCCTGGAACTTAGATTCCATACGGTTAAAGTATATTTCATACACATAATTTAATTTCCTACTTGAGGCATCGGTGACATGGTTTTCCTTACCTCTAACGTGCTAAATTTCAAAATAAAATTCACTTAGGAATGTGTTCCACCTTACTTGGTGAGCATTCAAGTCATCCTGCTTAAAATAGCTAATCGGGCTGAAGTGGTATATTTTCAACAGAAACCTTTTTCCCAACAGGTATTGCCTCCATACTTTGAGTGCGTGCACTACTGTAGTCAACTCTAGATCATAAGCCAAATATCGTTGTTCATGATATTTCAACTTTATGGATTCATACGCAATGACTTTTCCATCCTGTGACAACATTGCTCCCACCCCTTCTTTGCAAGAATCAGTGTAGATCTCAAACTCCTTATTTGGATCAACTACCTTCAATACAGGAGTAGTAGTCAATAGTTGTTTTAACCGTTCAAAGCTGGTTTGGCATTCGCTAGTCCACTTAAATATTCGTCCTTTTTTCTACAATGAGGTCATATGAAAAGAAATTTTAAAGAAACCCTCGATAAAAAATTGGTAATAGCCAGCCAATCCCATGAAATAATGTATGTATGATACATTTTTGGGTACCCTCCATTCCATAATAGTCTTTATTTTTTTAGGATCTACCAATATACCTTCACCAGAAATTACATGGCCTAAATACTAGATCTGTTCTTTGTAAAAGTCACACTTACTGAATTTCGCATAAAGTTGATGATCCCTCAAAATTTTTAGTACCAAACATAAATGTTCCTTATGTTCTTGCATGGCTTTTGAGTAGATTAATATGTCATCAATGAAGATCATAACAAATTTTTCCAAAAAATAAAAACAATATCATGAGTATATTTAAACCTTTAAACCTTTTCTACCCTTATGAACAACTTGAGTACTCACATGTGAAAGTGATATTTGACTATTAAAATATGCATATATGACATATTACTAATATATTTAATGAACATAACTAAAGTTACCATGCACTACTTAAAAGGATGAATGTGTATAGTGATGGTGTGTGAAGCTAATGCATGAATGCAAAAGATGGGGAACGTCCTTGAAGAGGACGATAGAGTGTTTTAAAATGAAAATGAATGAATCATTTTAGATGTTAAAATTACACAATGAGTCGAGTAGTGAGACTTGATTATAATGGCTAGTTGTTGAATGAGTCGTGTCATGGTTGCATTACGATTATTAGTATCATTGATTAGCTAATGATGCACGACTAACTAAAAAATTTTATATGCATAAATTTATTTTGATTAAAGATTATTGCAAGTTGTGAACAAGTGATTATGGTAGTTACTTCATGTGTGAGTATGTTGGTAACATAACATTGTGGGAATTGGAAATGTGTGGAATTTTATCCTAACCGTTATTGACATATACACATTAATGAATATTTGTATATACTTTTATGCATGACAACATTGTATAAATAAAATTAAAATGATTGTGAAAGTGAATACTTTTTTAAACAATGCATCTTTATGAATAGCGGTGTCGATGAGATCAAGCATGGGTAGCTTAATGGCAACAAAAAAACCTGTGAAAGTAAAATGTTGCAATGTGAATTGCAACCGTAAATGATAAATTATAATGTTATGATGTGTATGATTGTGTTATTTGGAAAATCATAATGTATGCAACATGTATGTTAGTTATGTTTCCTACCAATCCAGATGTTTTTGACTCATGTTGAGGGCCAAGTATGATGTATGATATACATACACATTTATTTTTCTTTATGTATAATGTGCATATGGTTCATTATGTAAATTACCATGGGAAAGAATGCTAAAATATAAATTTAACATGTTAGATAGTTTTGAACAGTTGTGAAAGTTTGGAAGGCCTTGGGTTGATGGCAGTTGTTTGTACATAAGGGTTGATGGTGCCTTCCTGCCCATATTTCCTCTCCCTAGAGATAGATGATCTCCGCAAGGGAAAAGAGTTGGAAAATATGGTCAAGAGGGAAAAAACCTGAGGCAACTCTCTTGATTTTGGAGCTTGTTGGAGGAGGCTCAAAATTCCTCATAGACAGGACGATGTCAGAGGAATAGGCAGGACACTGCCAAGAGGAATCCTATATTCAACCTTGTGTGGTCATTGGAATTCTTGAGCTAGATTTCCAGTGGAATTCCAGGCTGGACCTAGTATGATCTCTATCAAAGAACTGTCTGTTAATTAATAAATTATGTGTTTTATTAAAACAAAATATTTTATATTATTGTGTAAATATCTTATGTACATATTGTGAGGAAAGAAACCTAGTGCTCGAAAAGGAATTAATGAAAGTATAAGTTCCTTTATTTTATTACTATTATTTTGAATGTCTTATGAGGGGCTAGGACAATATGTACTTGGTGCATTGATTAACCATTTGTACGAGTATATCGCGAGGTTCTCTCTAAGTACTTTTAGAAGTACTAGGTGGATGTCTTTAGCAGGAGCTGATACTGTGCATGGTGTGCAGTGATTTATCATTTTTATGATTAGAGGATTTTTTCTCTCTAAGTATTTGTAAGAGTGTTGTGATTAAAATATCAATTCAAATGGCCTCGATGATTGATAGTTTAAAGTAATTCATTTGATTGAAAATGGTGTGACTAATGTAATAGAATTTGTTAGTCATCCATTATAGGGTACTTGCCATGGAGTTCTGATGGGTTGTCCAACCATTATTAGAGTTCTTACGTAAGAGTTATCATGACTTCCAAGAGTAATTGGTAAGTAACGGTAAGTTGGTATATATATATATATATATATTCTTCTATGAATTGAGTAATTTACAAGTGATGGAAAGTGGAATTTGTATATTTCACAGCTATAAATGCTTATGACTATTGATTTTTCTTATGTTATAATTTTTTTTTTTTTTCTTATTGGTATTTCTTGGAACGAAATCCTTCATTTTAAAGGGGAACAATCTCCTTTTTGGGTAGTTTAGATAGATATATCATGAGTAAAATTTAAAGCTCCAACGAGAGATGAACACCAAGGATGGTATTCTCTTTAAGGGGGGTAGTTTGTAATATCCATACCATAACTCTCGTAAAATGTATATAATATGAAAAAAAAACTATTTTTATTTTCTTTAACGAAATCAAGAAGTGGTTAGGATCTGAGCGGTTACAAACCACAATGGGATTACCTTTTGAATTGAAAAAAACAACATGTACATGAGGTTATTCACACTTACAGTATGATATGTTTATGTGTCAAGCATTAAAATTATTGTTATATAAGTGTGTGTAGTGTCACGCTTTATGTGGAGAAGGAAAAGGTGAACAGAGAATGAATTTGACCCTCAATGTTGTTGCAAGAAGCAATGGTTTCCTAGTTCTCAAATATTTTTTTTAGTTACATTGTTACACATTTATACAGTTATCTGCATTGTTACACAGTTATACTTCCATGGTTGTGGTTCCCAATCAAGCATTATACTTGGCATGTTGATGATAGGAATCATGCCCCTATTTCTTTTAAATAAAAGAAAGGAATCAATTGTGAATATGAATGATGGAAGATGGAGGTGAAAGCAAAGAGGTATCATGCTCATAAAAGTGGAAGATGGAGGCGAAAGAAAGAAGTAACACGCTCATAAAAGTAAAGTAACTTTTTAGTTTCTTAAAAATATTTTTTACAAGAATCTTGTCTGAAAAATGTTAAGTAGCCTGCCATTTCTTCAGAAACCAAGAAAATCCAACAACTAGGCCATAAAAATGTGCATGCTACTATACTGGATTTTTTATAGAAAAAGATATATATATATATATATATATATATATATATATATATATATATATATATATATATATATATATATATACATATATATATATATATATATTATGATTTATTTCTTTTATAAAAGAAAATATAAATTGCATGAAAGAAAAATAGTTAATTTGCACTTGAGTTTGAAAAGAAGTAATTGTTTTTTCATGCAATAAAAAATGATATTGTACTTCTGATTTCTATAAAAAAAATAATAAACACGTGATCCTTGTGGGTAAAATCTAAGTAGCCACGATGTTAGAGAAACCTTTTACAACTCTTGAAAATGTAACGAGAAGTAGCCACATTTTTTTAAAATAAAATGTGACTATTCTAATAGTTCAAGAAAATAACAGCTATTAAGGCAGTTTAATTTTGAAAAAAGAAATAACTATTTATATATGTATGAAAATTTAGTCTTGTTATGTTCCTAAGAGATATTTCTTGTGTGTGAAAAACTATAAGAATCTGGATTGTTATTTTAGAAAGATTTACTTGATTCTTGTGCATTGAAAGAGAGATTAATCTTCTTCTATTTTTGGAAATATAAATTATCACATTAACCTACTTAAAAATTTACACAATTATCCAGATAGTGGATAATCACTATTACGATGTTTTGGGGAATATTTAAGTAGTTTAATACTTGAAAATATTTAATGGGTTCAAAGATAAGTTAAGGAGTTTTTAGGAAAATAACTCTAGAAATTTTGTGCATATGGAGAACTTATGCTACTTTTCTTAGTAAAGAAAATATTTTACTGTATTGAGATAAATATTGTTATTATGTTAAATGATAAGAAATCCGAGTTATTTTCTTGAAAATGAATATAGATTAAAGAGGGTAATTCTTGAAATATTTTCATGGGTGGTGAAAAGGAAAAGAGAAAAGTTACATTAGAAATGGTCAACCACTTCCATTTTCCATAGCATTTAGAAATTTATCTAAGTGGTACATCATCCTTGTCCTCCTTGTTATCTCCTCTACTTTTCGTAGGTGAAATCCAAGTTTTGCATTAATCATGATCCATAGTCGATTATGTTACTATCAAGTGGATATGGCACACCTGCTAGAAAATATCTAGTTACAACAACATGTCCTCTGAATTCATTTGTGCCATTAATTTATTTTGAGAAAATTATAGCTCTGAATTACTATAGAAAAAACTTCATCTAGATGTCCAACATTTAATTTACAAGCTCAAACTACATCTTCTTACTGTTAAATCCTTATTCTATAACATCAACAATGGTTGTGTTTCCATTTTCCATAGCATTTTGAACTTTAGCTATGTGGTACATCATCCTTGTCCTCCTTGTTATCTCCTCTACTTTTTGTAGGTGAAATCCAAGTGTTGCATTAATCATGATCCATAGTCGATTCTATTACTATCAATTGGATATGGCACACCTGCTAGAAAATATCTGGTTACAACAACATGTCCTTTGAATTCATTTGTGCCATTAATTTATTTTGAGAAAATTACAGCTCTGAATCAATATACAATAGACTTCATATAGGCGTCCAACATTTCATTTACAAGCTCAAACTACATATTCTTATTGTTAAATCCTTGTTCTATAACATTAGAAATGGTTGTGCTTCCATTTTCCATAGCATTTAGAAATTTAGCTATGTGGTACATTTATTTCATAGGAAATAAAGGATTTTCTTTTGTAACTTCTCTATTTTTCCTCATCGACTCTTTGAAATTTTGACATTCTTAGTTCCCATATTTCACTGTTATAGAGTATAAATAGCATGATAGGTTTCAACGATATCAATTTGATCATTTTCTAGTAACATATATGTGTTTATCAACACTTGTTTTGTAGAATTAATACCACCTTTGATCCTCATGGGAGCCTCTCCAAACATTTATCCCACCTAAACTTTTGGCTAAAATAAAATCCCAACTATTTGAAACTTTGAATGATCTCTAATGGTTCATGCTTGAATTTAATAATGTATTTTGTTGATCATCTTTTAGGGAAGAAAGTAACCACTTTGATCTTTCTTTAATTGAATTCTACAACCACTTTAGTCCAAACATTTCTCCGACCTGAACTTTTGGCTGAAATAAAATCTCAACTATTTTAAAGTTTGAATGGTCTCTAATTTTTCATTCTTGAATTTAATAATGTATGTTTTTTTATCATATTTTAGGGAAGAAAGTAACCACTTTGATCTTTCTTTAATTGAATTTTACACCCACTTCAGTCACTTCAGTGTATAATTTTTTTTTAGAATTTGTTCTTTTAGGACTCTTAGTGATCTCATTATGTCCATTATATTTTTAGCCTCAATCAACAATCGATATTTACTTTTGTAAGATTGAAAGGGAAACTACAACTGCTACATGCGCATCTACTCCAATAAAACTCAGAAGTTCAATCAAATACTTTATATACACCTTAGGTGAAAAGGGAAGAATAAGTTTCTCATAATTAATCTTCCAACTGAGTCCACGACACTATAGTTCCAAGATTTAACTAATGACCCTTGCATAGAATAATACCCACATATATATTTACAACACAGTCAACATTGTAGTGATATTCGAGATTTAACTAATGAGTCTTGCATAGCAGAAATTTTCAGTCGCTTAGGGATTCAAGAATTTTTTACCAAACCTCCATTCATCTAGAGTGGATATTATGCATACTAGGAGTAGACAAGATTTTTCTAGATGTATATATCTTGACAACTTTATTTAATTTTATTTACCAATTTTGTGATACTACAAAAAGGACATCAGATTAGTAATGGTGATTTAAGTTACAAAAGTATTGGCAAGGTTGATCAAGCATGATACATATATGTAGAGTAGATAAGTAATGGTGATTTAAGTTACAAAAGTATTGTTAAGGTTGATCAAGCATGATACCTATATGTAGAGTGGAGTTGTATGTGTGACTTTTGACATAACTTCATCAACCACTACCACTAGTTGTTTATCATTTATGCATTTGGAGGCATGATGTTAATAGGAATGATTGATAGAAATGGATTATTTGAGTAATGAATACCCTTGGCTTCGTACCATAATGCTACTATAGGTTTGTGTTGATGCTATAACTATTTTTTACTAATATACCTAAATTTTCACCTTCCATGATGCTTCTAATCTTGTAAAATGTTAAAAGTGGAGTGTTTTATGATGTAATGGATATTACTAATCTAGATTATGTGCAGTGATATGATGATAGTGTAGGTTCATGTTCATGTTGTAAAATTATTGTACATATCAAGGATGAATGATACTATACAAGCCAAAAGTGACATTATTATAAATTATTAGACAATTTGTTAGGTGCTAAATCATGCTTCTTATTAAGGACATAACTAATGATTGTTGAAAACTCTTTTTAAATGTTCTTAGCCTATTTATAGATGTCAAAGTAAAGGTTTCTGTATGTGATTTCTCCCATAAACTTTAAGGAAACCTAAACTTTAATGCAAACCATGTACATATCATTTCTCCCACAAACTCATCAAGGTGTGAATTTTGACATAACTTCATCAACCACTACCACCACTTGTTTTAGTAAGTGAAAAACACTACCACTTTAAGGCAAAAGCCATGTGCATGTGTCATTTCTCCCATACACGTGTCATTTCTCCCATAAAATTTCAGGAAAACTTTAAGGCATGTCATTTTTGTGTCATCTCTATCATTTCTATGTCATTTCTCCCATAAACTATAAGGCAATGTCATTTCTCCCATAAAATATAAGGAAAACCATGTACATTCCATTTCTCCCTTAAACTCTAGGCAAGGTAAACTTTAAGGAATGCCATTTCTAGATGTGATTTCTACCATAAAATTTAAGGAAAACCATGCACATGTCATTTCTCCCAGAAACTCAAGGCTTTCTCCCATTAATTCAAGGAAAAATTTAAGGCCTAAAAACTAAACCTAAAGTGGCCAAACGTCCTAGTAGGATTTGAGTCTATTTGTTGAGTGTTAAATTCTACAAGTTCTAAAGGCAAAGTCTGTAAAGGGCTAGGTAGCCTCTGGATCTCATCCCTTCTCAAAGGTGACATATCTAGTAAATGCCCCTACAGTTAACCTCTAGAACAGATCTTCATAGAAGTTCTTCATTGTAATATCAATTTCTGTACATGCCATTTCTCCCATAAATTTTAAGGCATTTGCTAGTGTTTTTGGAACCATGCACATGTCATTTATATGTCATTTCTCCCATAAAATTTAAGGAAAAATTTAAGGCAAACCATGTTCATGTGTCATTTCTCCCACAAACTCAAGGCATTCTCCCATAAGCTCAAGGCAAAATTTAAGGAAAATGAATAAGCTTTAAGGAAAAATTTAAGGCAAACCATGTATATGTGTCATTTTCCCCATAAATGTGTCATTCTTGCCATAAAATTTAAGGCAAACTTTAAAGAAAACCATGCACATGTCATTTCTCCCATACATGTGTCATTCCTGACATAAACTTTAAAGAAAACTTTAAACCATGCACATGTCATTTCTCCCACAAGCTCAAGGCAAACTTTAAGGAAAACCATGTACATGTCATTTCTCTCTTAAACTCTAGGCAAGGAAAACTTTAAGGCATGTCATTTCTAGATGTGATTTCTCCCATAAAATTTAAGGAAAACTTTAAGGCAAACCATGCACATGTCATTTCTCCCCCAAACTCAAGGATTTCTCCCATTAATTATTCAAGGAAAACTTTAAGGCCTAAAAACAGAACCTAAAGTGGTTGAATTTCCATAGGATTTTAGTATGTATGTTGAGTGTTAACTTGTAAAAGTTTTGAAGGCAGAGTCTATAAAGGGCCAAGTAGCCTCTGGATCTCATCCTTTCACAAAAGTGACATATCTAGTAAATTCCCCTACAGTCAATCTCTGGAACGGATCTAAATATAATTTTTTCATTGTAATATCCATTTCTATACATGCCATTTCTCCCATAAGATTTAAGGCATTTTCTAGTTTATTTGGATCCATGTACCTCTCATTTCTATGTCATTTCTCCCATAAACATTATGGTAAACTTTAAGGATAACCATGTACATACATTTCATTTCTCCCATTTCTCCCATAAACTCAAGGCAAACGTTAATGATATAACCATGTACATGTCATTTCTATGTCATTTCTCCCATAAAATTTAAGGCAAAATTTAAGGATAACCATGCACATACATTTCATTTCTCCCATTTCTCCCATAAAATCAAGGAAAACTTTAAGGATAACCATGTACATGTCATTTCTATGTCATTTCTCCCATAAAATTTAAGGCAAACTTTAACGATAACCATGTATATAGATTTCATTTCTTCCATTTCTCCCATAAACTCAAGGCAAACTTTAAGGATGTCATTTCTCCCATTTCTCCCATAAACTCAAGGAAAAATTTAAGGATAACCATGTACATGTCATTTCTTTGATAAAATTTAAGGCATAATTTGCCAGTGTTTTTGGAACCATGTACATGTCATTTCTCCCTTAAAATCTAGGCAAGGCAATTTTTAAGGCATGTCATTTCTAGATGTGATTTATCCCATAAAATTTAAGGCAAACTTTAAGGTAAACCATGCACATGTAATTTCTCCCATACATTTGCAATAAATGTTTTTTTTTTTTTTTTTTTTTTTTTTTTTTTTAAGGGATAAAAAAAAGCCACTAAGTATGGTTGAAAAATGGAAATTATGCATAGATGTTTCTTGCTATCCCAATCCAGGGAAAGCAGTAATTACATATGTTATTTGCAATATTGTAACTAGCAAGGTCATCCAAAGGAAAATGAATATACCAAGAAGAACAACAAACAATGAGGCATATTATATTGCATTGATAGAAGACTTGGCAACAAATAGGGAGTATGGATCAATTGGAATTGTAGTTTTCACCAATTTTAAACTTGTGTGCAACTAGATGAAATGCATGTACCAAGTTAAGAAGAAGAGGCTAAAACAACTGCATGGAAAAGCAAACAATATTGTTAGCCAATTTCAATTTTTTAGTATAAGACATTGTGCAAAGGTTAATAAGATGTATGGTGATCTATTATGTGGGGAAATTCCAATTCAAGATTCATATATAAAAGATGAATTAATAGATGAATCAATTTTATATGGGGCAATGCCAATTCAAGATTCATCTCTCAAAGATGAATTACTGTTGAGACGCTCTTCTTCAAAAATTCAAGATTCATATCTCAAAGATGAATTAGTGTTGAGATATTCTTATTCTTTTACATCATTCTATATCATTGTAAAGTGGACCATTTTCCCTGGTACGGGAGTCCATTATTCTTTTATCCTTCTATAGGGTGGTAGGGTGGTGCTAGGTTGGTGCATGAAGTCACCAATATGTTCAAGCCTGTGAAAAATTAAGGGTGGTAGGGTGGTTCTAGGGTGAGTTGTAGCTCATTGGGTGTTGGGGCATCCGTTCAGTTGACTACTGAAGAATCTCCAGCGTTGGAGCGTCCATCCAGTGGGAGTTGGAGAATAATGCTTTTCTAGATTCTAGGAAGTTGGAGCTTTATTTTCAATTGGAGTTGAATATTAACGAATTATTAGAAAATCATTCAAGTGGTTTTTGTCCCAGAGAGGGTTTCCACCTTAAAAACTGTGTGCATTTGTGTTCTTTTTGTTTACTGCTATCATTGTAAAAACAATGATAGTAATTGAAGATTAACTAATGCTATAATTGAAAGGAATACTGTTTCACCTCCCCCCCCCCTAGTATTTACAACAGTGCTTTCTATATGATCAACATTTTTTTCAACATATCTATATAGAATATGGACGAGCATGGAGACTTGGTCAGAATGATAGTATTCACTCTGAATTTTTTTTTGTGGAACAAATGTGTAGTTCTCTGCAAAATCAATTACTCAAAAATGGTCCCTGGTGCTAAAACTTCACGGGATTTTTTTGAATTGCAAGTCCTGCCATCAAGTTCTATGGGGATGCTTGGTGTATTTATAGATTTCTACCTCAAACTTTCTCAAAAAATCTATCACAAAAATTTATTCTTCTTTTAAATCAATTCTTTTAGCACTTGAACCTTGAATCGATGTATGGATATATTCATATCTCTTCCATTTCACTTTCATGGTGGAAAATGATTGTTATTTATATCAGTACGATATTTGTTTTGAAATTTAGTCAAATTTACACAATCATCGCATTTTTTACCACCAACACATTTCTTTTGGTAAAATAATTCATGGCTTTCTCTTCCACATAGATTTTGAAATAAGAAAACATGGATAGTGGAAGGAGGAGGTGAATCTTTCCAAAATGTTTTACCAAAATTAAGGAATGTGTTATTATATAACTGAAATTCCAAATGATAATGACAACAACAAGCGTTGCGTACGGTGATAGGTTTTACATACCATGGTTTTTGTTGCACAAAAGCACTGATTGAGACATCAATTTCATGATTCTATTCTTTGAACTTGTTGAACAACTCTATCTGAGTGGTGTCCAAGAAATTTTTTGGATGATCTTCATACTGATTTTGTGCTATTCTTCTTCGCATCACATCCCTTGCTTTTGGTGAAACATGTGAATTTTTCATCCGATATTCAGATATTATTTTTTTAACATTTTCTCCAAGTCTATTTTTGTGTGTATGCCTACAAATAGCTATCCAAAAAGCTAGTTCATCATTTACATCTATTTGCAACTGAAATTTCTGATGTTTCTACAAAGTTTTTCGTGAGCTTCTTAATGCTCATTCCATAGATTTTACCAAGCGATTCTCTTTAGTACTTGATGAAACCACTGCCATATGTATTGCTCTATGTGCATCTGAAACATTTTTCTGTCTAGATATTCTAATTGAATTTATAGCATTATTTATATTTTGTATCACATTTTCCTTCATATTTTTTATCTTTTTTTTATTATTTCAAATACCAAATAAAATCGCAACTTATTTTAATTTCCTTAATGTTAAGATACCTTTCAACAATTGGACTTGAACTGCCATAGTTTCCTTGATGAAGAATGAATAAAAAATGTGATTAGCATGATATTGTATAACATGGTCAGGTTTTTTATCTCCATGTGTGAGTGTCAACATTTTCTAACATCTCATCATCGATATTGATTTCATATGTACATATTTGAATTAATAGTACATAATAAGTTTACATATTCAATAAATAACTAAATTAATAAATATGTATAATTTCAATAATACGTGCATGTGTTCAACACACACACACACACATATATACATATACATACTTGGTGATTCAATTTCTTCACTTGAATTTCTTTCAACATTTTCACCATCTTCAATCATTGGTTCAATATCTCTTTCACTTTCTCTTTTCAAATTTTGTATCTCATCATCAATTTTTTGAGGAATATCTCTCTCTGTTTACATTGCAAAATATTTTTCAAATTATTTCATCAAATGAAAACTAAGCTTCATAATTTACACTAGGAAAATTTTAAATATCAAATTTATAATATTTACATTTACATACCTGATTCAACTTCTAGTTGAGGTTGATTTTCTCTTTCAATATTTGAGCATTCTTCTCTATTTTTTTTTGCGATACTCTCTCTCATGTTCTCTATGTTCCTCAAGGTCTCTTGTTCGATCATATTTTCTCTTGCAATTCCTTCGATTTCCCATGATAATTGAGAATGAAGTTCAAAAAAATTCCTTCAAAAATTTAGACAAAAACTCAATTAAAAAAAAACATCACAAAAGATTTAATTAAGAAAAACTCATTTTAAAAATTTTGCACAAAATACATACTTCAATCCAAAACACACACTTGAAAAAATCCGAGAAAAAACATTCACTTAAAAAGTTAGACAAAAACTCATTTTAAAAAATCATTATAAAATATTTACTTCAATCCCAAACACGTACTCTAAAAAAAGTCACTTTAAAAAATACTTCCAAAAAAATTCCATTGAAAATTAAGCCCAACTTCTTAAAAAATGTCACTTTAAAAAATACCTCAAAAAAATGTCCTTTGAAAATTAAGTCCAAAAACCTCTAAAAAAAAATGTCTCCAAAAACAAAATACCTCCAAACAATGTCCTTTGAAAATTAAGCCCAAAAAGCCTCTAAAAAAATATCACTTAAAAAAATACCTCCAAGAAATGTCCTTTGAATATTAAGCCTAAAAAGAGTCATTTCGAAATTAAGCCAAAAAAAAGTCCAAAAAATGTCTTTTGAAAATTAATCCCAAAAACCTCTAAAAACAAAATAGCTCCAAAAAACTGTCCTTTGAAAATTAATCCAAAAACCTCTAAAAACAAAATAACTTCCAAAAAATGTCTTTTGAATGCTAAGTCAAAATGAGTCCTTCGAAAATTAAGCCAACAAAAAATCCTTTGCAAAATCAGACCAAATAAAGAAATGTGCAAAATTCTGTGAAAATAGTCAATCCGTTTATGCTTATTTATATTACTGCGAAATTTTTTTTTTTGAGAGGATTCATTGAATTTTCTCACCGACGTAAAGTCAATTAATAGTTCGGCCAAACTTTTTTGTCGTTAGACTTCACTGGCCGTTGAGACAAAAAACGATTCAGCTAAAAGTTTTTTTAAAGTTCAACCGAACTAACATGTCTGCAATTACGCAAAGCCGAGCTCTGAACACATTTCTTCAACTTTGGGTGAAAATGTGAAGTTGGGTTACACTTTTTGCCCTCTTTTGAGAAAAAAAGATCATTTTTTTATGTTCTTCAACTTTCTTTAATTATGCAGAGCCAAGCTCTGAATACATTTCTTCAAATTTGGACTGATTAAATTCCATAAAACTTTATGAATTAATGATCGGAACCAAGACAAGCATTTGCAGGATTCAATTTACTTTTTAGGAAATATAACTTTTATGGAATTTCATAAATATTTACTAATTTTAATTAATTTTGCAATAAAATGAGTGCAAAAAATTTCTGAAGGTCATTATGTTTTAGTGAAATCAATATATTGTATTTTCCAAAATACACTGTAAAAAAAATTGAAAAAATTATGGTGCATTACGTTGGTCCGTCGTCTGTAATGGGTAGTTTTTAGATTTTTATTTTATAACTTATATGTTGAGAAATTTTGTGTGAGCCAAAACATATTTAAAATATGCACTTTTTCATATTGAACCAGTTCAAAAAATTCTAGTAATTATGATATGCATCTGTTGGTTTCGTAAATATAGCGAAAAAGAAGTAGACTCTGTCTAGATTTTTGTAACACAGTTTTTTTCTCAAAAACACAAAGTTTTCAAAGAATACACCAATGCGTTTGAACATGAATTTTTATGAATCCTTTGATTGTTAAAGAACACACACTCAAGGAAACGCTAAGTTGAAATATCAAATGTGTATAAAAAAATTCAAAAAAATAAGTAATAGAAAGCTAATAAAATTTCTGACAACTTCTATTTGTATTGCAAAATGAAATTCTAAACATAATTTTTTTTTTGGCTTGTAGAAAGTTGAAGAACAAAAAAAAAGATATTTTTTTCTCAGAAAAGGGCAAAAAGTGTAACCCAAAGTCTTACTTCAATGCATATAATCTCAAGTTTCTTAAAAATATTATATGCATTGAAGTAAGGGAGATTGTGTGAAAATAAAACATATGTTTGCATGCTCTGTTGTATTAAGCATTCCTTTGGGAAAGCTTTCTTGGAAGTTATATGCATTTGCATGCATAGGAACAACATTCGTTGTGATAGCTTTCTTTACATGCACCAAAAGTAATAGCTTAAGGGTTAGTTATTTTGATTAACTTTATGTAATTCATATGCATGAATATCGTAACTGATGTATCATTTTATTCTAAATAAATGTCTGGTAGTTGTAGCTATTTGTCTTGCAAGAATGTGTGCTTGTGCGAAGGAAATATTTGTTAATGTGATTTCTTATAACTAATGTATATGCAGTGCTATTAAAGGAGGCATGTCATGATATTTTACTCGCATGTCATGAATGTACATGAATAGATGGAGAAGTATCACTGGTATATATTTATGAATGGGTTGATTAATACTTTATGAATCCTGACATCAATGTTTGTTGAAGACAACATTAGTAGGAAATGATGATGACTTGTGCAAAGGATATATTATGCTTAACATGGTGGTAGGTAAATGATTAATGGTTCATGCAAATGAGTGTGAGCTGCAGGATTGTCCATTGTAGGTACAACCATGCCACCAAGATATGAAGATTGGAAATTAGTGGGTAAATGTTATTTCAATTATTCGAATGGATTTAAGCTAGGTATTTGTATTTAAACAATATTTCCTTGTAAGATTTATAACAATGATTAAGGGACGGTCTTCCTTACAATCCATTGAGTGAGGGTTGAACACCCTCATGAGCATTTAATAATAAAATTAAAAGTTTGTTGGTTTTCACCTTACGGGGTTTCCAGGGTATATTGTTGTTCAATGATGTGATTGTTGATTGTGTTAGTTTGATTATCTATATTCCTTGCATGATGTGATGTTGATAATTTCAAATATGTGATTAATTAATCTAGCTAAAGCAATCATGAAATGAATGCAAGGTTACATCATACATTTTATGTTAATATACTACAACAGTGGTTGTTAATGGTTATGCAACTTATTATTTTTCTACTAAAGTTACTCTATGAACTGATGAGCATTCTATCTAATGATTAATGAGGAATATTGAATAGTGATTTGGATAGTTACCTGTGGGTAGTTTGTATAAAAAATTTCTAACTCTGTGCATTTCCATGTGAGGTTATTGGGGTATGTTACAAGTGGTATTAGATCATATATGTAGGACGAATATATTGATAGAATACTGTAATGAGGAGGGGGTTCAAATATCAATCTCCCAGAACTATAGGGGAAGCTCACCGCTAGTATAACGTAGATATGAACCTAGAAATGTGGGTGCAGCTGAGTGTGGATCAGCATCAACAAACCAACAGACTACTCAAAGAACAACAATGTCAAACCAATATACTTCTATATATGGTGCAATAGTTACAGGAAGAAATGGTTCGAGTAAGAAGTGATAATGAGAGGTTAATGCGAGAACATGAGAGGATTCTTAAAAGACTCTCAGATAGGCATAACCAATGTATAGCATGGCCGAGCCTAGAGAAGTACACCTAAGAATAGGGTAAACATTGACAACAAGCTAATGATAAACCGGAAGAAAGCCATACCCAACAAAGTAAAAAAAAACAGAAATTACAACGAACCGGAGTCTGGAAATTTCTATGATCAACAGGAAATTGGAAAAAAAAAGGTAGAGTTGCAAGGTGCTATCAGAGCAGCATTCACACATTGGGACCCAGATGGGCCAACTAAATAACCATGGAAATGTAAACCCATCTGAGAGACAACTAATTGAAGAATGGGATTGAAACTAGTTAAATGAATCAAACAATGTCAATCATCACTTCCGGGGTTTGCACCCGGTAACAAGAAGTGGGATTGAAAATAGTGAAATGAATCACATAGTGTTAATCATCACTTTCGTAGCTTACACCCGGTAAATTGAGTTACACAAAATTAATCATCACTTATGGGGCTTACACTCAGTAACCCATCCTAGATCGCCTATGGCTCAAGTGTGCTTAATTGTGGAGTTTTCTCAAGTGTTATTAACTGTGGAGTTTAAGTGGGCTTGATTATGGGGAAAAATCCACAGTTAAGCGTGCCTGACCCAAAGGCGGTCTGAGATGGGTGAAATTTGATTTGTGGGAAAACTCCACAGCTAAGCATACTTGAAGCAGGTGAAATGGGATGGGTGATCTCCTGGGAAGTCCTAGTAATCGAGTGAAAGCCCCGAAAGTGATGATTGATACTATGTGATTCATTTAACTAGTTCCAATCCCACTTCTTAACCCCTGATGCAATGATTTTTAAGTGGACTATTCAAAAATCATGAGAAATTAGTCAATTACGACTACCTCTCATGGAAATGGTCATAGATGAATGACTTACTTAAAACATTTGAATCCCCAAAAATGATATCTATTATAATGCATTGTGAAAACCCCTCAATACTCAAATAACAATATTTAATAAATAATGATAGTTATATATATATATATATATATATATATATATATATATATATATATATATATTAAAAAATATATTTTTATTTAGTGGTTGATTACCGTGCACATTAAATGAGGATGGGTGGTTATTAAAACAAGGTTTAATCTCTAATGGTTTTAGAAAAATAGATATCTTGAAGTGGAAGAAGACAAAAGATTTTAGATTATTATTAAAGTGAAGAATTCTTTGAAAAAATCATTCATGTGCAATTTCAATGATATCATATTTTTGGAATTTTGCTTCTGTGATCCATAATTTGTAAATAACTTATTTCAGTGATAATCACATATGATCATGTTTTGTGAGATATTATATTTTTTTTATCATAAAATATTAAAGAGTTAACATTTTCTTGAATGAGGATGGGTGGTTATTAAAACAAGTTTTAATCTCTAATGGTTTTAGAAAAATAGATATTTTGAAGTGGAAGAATACAACATATTTTAGATTATTATTAAAGTAAAGAATTTTTTTGAAAAATTCATTCATGTGCAATTTCAATGATATCATATTTTTTTTGTTATCGTTTGCTAAAATTTAGACCTTTTTTTTCATAAGCTTTCTAGAAATTATGCTTTATTTCCTTAGTCATTGATGGTACCAATTTGCATCCCATTTTATACAAATTGGAAACTCAGACAACAACTTAATACATTTAATTCCTTTTGCATCTTATTTACATCTATTTTTTCATCCTAACATGTCCTCCTCTATCTCATTTACTCATAAAAGAGATGCAAATAAGATAGTTATGATATGATGCAAACATTACATGTCTGTGACAAAAACTTTTATCTTGGATGCAAAAAGATATGCAATCCAGATGTAAATGGGATGTAAAAGAAAAACCGTAAAAGGACACAAATTAGATTGCAACATTAAAATAAGGCACAAAACAATGGCAAGATGGAAAAGTGATACACTATCAACAATATTTGGATGCAATACATTGAGACATATAGGTATAAGTTGGCATAAAAAAGAATGCAAAATTGATACATGATCAACAATAGTTGGATGCAATACTGTCAAAAATTTAATTCTAGACACTGAGACATATAGGTGTAATTTAGGCATAAAAAAGGATGTGTAAGTAAAGCATAAAAAGGGATGTAACCTACATGTTTGCAGAAGTGGGAAGAGTTATATAAAAAGAGTGGGAAGAGTTATATAAAAAGAGATATAGTTTGCATAGGGATTGAGTACCTCAACCAACCCTTGGTAGAAGAATCCTTAAACTATCAGTATTTTGTGGGAAAAGTTGTATAAAAAGAGATACAATTTGCATGGGATTGGATATCTCAACCAACAACCAAGCAATTGGGAGAAAAATCCTTGAACCATCGGTGTTTGGTGACTAAATGATTATAATCAAATAGAGCAGTGACACTCCTCGCTCAATGATAGTGATTAAACAAAGCAATGGCACTCCCCTCCCCCATTCTGCACATAATTATTTTACAAATCTAACATTTTGAAGAAAATGAATTCTATCATGTATATAGCCATTTGAACAACATTGTTAAGCTAGTTGTGAATAGAGTTGCAATCCTGGACCAGGGTAAGATGGAGGTTTCATCTCCTATTTACCTATACCATGAGTAAAGGAGTTAATTACGTTAACAAAATCGATCAAGTTGGTGGTCATGAAAGCAGACTGAGTCGAGGTAACATGGAAAAGAAATTTCGAAATATGTATTAAGGTTAAATCTTGAGGGCATAGTAATGAGTTTGTTAAATTCCTGCATTCATGGGGAATGACAGAGGCATACCCTCGACTTGACGACACAAGCACAATAGGCCAGCGATAGACAAATGACAAGAGAGTGAATATCAGCTTAGTGAAGCATGGAGGCTACAGGTAGAGGCAACCACAACCATGAAGCACACACTCCAGGTAGCGGCATCCCAGATATCGATTAAGTGCACACACTCCTTGTAAATATCTTATAGCTCCGAAGATTTAATGAAAGAGTATTGCAACGCTAGCGAATCGGATATGGAATCTATGGAAATTAACTCTCTTGAATGGCAAACTCGAGGTTGGAGTAGGTATGAAAACTGGAGCATTCTTATATTAAGGAGACTCTTCGGCACTCATTCTGCAAAATCCCGACAAGGAAATGGGGCAGACTGAAAACCCAGTGCCACTTTGAAGAGCTCTGATGGCCACAAATGATGTGAATTCTCTTGAACAAGCACGGACGAAAAAATGAGAAAAATGCTTGAAACATTGTCAGAGGCTAAGGGTGTATCTTGCATTAATGGAAAAAAAACGAGAGTTAATACAAAGAAAGCACAAATGGTGTAGTTTAATTGGTTTTTTATTTCAGTAAGACTTTGATAAAATTTTGCAGGGATTGTAAATCTAGATTACAGTTATCAAAGTACTCTAGAGTACTAAATCGATTTCCACCCTTAAAAAAAATGATTGAAACACAGAATTAGATTTCCTAGACATCAGGCCAAAAAAGTTGGAAACGGACATAAGAAGGGGGCAAAGGGTTATCTCGAAGATTCATATACCAGTGAGGAGCCACGTGAAAAAGCTCAAAAGCCTTACGGATTGAGAAGTGAAAACTAAGCTCGAGATAATTGACCAGTTGAAAGGTGATGTTGAATGTGGACCATCTATCTCCTGTTAATCTAAACTACCCATTTTTTTTTGGTTAAATGTATTGATTTTTTTTGGAGTCTATTTTAAGCTTTATGGCAGAACTCTATATCGGTTAGCACACAAAAGGTTTTGTTTTGGTCTTAATCTAGATATGGATTTTAATATAAAGTTAATATAATTTTTTTTCTATTTTAGAAGAAGAAAAGAAAAAAGATGTCAATTAGAGCATTTATTTTTTCATTTTAATAATTTAGGAAAAAAATATTAAAAAAAAAAATCCAAGGATACAACTAATTTTATAAGAAATTAAAATATATTTTGGCTTTTTTTTGCCACAAATCATTTAAATGGTTTGTGTGGAAACAACTAGATGTCATTGTGAATGTTTATGCAACTATCATTATGACTAAAGAAACATATAGATGGATATCCCTCAATGCAAATTAAAGACCAAATATAGTGGGACTTAACTAAAGACCTAATTATAGCCCTAACCATCACTATGTCCAAATAATAATAACTATATTGATGAAAATAATGTACCTATTTATTGGAAAGGTAGAGGAGGAAAGACACAAAATTTCACACACAAACAATAACATGAATTTCAAATACTCTAATGATCACACAAACTTGATGATTATAATGAACGCAGCGAGGGGTATCTAAACTTTTCAACTAACGAACCACCCAAAATAACTTCAAATGCACACACACTCTAAATTCGACTTTACTCGAAATAAGACTGAACTCAAACTCACCCACACTTGACTCAGTTAACTAACACTCTAAATTTGGACAACTTTGCATGTGGGAGTAATTAGCTATTTTTAACACTACCCCTCAATTATAACCGCTAAACTAAGGCATGATTCATGACAACTCAAACATGCCTCTTGATCTAAGTCTCAACTAGGCTTACAACACCTTAGTTTCCTCTATGAAACTCAAATACATATTTTGCTAATGGCATAGTAAATATATCAGCCAAATGATCACTTGATTTACAAGTCTTTAAGTAAACTTCTACATTGCTCACACGTTCTCTAATGAAATGATATCTAGTATCAATATGCTTGCTCTTTTGATGAAACACATGATGGTTGGATAGTGAAATGACTGAGGTTTTGTCACAATAGATTGTTTTTTATCCTTATTGTTTTGAGTTTGATGTCCTTCCAAAACTCTTCTTAACCATAACACTTGGCATGTTGTTGATGTTATTGCTACATATTTTTCCTCTGCTGATGAAAGTGTCACAATAAGTAGATTCTTGGATTCCCATGATATCACACTTGAAACAAGATGAAATAAATAGCCAGAAGTGCTCTTCCTATCAGCCAAAATTCTTGCAAATTCACTATCAGTGTATCCAACCAAATCCTCCTTCTTGTTTTCTCTCATAAAATATGCCACAATATGTAGTTCTTACTATGTATCTTGAATTATTTTTCCTGCTCTCAAATGTGAGTCTTTTGGAAACTCCATAAATATAGAAATCAAACTCACTCCTTGCATAATATCTAGTTTTGTAGCTTCGAGAGTCATGAGGTTTCCAACCAATTTTTTGAATGGAGGGTGTTAACATTGGAAAATCGTATAGCAAAAGATGGCATTAATTAATGTCAAGCCTAAGGATTTATAGAGCAGGAACACATTATGAAATCAAGAAGTATTTAAAATCTCTAAGATTTTGAGAAAATCAGATTTGAAATAGTCTTAAATGCTAAATTGCGTGCTTAATCCTTTGATAAGAGTGCCTTCTGCGTGCCTTTTTGCCCGATAAGCGCGCATTCCTAGAAATGGAAAAATTTCACTTTCTGGGACTACACAAAGCGAAGGATAGTTACTCCTTATATGAAGCCACCTAAGGACAACCACTAGTGCCTCCATAGACACTATGTGAGCACATGAAGGAATATTTGGAGCACACAATGGAATCATACCTCTCCCTTGGGTCACCATCCATCATGTACCAAGGGAGGGAAGGAGGATTTGAAATCCCCTATATAAAGCCACCAAGAGATGAAGAAATGGTGATCACATTGTTATGCTAGCCAGAAGTGCCCAAGAAATATCAACAATGTGTGACCCAGAGCTGGAGATAGAGGGGACTCGATTGTTGGCCACCCAACAATCCTAGTCCATCACAGTGGAGAGAGAGGGAGACTGCATCAGAGGCAGAGCTTCGAAACCAACATCCTTGCATCGGGACCTAGAGCCAGTGCCTAGGGGCCCTTTGGCAAGTGGGTAAAATTTCTTCTCCATTTCAAACATATAATAAGAAGAGGCCTTTGAGCCATCCTTTGCATTATTATCGTTTCGACTCTCTTCAATAGCTTCTGTATATTTGTGTTTTAGTTTTTAGTTTACTTTGAGCATACATTCGCATATTTTTTCCTATAGATTATGTGCTTTTGAGCTCCACCACTTTCTACCTATGACAAATAGTTTATAGGGGTAGACCACACCCCTTAAACTGGTGTGATTTCGTACACCCATGCGTCAAATCCACCACCACATGATTGGTGACTCCACTAAAGGTTTACAAGTTTATGTGGTTGTGCCATCTCTTGCAGGAGACCTTTGTCTACGCTGGAGAGTGGAGCCGACAGTCCTCTGATCCATCTTACAGTCCCTAGATTCACTTGGAGTGACAGAATGAAGAATGCAGCTCCTAATCTTTTTTCATGTAGGATTTTTGCACGCAGTTTTTTCTCACAGACGCACAGTGCATGCGTTTAGGACTGACCTGCATGTAGGAAAGCGCACCTGTCAGAGACATTTCCACGAAAATCAGAGAATGAGATTTTTTTTCTCTATATTCTACATTTTTCTTCTTGTAAGTGTGCTAGGTATCCCCTAATGTATTTGCCAGCACTTGTGTTGATAACCCACAGCTTCTGAGAATTACTTTTAGCTGCCTTCTATAGGCTTAGAGTTAGTTTTCATTAAAGTTGGTTTTTTGCAAAAAATCTTCACATAGTTTAAGTAGGGGGCGAATTAACCATTGCTTTCCAAACGATTTATGTTTTGCAAATTCTGGCATGCACACTTAGATTAACTAGTCCAAGTAAGCTAGTTTTATTTTCTAGTGTAGGAATTGTTTAATTTAGTTCAATTTATGCATTAGGGATTTCGGGACTAGGATCGATTTGTCGATTAGAGCAAGTAATATCTACTACCTTTGAACCATTCGGTTATCCTAGGTAAGAATATGAATTCTCTATATTTACAATTCTCCATCTCCCTTTAGTTAGTCACATAGATTAACTAAGAAAATTTCAAAGCGACCCCTTATTCGCAAATATTTTCCATTTGAGCCAGGAACATCATCACATAGTTTAACTAGAGGAATTTTGTAAAGGATCACCGATATCCATATGTTAAAACTATGATATTTTCCACCATATGCTCACACACACTCACCCACTAAGCAAAGGAAGACACCTAAAACTAACTTAACCAAACTCACTAAATTCTCCCCATAGGGACCACAAAATAATTTATATTTTAAGTTAGGATCAAGGGGGTAGGCATCAAATAAGCCACCTTGATCATAATTTATATTGAAACATAGAATTTGTGTATTTAGGGAGCTTAAAATCCACCTATCAGCCCATGGAAACGAAAACCCAAGCACCGCAGAGACCCGATTCAGAGGGGGTTAGGCTTAGGTGTAGTGCATGCGATATCAGTTAGGGCTACCTAACCTGACTGAATCTCAGTACTTTTAGCTGACTACCAAGAAGCCCAAGACTCAAATTCTCACGCAGGACGGTGGTTCTTAGTGGCCAAAAACTAGGGCATCGTTTACCCTATAGGTGACGGTGCAGGCAAGCGCCAGACCCTTTACCCTTACTTTGGTGGATTCTCTTCGGCTGACTGGGGGCGTCACCAGCTCTTACGAGACATTGTGCCAGCACTCGCAAGAAATATTCTCAAGGCCCAGTTACTTTTGAGTGTGTGAGTACGCATAGGTCTTCTAGGATTTTGAGTATCACACACACACAAACAAAAAGCCATCTTTTTTCTTGATTGATCACATAGATTAAGGTAAAGGAAAAATTCATTTCATTAACACTTTATTTTATGTATGTGGCCATAAATTTGTTGTGATCATAGACTCTATCCTCTCAAATTTTTCAAAAACCTAACCTAGTCGACACCTGAACGGTCCCAACAGAACCTGGTCGATCCAGGCATCTTTTGGACCTCCCTCCCTTACAGGGAGGGGTTCCAAGTCTTTCGCCATTTAGGCGTCAAAGATGGAACACTGCCACCATCATTGGTTCATCCTTCATTGGAGCAACCATAGTTGGGAACCCTAGTTGGTCTCCCACCACCACTCCCCCCTCGACCCCTAGGGGCAAAGGAGCGCGTCCCATTCGGGAAGCTAGCTTAACACACATCAGGGTATGTCACAAAATTACCCTCCTTCTAACTAGAACTTTGTGTCTTCACACATTGCCATGGAATCAACCTCCTAGTCACCCTTCTTAGTTGCGTTGAATCTACCCGATTTAACCAAGCTCACAAATGACCCCATCGCACACGAGCCTTCATGGCCTCCCATGCCCACGAAGCTCCCTTCATATATACCAAAGTTCAAAGGCAAGCAAGTGGAAGACCCAGGTAATCATGTAATGACCTTTCACATGTGGTGCTCATCGAATAGTATCATCGACGACACTATTCGATTGAGGCTATTTCAGCGTACTCTTACAGGAGTAGCCATGAAGTGGTACGTGGAGAAACCTCCTACTTCACATGGAACCTCTAGCGCTCTTGCTACTTCGTTCCTCACTTATTTTTAGTTACCCATTCACCATGATTTGAGAATGGAGTTACTGACTCATTTTAGACAAACCCCCACTGTCCATATCTTTGACCATCTTCATGAATGGAGGCGGTGTCTTAGTTTATGCAAAGCTAAACTCGATGATCAGGTCCTCTTATATTTATTCTTGAAAACTTTAACGGTGAAGATTTCAAAGGATGTGGTGCAGCAATACCCCACATACGAGGAGGACGCAATCAGTAAATCACAGAAGCTTGAACTGATTTATATGCAGTCAGGATACATTTACAATATCCTGCCTAACACCCCACACCTGCAAACTTAAAAAGAATTTCCAGGAGCGTCGAATTCTGCAGACGGATTAATTGGGTCAATGACCCAAAGTTACCTAGGAAGTAGTAGTCACAATCCTGGTTACGCACATAATTCTACCCATAACATGTCTTAACCTGGATTTCAAAGTCATCACATGCCTCAGCAAGATTTGACTAGTAGGGCACAAGCGTATCACCAAGGAGGACCCTATCCTCCAGTTGAGGGGACCCAGTATGCAGAAAGAAGCACTGATGGAAGAGCTCCCCCCTCAATGGCCAGGTGCAAACAAGGGATAGTGTTATGCTCAATCCCAAGCACACAACACACCTATGAAAACCAATGCACAGGTGAACATTGTGCAGCCGTCCCAAAACCGACCACACCATTAAAACTAGGAGAACTACCCTCCTAATGTGGTTAAGAAAAAATCAAAAAAGAAGCCAAAAGGGAACCTTGAATAGGGGGGAAGAAACCAACAGTGCCCACCACGATCCCAGGTTGGAGGCAACTCTAGCAGGAATCAAAACCAAGAGCCAAGGAATGCCCAGCAGAAAGGAAAAAGGTCACCTCTACGAACAAATCATTCTTGTTCAATATGTGGTGAGTGCGGGCACTATACTCACCACTGTCCTGATCTCCCCGAGCTAAAAAATCTTCAAAGTAACCGAGGACAAGGAGGATCTTCCCTGCAACCCATTGTTATGCAAGAACCGTTCCCCCACCAAGGGATGGTTAACACTTAATAATAAAGCCCAGATGATTCCAGGAAAAACAACCATGAAATTCACATGACTAGGGAAGAAATATTTTTCCAAACACAGAATCGTAGTTACGACACCCCACTAGACTCCACTACGTTAGGGGCTAGTACTAGTGCACCAAATGCACCTTTGACCATTTCAAAGATGCCTATAGAACCATTGCCAAATATGGAAAAGGGACCTAATAGGCGAGCATGTAACTACTCCAAAGCGACCCATAATTATAGCATTGTGGACGATTTAGCTCAATCATCCGCTGTTATGTTCGTGTTGTAAGTACTGCAGTCATGCCCAAAGCAACAGATAGCCCTACTTTTTGTGTTAGGCGTTATCGACCATGCCGATACGCGCATGATGGATTTCAACTTAGACAAAGCCACCCCTAGGCTTCCTTCCATGGTCGCCTTCCAAATACCAATATCAATCCAGAATATCACTATTCACCAATGTGTCATTGACGAGGGTGCATCGACATGCATCATGTCAAAAAATGATTGGAAGAAGTTGGGTTCTCCTGAACTAAAACCCTTGGTCATAACGCTTCAAGCCTATGACAGTCGTCCCTTAACCCACGTCGGCCTCTACCAAAATGTCCCAGTCTATTTAGCTAGCAAGACAGTCCACATAGACATTGAAGTCTTGGATGCTCACCTGGATTACAACATACTCCTCGGGCGGAGTTATATGTACACCATGTCCTCCATAGCCTCCTTTGTCTTCTGCATTATGATGTTCCCCCACAAGGAACACATCATTACCGTAGACCAACTGACACACCGTGAGAAGCGTCCCCTAACCAACATGGATGTAGTTCTACCCTATGTAAATACAACCGCAGATGGTCTTTCATAGTACCAAGAATATGGACCTGGCCAATTCAAACCATCATCCGTCCTAGGGTCATTCCTAGGAGATCCTCCCATTATCCCCGAGGCATCGCCCGTTGCCACAGGGGCCCCGGTGTGCATGATGTCCACATCAAGAATCAAGGTCAGTAAAGACACAAAATCAAGTAGTAACGACACTGAGGCATTAGCCACGATAGCCTCTCTAGCCTATGCCACTTCCCAAACCCCTTTCCTCTACCCCCTAGCTGGATATGTCTCCCAGTAAGTTTTGGAAACACTGGCGTTACCCAACATATCATTGGCATTCCCAGTTTGGTACCTCATTCCCCCTTCTGCAACAGGAGCCACCAACGTTACTACCATAGGTTTAAAGCCCTTCAGCCCTGAGCAGCGCCAACCAACCCAAGAAACAGTTGAGACCGCCCCCACAAAGGAAGTTCCCATTACAAAACTGGTTATCATGGCCAAGAAAACCACAAATAGAGGAAAGAAGATGGTGATGTTCGCCATTCAAAAGGATTCACCAATCTGCGCCATATGCAATGTTATAGGCCACCCTACCCACATATGTCTGTAGTTTGACGAGTTAAAACCACTCCTCGTCTCTGAAGCAGACATCTTGACACTGAGTTCCCGTAAAAAGGAACCTACCACCAAAGGTAAAGGCAAACTGTTGCGTACCAATCATGCATGCTCTCTCTGTGGCACCTATGGACACTATACCCACCATTGCCCAGAGATACCATGATATAGGGATGCCTTACATGTGGTTGAGCGATCCTATCAGGAGGATCCCTCCATCCAATCTATCAACAATGAACTTCGTATCATCCTATACCTATAGGAAGAGCGACAATCACCAGAAAGGCTCCCCGACAGACCACCCCCCCCCCCCGGTCGAAAGGTGCGTACTCTATGATGAACTTGATCATTTCATCATTAACTGTCCAGATTTTGAAATTTTCCAACGATGGTACCCATTCCATATAGTATATCGCAGCGAAATGGACTTTCCATACTCATGTTAGATATGTGGTGACAACCACCCGATACATCATTGTCACTACGTACTGCGGTTTCACACAACTTTAGCCTATATGCGAAAAAAAATAGTCTGCCTCTCCCAAGAAGATGGCACAGACTCAGAATCCATGAACAATAGGACAACTCAAGAGGATGTGACATATAGATCCATCTTGTCGTGGACATCAGGAGGACGACCAATTAGGGAGATTCATCCCTCGCCAAGCGTCGACGATACAACACACCATATACGATTCATGTCATCATGTATCGGAACCATGACTTGAGTTGTTTGTTCATCTGCCATAGGTGTCGAGTCAGCTGCAACTACAAGAGTAGATGTCCCTACGATAGTGTAGACCCAATCTATCTGCACTCTATCAACCACGTCTGGTTCCACCACATCCATGATGGAATCTTTTCCACCAGGATTACCCCCATTCAGTATAAACCTACGCAGGAACAATCCTCCTTCGGGGCTTTGTTTCATTCGGATGAGGATATCCTAGAGGCCATGATAGATCTTGATCACCCATGGGATGCAATGCATCACCATTCGCTTTTTCTTCCCAAGAAAATGTTCAGTCCTAACAGGACAACTGAACCAGAGATTTATGCGATCAGGTCAAAAGACTTCCTGCCATCAAGGAAGGTCGACTAGTTCAAAAACCCCATCCGAGCACCCGATGCGTTCGAGGAAGGGAATATGTCAAATATTTCACCTACCATTAAGGTGAACATATCCCAAAATCTGACAACGGTCGAAGAAATCTCACTGGGGACAACATGTTCTCTAGAAGAAATAGTCTCTTACAAAAAATTGTTACAAGGGTATAGAGATATCTTCGCACGGGACTACTCAGAAATGCCTGGGCTTAGTCCTACTATAGTAGAGCACCATATTGCACCCATCTAAGGCAGAAGCAATAAAGCGAGAAATTGACAAGCTTCACAAAGTCGGGTTTATCTACCCCATCACCTATACGTCTTGGGTTTCCAACCCTCTTCTCGTCATCAAAAAATAGGGCACAATACGTGTCTGCACCAATTTCCGAGATTTGAACAAAGCTTGTCCCAAAGAAAATTACCCCACAACATTCATCGACCAAGTCATCGATGCATGTGCTAGACATGAGGCCCTATCCTTTATGGATGGATTCTCTGGATATAATCAAATCTAGATCTACCACACAGATCGGTACAAAAACCGCGTTCACCAGCCCCTAGGGCACATTTTCATACAAGGTGATGCCATTTAGCTTACAAAATTTTGGAGCCACCTTTAAAAGGGCCATGAACTATATATTTCATGACCTGGCACACCTTATCCTCACCTACTTAGATGGCTTGACAGTCTGCTCTACAAAGCACTTAGACCACCTTGAGGATCTACGATTGGTATTCCAAAGATATTGTCAATACAACTTACGCTTGAAACCCCTCAAGTGTGTCTTCTGTGTCAGTGCAGGAAGACTCTTAGGTTTTATTGCGTCCCAGAAAGGCATTCGCATGGACCAACTCAAGGTCCAAGCCATTAAAGAGGTACCTCCACCTCGAACCCTTAGAGAACTCCAAAGTCTACAAGGAAAGGCCAATTCTCTGAGATGCTTCATCCCAGAATATGCCACCTATGCTCAAGGGTTCTTATGCCTCCTTCACTAAGAAATCCCCTTTAAATGGGATGACCACGCCCAAAAATAATTTGATGCGGTGAAGGAAACATTATCCTCAACACCACCAATTAGTCCCGTAGACTACGACAAGGATTATATCCTATATCTATCAGCTTCTGAATCCACGTTGGCCTAAGTATGGTTCAAGAAGGCCTAGATAGAAAGGAGCACGTAATATATTACGTCAATAAAACCTTGTCAGGACCAGCATTGAGATATGAACCCGAACAAAATACTGCCATAGCGCTAATCTACACAGTCCAAAAACTTCACCACTACATCATCTTAAAAACCACTACGGTTGTTGCAGATATTAACCCCATTAAATACCTACTCACGCGCCACTTAATGAACCATAAGTACGCCCGCTAGATAATCATTCTCCAAGAATACGACTTATAGTGTCGCTCCCCCAAGAGCAAAAAGGCACTTGCCTTAGCAGAGTTCATTACGGACCTCCCAGGACATTCCAAGGGATCACCAATAGATGATTCACTGCCACACAAACACCTCTTCTTTGTAGCAACCAACGACCCTTGGTACAAAGACATCCTCCTATTCTTGCAAACCCAAAATTTCATACCTCATCCCCCACGAGATGATCATCAGTGCATACGCCAACAAGCCCCATGATATCTCCTTCTGGGAGATGTCTTATATCGGCGAGGCATCGACACCATTTTACGTCGATGCCTTACTCATAAACAAGTGGAACAAGCCCTAAACGACTGCCATGGAGGTGCTTGCGGTGGCCATCTATCACGAATGGCTATTGCCCAAAAAATCCTATGAGCAGGATATTTTTGGCCCTCCCTATTCCGCGACTACATCATAGTTGTTAAAATATGCAAACTATTCCAGCACTTCGCTCATAAGGCAAGAGCACCCCCTTCTCCTCTACATCCCATCATAGTAACCGACCCCTTTTGCAAGTGGGGGATCGACTTCATGACTTGCAACCCCGCCTCATTGGGCAACCATAAATACATCATTGTGGTTTTCAAGTATTTCACCAAGTGGGCCGAGGCCATTCCCAGATAGGACAACACAACATAAATTGTCGCTCGATTTATGTTTAACCATGTCATTTCCCGATTCAACGTACCCAAAGAGTTAGTCTCTGCTCACGAAAAACACTTTTAGAATGAAGTTTTTCAAGAACTATCTCATCACCTCGGATTAACCCAAAAATTTGCTTCACCATACTATCCCCAGTCCAATGGACATGTAGAAGCTATTAACAAAGTACTGAAAACTATGTTACAATGCATGGTGAATAACCATAAAACCAACTTTCACCATATGCTCTTTTCAGCCCTATGGGCATACCGCACGACAGTAAAGACATCCACTGGTTTTACTCCTTTCCATTTGGTATATGGGGTCGAGGCCGTGATTCCCATAGAATGCGAGATCCCCAATTTGCATGCTACCATCGAACTCCTTAATGACACTCAGCCTTTGGAGCAGTGCCTAGTACAAATAGAGCTTGTCGATGAAAGCCGATGACAGTTGCTGCATCATAACGAGGCCCATAAGAAAAGGGTTAAAGCGTCATTTTACCACCACATCACCCCTCGCTCATTTACCAAAGGGGAATTAGTCCTTCGCTATGATGTCGCAAAATAAGCCTTACGGCCAAGAAAGTTCGAAACCTTGTGGAAAGGACCCTACATCATCCAACACTACCTCCGACGGGGGGCATACATCTTGACAGAACCAGATGAGACTTGCCTCACTAATCCCATCAACGGCCTTTACCTCAAGAAGTTCTACTCGTAAGGGCTCCAACAACCCTTCCCCTAGAATAATAGTACACAAAAAACCACCCACTCAAAAATTTTGACTAAAAGACTTAGATAAAAGCGCTCCAAGTATCAACATGGATCACCAAAATGAGCCATATTTCGGATTTGTTGATGGAGCGTCAAGATGGTCTCAAAATTTAGCCGTAGCCACCTGGGTCATTTATCGCCTTGACCGATCACCACTATCTTCAAATGGCATGTGTATCGGTTCACCAACAAACAATTAGGTAGAATATGATGCCATCATTGGAATTATGTGTCTCGTGGTAGATATGCATATGGAGAATGCCCTGATGGAGGGTATCACCAGAGACACACACCTGTTTAGAAAATATTTGCGTGCCAAAAGATTAAGCAGAAAATTTGATTACATTACATTTTCACATGTATCAAGGAATCAAAACCAAGTAGTTGATCACATAGCTAATAATATCCTAGACTGGAATGCATCTCGAATAAACCATCATACATAAAACCAAAAATATAGACATCCATTAGCATAACACAACACATAAACCGAAATAGGTGATACATCATGTAGAGCCACAAAAAAATCTCTCATATATATATCAAAAAATATATGTATCTGAGCACAAAAAAAGTGTCGTTGGCCCTCTAGCCAGCCCAAAGATACAAAAGTCATCAAAAATACCAGAAGCGTCCTCATAACGGGTGTTGTCCCTATGTACATAATACTCTAGGGGGGTGCCCCCTCAAGAGGAGCACCTAGACCCACCACTGCTCCTAGTACCACCACCGGAGCCACTGTCACCACCATGATTTCCACTTGACGTAGAGTGGGCCGATAATCCCTCTCGTGGGCCATCACCATCTCTAACCAAACCTCCTCAAGGTCGTCCATGAAACTTCGTGCAGGCATACACTGGGTCAAGCGGTCCACTCGACCCCGGAAGTCCTCAAGAGCGGCCACCTGAGCTGTCAATACTGCATTGTGAGCCTTAACTGCATTAGTGTGAGCTCGCTCAATAGCACCTCTATTGTAGCTGAGCTGCAACCCTCACCAGAAGGGCTAGCACCATCCCCACTTGGTCCACCTGCAACACCTCCTCCCTGACCACCTCGAGGTCAGAGAAGAGGGTTGTGACCCACCAGTCGGGCCACGAGGCGACCTACCTCGCCAACATCTGCATGAGTAACCAAAATAATGTCAGTGTCAATAAAAAAACACATAAGTACATAAATACTCAAACAAATGCAGAAAAAATATAACACATACTTGCAGGTCCCCAAACATAATTGAAAGGGAGACTCATGTCTGGGTCACCCCGAAACTCCATCTTGACATACAGGTATGGCAAGAACATCTATGGATTGGCCTCAAACCAGACCTCTGTCATGTCGTTCCAATAACAACCCACCATGCCACCACTGCCTCACAGCATCATCGTAGCCCACCTCCTCATGCGTGGCTCCTGTGGCCCCCCAATAGGCACCACCACCACCAACCTCAGTAGCACCACTCGCTCGTACATGATGCTGCATAAGATACTGACATACGCAAAAGACTTCGATCCACATTGGACCTTGTTCAATTGCGACTTCATGCCATCAAAACAAAAATGGGCGAAATCGAAAAAATGCTCGCCCCTCAATTGGCGTAAAAATCCAACCTGTGGGCCAGATGCCCGATGTGGGGTAACTAACCCTGCCAGTCGGACAATAACTACCAAAGCACACTGCTCTGCCACATCTGTCACTGATGCAATGTTGATGCACCCCTTAGTAAGAGGCACACCACCACAATGCCGCATCCAGAATCTATCAAGGTTCACTCTCCCAGCAAGGAGTGGGTACCTCAGAGCCTCACCTTGAGGTAGTAACCCAGTCACAAAGTAAATATTTGTCTCAGGACGAATCACCAGGTTCATCCCACGCAGCACGAACATGTTGCACCATCTGCGCCAATGCTGTATAATGTAACGTAACAAACAGTCCTGCGACTGCAGGAACTCATTCTTAGAAAATTTCAGAAGGCCCCATACAACCAACTAATGACGCGCCCCAACATCAGTAGCTAGAGCAGTCTGGATCTAGGGCTAGTCCTTCTCTCTTTACACCAACCTGCTAGCAACACAGGTACCCATTAGGACAGATAAACACATCAAAATAGATAAAAAATCAAAATTTTATGTCATCATGGCCTTTGCATGACTGTCCCTTAAGCAGGCGTGCCCTTTTTCACCTGTATTTTTCATAGGCGCACCTTTGCACGTAAAAATGAGGGAAGAACGCACCCTCATGCACCTATCCCTCAGAATCGCGCATAAAGGAAGCACCCTTTTGCTTAGATCGCCCGCGCAATCTAGGGAAAAAAGTCACTTAGAGGTCATACAAACTTAATTTTTACAGCCCCTGACACCCTCAAACTGAAGAAATTACAATGCAGGACGTCATGAAAGTTACCTCGACATAATATCGCTAGTATCTGGTACATGGGCTAACCGCAACGGCAAGAAAGGCTTTGCAAGCACCTCTAATCTCCCAAAACTTAGCAAGTACAAATGAACAATATTAGGGCCATAATCCCATATTTATCTCCCTTTTCCAGAAATTCGGAGGTCCATAACAGGAGATCCAAATGTCCATTCCATAAATCATAAGTTGCACCATCATCAGTATGCCATGACGAACGAAAGCAATTCCAGACATTCGCTTTCTAGGAAAAATAAATTTTCAGTGCCGACAGGTATGCACCCTCCCATCTTCCTTTTCTAAAGCTCGTGATTTTAAATAATTTTTGATGAAAATAAGATTCTTTCACTTGAGGTAGTTTTTTTTGCAGGAATAACCCGCAAACTATTTACAACAGCATCCACTGATGGTTCCGAAGCAGGTATCATTCCACCCCTAGCATGATATAGTCCCAGAAAACTTTGCATATCCTAACATCATTTCTCCATCAGAAATAAACCATAGGGTCCTCATACCCGACCACGTTTATCATCACCTCACCCTACACTTGATAAACATCCGTGTTGGTGGGTAGAGCCTCCCTTCCATGGCACTCGTCACCCAATGTAAACCATATATCACAGCACAAGTGACGCCATGGCCATACCATTTTAGTCAGGGAAGCACCTCGTGCCTATCCATTCATCACACATAAGGTCAATTTTACCATTCAAACTCAAACCCCCTTCCCGAATGACCAAGATGTACAAGCATATTGAGAGCTCACCTTCATGCATCGCATTTGGCCCACCATACCTCCATCAGCATTATCCATCTACAACACTCCTCCATTTTCTTCATCAACCCTACACATGAGACCAACCAATGGGACCCCCACCCCCAGCAAAATATTGTCCTCACACCTTCAGTGAGTGAACCCTTTCATGTTTCGGGGTACCCATCTATGTGTTTTGTACAAACCAAACCTCATTATTTTATTCTTTTGGTAAGTGTACAAAGACTGCAAACGATGCACTTAGCCGCCTCGCCCTCATATTTCATATTTTCCCCAATGGAAGAAATCCCTCATTCCCCTTAGTCGGAGTATTTCACCCCCATGCATGCACCATCACGACATTCATAGCCAGTTCACACCCGCACTGGAAGTCCTATCGACTCCAGGGATTTTCCCTTCAGAAATAACTATGACTGCCACCGAGCTACTAAAATATACTCCGACCTCGAGCCACTAAATTCCCATCACTGTTTTTCAGTCACCTCTCACCAACATGCCTATGTTAAACCCATCACATCTAGGTCCTCGGCCCCTTAGGTCGGCGATCGATGGCTTAGTTAAGGCTTCCTTTTTGTTGATCTCGACATCTCTTTTCCAAAATGGAAGCGGTACCTTGGATCACCACTCCCCATGCAAAGGGGTATCCTCAGGTGGCACTGTGGGAGACATCACTGTCCATAGATGTCATCGATCCTCCTGAAATTTGACTACGACAAAAGCTTTCATGTCAATATGGTATCGTACCTTGCAACCATTGCACTTTGATTAAGATTCGTCGAAGACCCGTGCCTCCATAAGCATCTCTGTCAACAATGCTTACACAGGAAGGTCCCAGCCAGTACATATGCATATATTGCACAGCTAGATGCCATACCATGTTTACGCATATGGATACCACATTCCACCTAGGGCGTCAGCAGTCATCATCAACAACCACCAACATCACTACCACAGTAGTGACACAGACAACACATGTATCTGTCAATTTTGTTTAACTAGCCATAACATCAAGAGCATGGGACATGCCTGCCTCGTTGAAATTTTGTATATATGAAGTATATTTTGTTTGCTTGCAGGGGTCTCTTAGGCCATGGTCATCTAGGAAATGGTGTAAGGTGTTGTCAATTCCAAGATTCACGCAGGTCTCTCTCTCTCTCTGCACACAATATAGAAAAGAAACTATAATGTATTTCGGTTATACAATCCTTCCTAGACCTCACACATTAGGGGGGAATTTTTAACACTGGAAAATCGTACAATAGAAGATGGCATTAATTAATCTCAAGCCTAAGGATTTACAGGGCAGGAACACATTATGGAATCAAGAAGTATTTAAAATCTCTAAGGTTTTGAGAAAATCAGATTTGAACTAGTCTTAAATGCTAAATTGCATGCTTAATCCTTTGAGAAGAGCGCCTTCTGCGTGCCTTTTTGCTCGATAAGCACACATTCTTGGAAATGGAAAAATGTCACTTTCCGTGACCACACAAAACAAAGGATAGTTACTCCTTATATGAAGTTGCCTAAGGACAACCACCAGCGCCTCCTTAAACACTATGTGAGCACACAAAGGAATATTTGGAGCACACAATGAAATCATCCTCTCCCTTGGGTCACCATCCATCATGTCCCAAGGGAGGGAAGGAGGATTTTAAATCCCCTATATAAAGCCACCAAGAGATGAAGAAATGGTGATCACATTGTTATGTTGGCCAGAATTTCCCAAGCAATACCAGCAGTGTGTGACTCGGAGCTGGAGAAAGAGGGGACTCGATTGTTGGCCACCCAACAATCCTAGTCCATCATAGTGGAGAGAGAGGGAGATTGCATCAGAGGCAAAGCTTGGAAACCAACATCCTTGCATCGATACCTAGAGCCATTGCCTAGGGGCCCTTTAGAAAGTGAGTGAAATTTCTTCTCCATTTCAAACGTTTAATAAGAAGAGGCCTTTGAGCCATTGTTTTCATTATTATCATTTTGACTCTCTTCAATAGCTTTTGTATATTTGTGTTTTAGTTTTTAGTTTACTTTGAGCATACATTCGCATATTTTTTCCTCTATATTATGTTCTTTTGAGCTCCACCACTTTCTGCCCATGACCAATATTTTATAGTGGTAGACCACACCCCTTAAATTGGTGTGATTTCCTACACCTGTGCGTCAAATCCACCACCACAGAGGGATTGACATATGATCCTTCATCATCCTTACTTAACTTTTACCTATTGCAACTGTTGTAGGAGTAGGTTTGCAATTTTCCATCCTGAATCTTTTAGGAAATTATTTAGCATACTTATTTTGACAAATAAAAATTCCTTTCTCAGATTACTCAACTTCTATGCCTAGAAAATATTTCATAAGACCAAGATCTTTCATCTCAAATTATGTTATGAAACCAACTCCAAAAATAGAAAAGAAGAGAGATCAATGCCTTAGAAATCAACCACTTCGAGAGGGAAACCTCCAATACATTACATAAATGAAAAATTATTGGTTGATACAAATGACCAATACCTCCTTCTATATATAGGAGTCCATGAGCCCATAATATAATCCTAGCCGACCTAACAATAACAATGTAAGGGCACAATAATAACAATATTGGGGTTAAAGGGGTACAAAAATAACAATAAGGTGGCTACAATACTAATAACAAGGGACTAAACTAATAATAAAGGGACCTAACATGCCCCTCTCCTTCAAAAAAGTGTTGTCTTCAACGCTAGAGTAGCTTTGGGTGCTTCTGTATAAAATTCTCATCCTCCCATGTAGAATATTTAGTGGGTAAGTTCTTCCACTTGATGAGATATTCTGAAATTGATCAATTTCGTAGCTGTTGAGTTCTTGTTTCTATGACCCTTTCAGGTTCCAATATGATTTTTCCTTCCTCATCAAGCTCTCACAATATTGTTTGAACTAGAAGCTTTTCACCTATAACCTTCTTTAAGCATGAAACATGGAAAACTGGATGCACTCGCAAAGAAGCAGAAAGCTCCAATTTGTATGCCATAGTAGCAATATTTTGCAACACCTTGTAAGGACTATAGTACTTTGGAGATAATTTATTATCCTTCTTAGCTTGCTTGAGGGACATTTTTTTGTATGGTTGTAGCTGTAAAAATACCCAGTCTCCTACATCAAAAATTCTCTCGCTGTGATGTTAATATGCATGTTGTTTCATTCGATTTTGTGCCAAATTTAGGTTATCCTTTAAGAGTTGGAGAACTTCTTGTTGATGTTCAATGTGATCTTCCACTGCTTGAACCTTAGAATTTTCTCTTAAATATGATGTGATGGATGGTGGATGATATCCATAAAGTTCCATAAATGGGGTCATTTTTGCTGCAGTATGGAAGGAAGTGTTATACCACCATTCAACGAGAGGTAACCACTTGCCTCATTGTGTTTGTTTATCATATACAAAACAACGAAGATATCTTTCCAAACATTTATTCACTATCTCAGTTTGACCATTAGATTGAGGATGATAAGGTGAGCTATGAGCTAATTGAGTACCCAAACAAGAAAATAACTTCGTCCAAAAATTTCCAGTAAAAACGGGATCTTTGTCGCTCACAATAACCTTTGGGTTTCCATGTAGCTTTTGAATTGTGTCCATAAATGTAGTAGAAACTGTACTTGCTTTAAATATTTGAGATAATGCACAAAAGTGTGCATACTTGGTAAGTCTATCAACTACCACCATGAAGACACTCTTTCCTTTGGACTTAGGTAAACCTGTGATAAAATCCATTGAAATCTCCTCCCAACGTTGACTTGGAATGGATAAAGGTTGTAGAAGACCCGGGGTCTTATTTGTCTCAAATTTATTTTGTTGGCAAACCAAACATTCCGCCACAAAATTTTGAATATCAGATTTAAGGCCATCACAAAAAAAATCTTTCTTCACCATGTGGTAAGTTTTTAAAAATCTTGAGTGTCCTCATAAAGGAGAAGTGTGCAATTCCAAAAGAATATTTTGTTTTATTTGGGAATTCTTACAAATATATAAGCGATATTTGTACCATAAGAAATCATTTTTCCAACTAGATGTATCAGATGTACTAGGATCTTGCTCCAACTTTTGAATGAGTGTCCACACTTCTTCATCCTTCTTCCATGCATCCCTTGCTTTGGTTATGTACTTTGGTTGGATAATAGAAATGGCACAAAGAAATGCTCCCACATCTTCATTCTTTCTTGAAAGTGCATCTGCAACAAAATTTAGCTTCCCTTTTTTGTAGATTATTTCAAAGTCATAACCCAACATCTTTGTGACCCATTTTTGCTTCTCTTCTGAAGATAGTCTTTGTTCCAAAATGTGTTTAAGACTATCATTATTAGTTTTTACCTTGAAGTGTCTTCCCATTAGGTAAGGTCATCATTTATTTAGTGCATGTAGTATTTCTAACATTTCCTTAGCCTAAATAGATTTTTGTAAATACTTTCCTTTGATTGGACAACTTTCAAAAGTAATGGGTGTTCCTTCTTGCATTAAAACAACACCAATTCCATTTCCTGAGGCATCACGTTCCACAATAAAGGTTTTTGTGAAGTCTAGTGTAGCTAAGACTGGTGCTAAGAAAATTTCCTCTTTAAGATGTTCAAAGGCTTTAGTTGCTTCAGGAGTCCAAGAAAATGCATCTTTCTTCAATAATGTTGTTAGAGGTGCTGCTATTCTCCTATAATTCTTAACAAACTTGCGATAATACCCTGTTAACCCGAGAAATCCTCGCAACTGCTTTATGTTTGTGGGAAATTTCCATTCCTTAATGGCTTTAATTTTGTTAGGGTCTACCTTAACACCCTCATGAGATATAATATGACCTAGATATTCCACCTCTTATACTCCAAAGAAACATTTGGATGTTTTTGCATATAATTTTTTCTCCTGCAATAGTTTGAGCACCCTGTCAACATGTTGAACATGATCCTTCCAAGATCTGCTGTAGATTAGTATATCATCAAAAAATACTAGAACAAATTTTCTAAGGAAGGGTTTGAAAATGGAATTCATCAACCCTTGAAATGTAGAAGGTGCATTGGTAAGGCAAAAAGTTATGACCAAAAATTCATAATGAACCTCATGAGTTCGAAATGTTGTTTTCAGAATATCTTCAGTCTTTATTCTAATTTGATGATATCCTGAACGAAGATCCAACTTGGTAAAATAAATTGCTCCATGTAATTCATCCAATAATTCATCAATCATAGGAATGGGAAATTTATCTTTAATTTTGATCTTATTGAGCTCCCTATAATCTGGACACATGCGCCATGATCCATCCTTCTTCTGCACCAATACTATTGGAGCAGAGAAAGAACTTTGACTAAGTTGAATTATACCAACCACTAACATTTCTGCAATCATACATTCAATTTCACTCTTTTGGATGTAAGGATATATATAAGGCTTGATGTTTGGAGGAATACTTCTTGGAATCAAATGAGTAGCATGATCATGATCACGAATAGGTGGGAGTCCTTTGAGAGTTTCAAACACCTTGGAATGATTGTCCAAGACTTTTTGGAGATCTGCAGAAATAAATGATTTTGATGTTGGAACTTCTAGTGAGCATAATTGTGCAATTATGCCTCTTTGTTCTTTCTTCAGAAGCTTTGTCATGACATTAGAGCTTATTATCTTTCCCGATTTCCCTGTGATACCCCGTAATTCAAATTCCTTCTGGAAAAAATTTCAAGAAAAGTTCTTGAAAATTAAAAGCTATCGTCCCCAAAGATTGTAACCATTGTACTCCTAGTACAACATCAACACCTCCCATAGGAATGGAAAGAATTGGACTATTCAATACATATTCCCCCATGGTTAGCTTGATATTATGGCATTTTCAAGAGAAATTTATAGTTCCTCCATTTGCAACCATCACTTGACATTTTGGTGCTGGGTATAGGAAACAATTCAATTCCTTGGCTACCTTACAATGAATAAAATTATGGGTACTACCTGAATCAATCAACACTATTACCATTTTCTTCTTGATATGTCCTTCTATCGTGAGAGTTTGAGGAGTGGTACTTCTTGCCAATGCATTACACGATATGGTCGGACTCATTTCTTCCTCTTCTAGGGTTGGTTCCTGGTGTATATCCTCTTCTTTTGAAGATTCATGTTAATTTTCTTCTTCTTCTTCACAATATATGTAAAATAATTTCTTCTCAGCACACTTATGACCTTTATTGTATTTTTTATCACAACTAAAGAAAAGCCCTTTTTCTCTTTTTTCTTCCAACTGTTGTGTTGTCAAACTTGTAGGTTGTGGAAGTCTAGGAGTAACAACACTTCCATCGTTATATATGTGAGTGGTAGTCTTCTTTGTTGCCATAAATTTACATTCAATTTTTCTTGCCAACCTGAATGCCTTTTCCAATGAATTAGGTTCCCAAACATGAAATTCATGTTGGATGTTATCCTTTAAAGTCCCTATGAAGACATCAATCATGTGTTCCTCTAGAATATCAGTTACCCTTATATTCAATTTTTGGAAGTCCTCAATGCGCTCCACCACTGAACCCTTTTGTTTGAGATTTATCAATTGGCTAAAGAAGGTGTTTCTTTTTTTATCCTCATAATGTGCTATCATTTACTCCATAAAAATTGACCAAGTGAAAATGTGTTTATGGGATCAAAGCCATCGATACCATACAAATGTATTTTGTTCTAAATGTAAAGTTAAAATGCATACCTTTTGTGTGTTTTTCACATTATTGAGATCAAAATATTGCTCCATCTATAGTATCCATGTTATGGGATCCTTGCCATCAATAATGTGGTGGTTCTTCCATCCAACATTAGAGTTTATGAAATCACGATTAACATTTATTTTGTTCTCATCATGAGTTTCATCTACTATATTTTTTCCATTAGGAAAAATTTCTTGTATCAACTTTTCCAAACCTTAGATATCTACTTTTAGATCATTCTTCATGTTTTCCATGTTGTCTTTCATTTTTTCATCGATATTAGCTTCCATGTCATCCATCTTAGCTTCCATGCCATCCATCTTAGCTTCCATGCCATCCATATTAGCTTTCAAACCATTAATCTTAGCTTCCACACCTTCTTCAAACCATCCATCTTAATTTCCACGTAATTCTTCAAAACTTCCATTTCATTTTTTGTTGCTCTTTGTGATAGCGAAATTTGGCGCATTTTCTCTTCTAATTTTGATATCTCATGTTGTGTTTCTTCGTCTTCATGAGTCATAGTAGAGATTTATGAGGGCTTAATGGGCGTTGAATTGTTTTTAGGGGGGATTTTAGAACCCAATACTGATATCTATTCCTTAATATGCCCTTGGAATAAATTCAAACTATTTTTTTTTCAAACGAGACTTCTGTAATTCGAAAAAAATACACACCTTTTTCAACAATAAGGTGCCTACACTAATAACAATAAGGGACTAAACTAGTAATATAGGGACCTAACAAATTATTTCTTCATGGTTGTTTTAAATTCATCAAATTCAATATGACCAATATAAATCATGTCATCCACATATAAGAAAACAATAAAAAATTGTCCATGTTCATTTACCTTTATGTACAAGGTAGGGTCAATTTTTCTTTTGCAAAAACCATTCTTGATCATGTAATTATCAAGTATACTATAACAGGATCTTGGTGTTTTTTTAATTCCATGGAGCGTTTTCTTCAATTTATAAGCTTTATCTTCCTGACCTTCAACTTCATAACTTGGAGGTTGTTGCACATATATTTCTTCTTCTAGAATTTCATTCAAGAAGGATATTTTCACATCCATATGATACATTTTCCACTTTCTCCGAGTTTTTTTTGCTAAGACTACCCTTACAACTGTATCCAATCTAGCTACTCGAGCAAATGTTTCTCCAAATTTTATTCTTGGTTGCTGCGAGAACCCATTTTCTAAAAGTTTTTCTTTAGATCTGTCAATTTCTCCTTTCTCATTCAACTTTGTCTTGTACACCCATTTGAAACCAATTATATTTTTACCTTCTGGAAAATCAACCAAATGCAAAGTATCATTCTTCTCAACAACATATATCTCTTCATCCATATCTTACACCCAATTTTCATCTTTCATAGCTTCCTAAAATGATGATGGTTGGAATGCCAACAATGGAAAATTTGAACTAACTTCCAAATAATCTTAATTATCTTTCAGACTTCTCATTTTTATCTTACCATTGTTTGATTTATCGCCTGACAGGTTGCTAGGAAGATCCATGTTCCTCGTAATATCTTGGAGTCTTTGTTGGTGTGACTTTGATTGGTGTCTTCTCTTGTAATTATTGTTGCTCTTTTTCTACTACACCTTCTTCTTCCATGAGTGGTACTCTTACATCAATTGTTTTGTCTACAGTCCCATTCCATGACTCATGTTCTTTGAACACAAAAAAATGTTTATTATGGTATTCTTGGTGACAAGTTTATAAAAATTATAATCTTTTGATTTCTCACTATAACCATTAAATATGCATTTTTCACTTTTATCATCCAAATTGCCTATTATCTCTTTAGTTACATGTGCATAGGCTACACATCCAAACACTCTAAGATGAGATACATTGTAAGACATACCTGAAAATGCTTCTTTTCACACTCTATTCATGACACTCTATAGGAGATCTATTTATCACACAAACATCACATGCAACTGCTTCTGACCAATACTCAAATGACAAGTTTCTTCCTTTCAACATCCTTCTTTCCATGTTCATATTTGTTATGTTCTTTATCTCTGTTACACCGTTATGTTGTGGTGTGTATGTATTTTTAAACTACCATCTAATTACATGTTGTTTGCAGTAAGCATGAAATGCCTTCAAGTCATATTCTCCACCATGGTATAACCTCAACATCTTGATCTGACGTTCACTCTGGTTCTCTCTTAAGGCTTTGAATTCTTTGAACTTTGAAAAAAAATTATACTTCTTCTTTAGGATGTAAACCCATGTCTTTTTACTGAAATAATTAATGTAATTGGGGAAGTAACAACTTCCACCAATGAACTATGTTCTCATAGTTCCACACCAGCATGTATGAAGTAGCTCTAGTGGTTGTTTTGATGTGTATACAACTCCTTTAAAAAAAATCTCATGATGTTACTTTACCAAGATGCAACACTCACAAGTTCTAGAAGGTTCTTTGATGGGAGGTAATCCTCTAACCATATTCTTTTGCTGTGACAATATTAAACCAGAGAAATGTAAATGTCCAAAATGAAAGTGTCATAACCAATAATCATTAGAACATGAAACCGTAAAATAATTGTTCTGATGACTGTAATTCATTATTAGAGGAAATATATTGTTCCCCTCCATTTTCATCTTGGCTATAAGTTTCTTTCTTGGAGGCTTATCATATATAACACACTCTTTTCCCTAAAAAATAACCTTGTATCCTTTCTACATTAACTCATGAACACTTACGAGATTATGTTTGAGACCAGGAAAATAATATACCTTTGTGATAGTCTTTGGCTCCCCCTACATGGTCAAAATTTTGACCACTCCTTTTCCATATACATCCATAGTCTTTTCAATGCCCAACTTCACCTTTGTCTCAACAAATTGATCCAGGTTTACAACTAAATTCTTGTTTCCTGTCATGTGGTCATTTCAACCACTATCTAAAAGCCACACATTATCATAAGGTTCATGCATAGTATGGCAAGCTAGTAACATGGAGTCAGTATCTTCTATGGTGACATTATCTCTCTATTTTACTTGATCAATTATCATCTTCCTGCAATCACGGGCATAGTGACCAAATTATTGTAATAATAACATCTCACCTCAGATTTGTTAGCTCTTTCATTGTTGTTGACGCTTATGCTATTGATTCCACTTTCTTGTTCCTTCTCTTATCTACCATCTCTCTGACCACCATGTCTTTTTCCTCATCCTCTGCCTCGACCTCTATCTCTTGAGATAGAAACCTGGCTTTTAAATGTTGTTTCAAAGGTGGAATCCTTATTCTGTCTATCCTTGCTTCATGGGATAAAATTGATCCCATAAACTCATCAACTATTAGCATTTCCAAATCCTTGGATCCTTCTATTTCTTCTACTATAGCATCAAATTTGGTAGACAAAGATATGAGCACCTTCTCAACCACTATTTGATCTTTTATGTCACCTATAACATCCCTCGTGAAAATTCTATGTAATAAAAGTCAATAAAGGAAAAATAATAACCAAGGGCATGGGACACATATTCCAAGTTGAATGTTGGGAAAAAAAAATCCTAGTGTGGGTGTTCATATGGCTTATTATGGCTATGGAAATTGGCAAAGTCAATGGCTAAGGATTTAGGAATGAAAAGTGGAATCTATTTATGAAAATAATGGAAAATATGATAAAAGGAAGGTGAAAGGTCACAAGTTGCATGTGAGGAGTAAAATCAAGGAAAATAACGAAAAATGAAGAAAATAGAGGCCTCATTAATAAAAATGCTTCTGAGGATAACTTGGTAACCTTTTGTCAGTTCAGTTTTGGAGCTCTCATTCTATTCTCTCTCTCTCTCTCTCTCATACTCTTGGAAAATTATAGTGTTCTTGGAGCACTCTTGGAGAGTGTGGCATACTTGGAGTTTTGGAGCAAGAAGGCAAAGAAAGAACACGAAATAAAAATAGGACATCGTGATCAACAACTACATCAAATTATGTTTGCAGGTACTGAGTTGCTTGTATGTTTTATGCACTAGTTTTGACATGCATGGCATATGCACGTGGTTTATTGATCATGATATGTCATTGGCATGGAGGGTTTCCTAGATTGATAATAGATTTTATTAGTCTTTCCATTTCCTGGATAGCCATGGTGTTGTGGGTTCATTTCATTGTTTTTTTCTGGTTGGTTCTCATGTTCCTTTAGTTATGGGTTGAGTTACTAGTTCCTGGAGCCTTGGTTGGAAAAAATATTTGGAGCCCTGTAACAGCTTGGGTTGAGTTACTAGTCCTGGAGCTTTGGCTGGAAAAATGCTCTGGAGCCTTTCATGGGTTGAGTTACAAGTCCTAGAGCCTTCCTTGGAAAAATGATCTAGAAACTCGACAACAAAGTGTGGGTTGAGTTACTAGTCCTAGAGCCTTGGTTGGAACAAATTCTCTAGAGCCCTCGACAGCTTGGGTGGAGACCAATATGGTGATGGTTGTTATGTTCGGTTATGAGTTGGAATAATTGGTTGAGGGTTGAGGCCGTTTGGACTCTATAATGCATGGTTGGGTTTGGATTGATGATTTTTATGATATCCCACATTCATGCTCGGAATATTGTGTTAGGGCTCCTTATTTTCCCAAGACTGAGAAAGGAAACCAAACATGTAACCACAAACCAACTTTCAATTTGGTAGCTAGCCCTACCAAATCAGAGAGGGATCTCTCTATATCAAGCTCACAGATGATGGAAATGACTAGATAATAATTATTTTAGGCTAGTTAGAAGCTCAATAGGGTTTTTTTTTATCTAGGTTTGATTGTGGTTTGTTGGGAAAAGAAGCATCAGGTTTGGAAACTAAGAAAGTATCCCAAAATGATCAATTGCAGACATAGTATGAGGCAAGGTAGGTGAGATCAATGACACATTTGGTTTTTAATTGTATTGTGGTGAAGAGGAAATCACTTAAGAGGTTATGTGAGCATAATAAATTTACTTATTCAAAGGATGAAACACTTAGATGTTTATCTTAAATAAAAACAAAGCATAAAAAAATGATTTATGTTTCAAACTTTAAAAGATAAAGCATAGGAAGAAAGTATATGGTTGCTTAAATAATTTGATCATTGGATGCATAAGAAAAATAGAGAAAAACATTATCACTAACCACATCACAAGAATCCCATAAAAATAGCTGCAACTGCATGTAAATTTCTTCTGCAAATAGTCAAGTACCCTAGTGCCAAAAGAGTATGAACTTCAAATATCCAGCCCTCTCAATGACTTAATTATGAGTACATATAGAAAATAAAACAATATTCCACCTCTAGGGGCTGAATCCTAATCCATATCAACCCATTAATGAACATAATGACTCATAGCCTAATCCTAGGGAAGTTAAAAAACAACTTTCACTTTTTTAGCTAACTAGTTGAGCTTTTCTCTAAAGTAATTAATCATAAGACTATTTTACAAAGATGATCATTAATAGGCCTATTAACCATAAAAAAAATCATGAGTTAGTTTTTACATCGAACATTTTGACCTTTGACCTCCATGTGTCAAGAAAAATCATCAAACCGAGAATCGTAGCAAAATTTCTCTGAAACGCAGCAACATTAGCAGAACCGCAGCAAAAATTTGGAGGATGATTTAGAGGCCTTCCCAGATGATTTTTTGGCTGCAAAAGGTGTGGTTGGAAAGATAAATATGTCTAATACACAATAGATTCATCAAGCACTTTAAATACTAACTCCAAACCCTTGATTGAGTTCAAATCAAACTATCCAAAAGTCCAGCAAGTGGTCTGAAAGGGTGGCAAAAAGGTAAAAATAGGCATTATTTGGTCAATTTCTAAAAATTTGTGCATTTTTAAGCATCCCCATGAAATTTTATAGCATACTTATGCTATTAGCCATCTGAAAATCCTGAAATTGTGAATTTGGACCTCTTGAGAAAAAGTGTAGCAAGTACTCGCACATTTCTGTAGATTGCCTTTTACTGTGTGCACAAAAAACATTATACACTCAAAATTTTGGTATTTTTATTCTCTGTTTTCTTTTATGATTTCAAGACACCAATGAAGCATATTCCAAAAGTTTCAGGTTATCCTTCTTTTGGAGTTTTCTTAGGGTCTTCTTGAGCTTCTTCTTCATATTCTTAACCCTAACCTTGCAAACCATGTTTCTTGCATAGTAATGCCTTGCCATATTCCTTTGCATAGTGGTATTCCTATTGGCATTTTTCAATATATTTTCCAAATGTTCATTTACTACCCGAAGCCAATACTCCTTGTATTATTCAATTTTAGCAATTATGATTTCATTTATGTCTTTGTGGGCTTGAGGAGGAGATGGCTTTTTTTCATGTTTTTCGTTTCTTGCCGCTCCTATAGTTTTAGGCATTCTTAGTTGCACCTGAATGTATTTGTCTTCCAACTGCTCCACATCAATGATGGCCTTACCCTTATCCTTTTCTACCACAACATATACCTTGTTGGATGATGGATGGTCCCCTTGTGTTTTTCTTTGCAACAATAGGTTTAGTTTCAACTACCTATTTTCTTGTTGCAAAAAAGACACCATGAAATTTTCCTTGGCAATATCATCTTTGAGCTCCCTAATCTCTATCTCTCTTTTTTATTGTGTCTTCAACTACCTTATCTTCATGGTGTTTTTCTAGGTCAGCCACCTCTAAATCAAGAGGCTTGTTCTTCACTGTGAAATGGTGTATCATTTTTTCCTCTTGATGATTCTTGTCTCATAGTGCCAAGCCGAGTTCCTTATTCACTGATAGTCTTCCTAGGAAACATCTTTTCTTGAGCCCTAGTTCTAGGTCTAGTCATGTATTCTATTTTAGAGGCAAACACCAACCTCTTACCTATGTTATAGGTCTTTGAAATTTATACTCTAGGTTGTGTCTTTGTCACTGATGGCTTGTTTTATGAGCCGAATTCCTGTGGCCTAGATGATGCTAAGGGAGTTATCTGACTCTTTAGGTGATTTGAGGCAGGTATAAGAGAATTTGCCTCCAAGAAGGTCTCCCATGGCATGTTGATATGTGCCAGCTGTTGGAGGACTATTTTTTTATCAAGGCATGATGAAATAAACTACTTGAATGATCATTTCCCTTTGACTACACCTTCTCTTGTCATTTTAACCAAAATTATGAATAGGTAGTAAGGTAAGTTGAGTGACCTTTGAGAAGTAATATCCATCAACAACTTGATGTGGTATTGATACAATCTGCCAAACCTTCCCTCACAAGTGAAGTATTTCATGATAGTTCTCATCAAGGGGTTTTACTTGTCCAACAATTTTCTGCTAGGAAAGATATGAGAAGGGGAGTCTTTGTATTGTGATTTCAAGAAAGACTTATAGTGTTCAATGTCTAAATACATCCCCTTGAAACAAATATCTCCTTCATTATGGATTGTAGTAGTTGAAGATATAATTTTTGTTGAAACCATGAAGCTTACCCATGCAATTGTGACATTATCTCTTCTAAAATTGATAGCAAATAAACTTGTTAATTCATGGTTATAACTCACCTCCTGCACTTTCTTACAAAACCCTAGGCAGCCTACCTCTTCAAATAACTTCCTTACAAAATATGATGCATTGACCTCCTTCATATGAATAGGCTCATATCTTGAGATCTATCCTCCTTTTAATTTCTTCTTTTCATTGTTCTCTACCATGTTTGACGTAGTTTTTGACAGGAAACCCTAGTCTTACACAAGAATGGGTAAGGGGACTTGAGCTGCAAAAGAGGGGAGAAAACGCAGCAAGTTGAGAATAAAGAATGGAGGGGATGGAGGGCAATAACTATTATGAAAAAATTATGGGGAGTAGGGAATTTTTTTAGGAAGACAATGAAAGTGAATTTCCTCAATTTGAGTGAGGGAAAGGGATTGAAAAAAGAAAAAACACAACCCTAGTCTAGAAATGCAACAACTAGCTAGGGCAGTGAGAGAAAATGATGAAATGACTGAATTTAAGTGTGGTAATGGTGGGAAATGTCTGATGATGGATATTTATGATGTGTAGGCTTATAAAATAGGAAATTACAACAAATCTAAAGACCAAGAAATCACAAAAGCACAACAAAAACACAGTAACAAACCCTAGGGAAGGATTTTATCAATTTTGTGAAGAAATTGATTGAAGCAAAGATTTGTAATGGTCCCACTTACTTGTTTGAAGTTTTTTCAAACAATGAGATGGACTTTGCACCTATTCTTTCCCTCCTTATGTCTCCAAAACAAAAGCACATCAAGTTGCCAGAAACGCAACAAAAGCATAGCAAGCTGATGAATTGAGTAATTTGGTGATATAATCTGAGCTTCTGATGGTTGTGGAAATTTTTGAAATGTAAGAGAGGGGCTCTTGAAGACTTGGAAGGATAGAATGAAATATTAAATAGATTTATTTCTCTTTATAGCTCAAAAAACTCGATTTTGGCTCATGACATCATGTGTACTTTTGAAATAAATAATTTTGACTGATGTGACTACAACATAATTCTTCAAATGGAAATGTTACCTTCTTTATTTAATTCCCTAATTTTCCAACTCCCATGATGGTGACCCAAATAATGGACATGTCTCTCTTTTTTCTTTTGATGACTGAAATTATGATGAAAATCAAATCTAAATCCTAGACCATGACCTATATGATAGAAAATTAATTGTTTTGATGACCTAGGACACCTAAATGATGACATGACCATGATGAGTGATGATGACCATGAGAAAGTGGAGGGAGTAGCACTAACCTAGACAATGACAAATGATATTTGACAATGAAGAGATGCCAAATTTTATTTGGAAAAAATATTTGAAAATATTACAATTTGACCTAATCACCCTATAAATCATATAGAAAGGGTACATTTGATCACAGGTGACTCATAGACACTAAAATTGCTCCAGTTGGGGCTAGAAGCTCCTTTAGGAGGTGTCTAGAACACCGTAGACCAGGTAGCCTCATCCATTGGGCATGGATTCAAAATAAAACACTTGACACTCAAATGACTAACTAACTAAACTAAGAAAAATAAAAACTAACTCGACTTGACTCAAAAACTGATGTTACTTTTGAAATTTAAACAGAAAACAATAGTTGATCAGAGAAACCTTATGGCCTTATCCTTGGGCTTCAAACTTCTTTGATAAATCATTTATTATTTAACAAAAAATAAAATGTTATTTACAATGGAAGTAAAAATGTTTCTTGAATATCAGGTAAGATAGTGTTTGAGGAGCCTACAATTCACCGTTCCTCCTAGAATTTATTGTCCATCAAGATCTTCTAATAAGTAAGCAGTATTCCCTCTGAATACTAAAATCTTGTAGGGTCATTTCCATAAGTTCTCAAACTTACCATGTTTTCCCTTGTCCTAATTTTGGGCATCCCACCAGAGAACGACGTCTCCCAAGTTAAAATCATCATATTTAATTTCCTTGTCAGGCGGAAACGTGAAGTTGGGTTACACTTTTGTGAGAATCGGGGGCGGAATTTTTTTTTCAACAATAGTTCGGCCGAACATTTTTCAAAGTTCGGCCAAAATTTGTAAGAGTTCGGCCGAACTTTCTTATAAAGTTCGGCCGAACTCGTGATTCTGTTTAGATTGACGACACACTGATGGCGTGGGCAAACAAAATTTTTGCCAGAGGTTGGAAAACCGGCAACAAAATTTCGGCCGAACTTCTAAAAAACTTCGACCGAACTATGATTTCAGCCAAAGTTTTACTTTTAAAATAGTTTGGCCGAACTATTTTCTATAAATGAATCGCCCGCGAGTTTTGACGGTTTACAGTTTTCATTGTGCATGCGTTTTTTTTCGCTCTGTCTGAGTTGTTGCTGCTACCGTCCGCTGTGGTGCTCCTACCATCCCTGCTCGTCGAGTTACTCTGCATCCAGAAGAACTTCTCGGGTTTGTCACCAAGCTTCTCGCCTCTTTCGAAAAATGCCGAATGCCGAATGCCGAATTACATTGAATATGTCACTGTTTTGTAGTAAAATTTTGAAATTTAAACACTAGACATTGCAGCGTCACAGTTCTGAGTTTTATCTTTTCTGTTAACGTTATAAATTCAGAATTGAGAATAAAAAACATTGATTAAGAATTGAGAATTTAATTTTGTTTAGATTCTTATGAAAATGAGGTTCATAAAACCCCTTGGAACATGTAAAACCAAATACATACACACTGTTAATATTAAACTTCACTGCACATGTGTTTGCTTTCTATGTAAGGTAAAATACCTTCATGGATTATAGTTTTGATCTGTTGTAAAATTTTTAATTGAGTACCATATTAAATTTAACTATGCCTAGCCAAGCTACAGAGTCTTCAAGGTAAGTTTCGATGTGAAATGGTACCATGTACTCCCTTTTTTCCCTTATCCAGACATCTTCCCTCATCCCAAGCATTCATTTGTTTGAAGCGACATCCGACGATGGTAATGTGAGAGTTGGTTTCAGTAAATAACCTTCGCCTCCCACTTTGCGTCAGGCTCGCCATTCTGTCGTCAATTTCTAGTGTCTAGGTTGTGCTCTATGCCTTTCCGGTCTTCAGGTTTCTGGCTACCATCCCTGATTCCTTTCAGGTAAACATTTTGAATGGCTCTGTTCTTCAGTTTATGCCTGCCAATGTTGGTAGCTTCATTCTCTATCTGTGCTCATGGATATTTATTCTTCAAGGAGGAGTTTTTTAACATTGATATATGGATTTAATGGTAGTTGGTTTTTATATTTATAAGGTGAAATCACTACGATGATCAAACATGTCTATATATAATCGAATTTTTCTTGAATTAAATTTTGAAAAAGTTTTTAGTGAATCACTTTACCGCTGCTGCCTTTTTCCAGTGATCAGAATATAACATTTTTTTAAGGGAGATATATTGTTCTAATCTTGGGTAGACTATTTTCCACTGGTTATCAATATAACATTTTCTTAAGGGAGATATAATGTTCTAATATTGACTGTGTACCACTGAGAGTTGCTCCAAATGCAATTTTTTCAACTGAGAAAAAAAAACAGTTCACATTTGTTCAGAAACTCTGTAGGTTCACTCTGGTTCGAAATATTTTATGATAGTTTTCATCGTGCTCTTCAAATATTTTTATTGGAATTTATCCTTTTAAAATCTGGTGATGGCCTGAAGATAAATTTTTGCAGTGAACATAGCAAATTTTTATGATAGCCACTATTCTGAAAATAGTGATTTGACCGAAAATATTGCTTTGAAACACATTTCCCAAGCAGATACAATGTTCACAGTCCCATTCTTGAAACCCTTTCTTGGAGTCTCTCTCTAGCTAGAACTGCACCTACACTCTGCAACTAGCCAAAAAACAGATTTGAAATATTTGACTAATTTTTAATATAATTGAAATTCAAAATCAGATGATTTTCTCCATGCTAGATGCAGTCCTACCTAATAAAATGTGTAGTAATGCTTTTGGGAAACTCATTCTACCTCTAGAAACTCTCTTTGGAGACTACCAGCTACTCGCACTCTTGCCTACAACATGCACTGACTAACTGGGTTGCATAGCACTACCACTAGGGAACTTGTTCTTGCCTCTTTTGTTGGAAATATTTGCCTCCCTTCTTGAGTGGAATGTTGGAAACCTGTTCTTTCTTGAAACCCCTTCTTGGAGTCTCTCTCTAGTTAGAACTACACCTACACTCTGCAAATAGCCAAAAAACAGATTTGAAATATTTGACTAATTTTTTATATAATTAAAATTCAAAAACAGATGATTCTCTCCAAGTTTTAATTGTTTAAAATATGATTGTTTGAGCAACTCTTTCTCTAGGATACAAGAAGGCTGAAAGAATTTTTTTCTTGTATATTTGATGCTCTCCATTATTATATAAAAGGATTTTTTTGCTTGTATATTTTTATGCTCTTTGCCATAGTAATGTCATAGTGTATGAAGTTTTAAATTGTTTTTATTATTTTTATTATATGTTGGATGTGATTTTGATTGAAAATGCTTCTTTTTTATTTATTAATTAAAAAAAAATATTAGAAAATTTATTGCTTTAAGCCTTGGAATTTACAATCAAAATTAGAAAATGTATTTATATCTAAACTATTTATGAAAAGTTTAATATTGTTTGATTTTCTCTACCATGTCCTTTTTACATATATCTAGAATAATATTATTTGTAGTTTCCGATTTTTTGTAACATTTAACTACCATAATCAAAATCTATAGAAATAATAATCTAACATTATAATATCTTGAAATGGAGCTAGCCAACTCAAATATAGTATTGCAAATCCCTGGCTAAGTTAGATGAGGAGGCTATGTATTACTTAGTATTGTATCCATATTGGGGTTGCAAGTTCTATGGGTTCAAAAGAACACTTGCAAACAATTTTTTTCCATATGACCTCTCTTTTTCATAGATAAATTTCATTCTTTTAGCCATTATGGATTTGAGAAAAATGCATCCTGATAGGCCAATAAAAAGCCTTAACAATGAATTAAACATGAACAACTATTAAATATGGGTAACCAAGTAGCATCAAAACAAACAACTAAATCACCAAGGCTAGTAGTGATAAATAATAAACATTCTAGGATACTTAAAAATTCCATGTAAATAATTTTTTTACCTAAAATCACTAGATGGTGAGGCCCATAGCAACAACTGCAAAAGAAATGCAATATAAGCAATCAAACTACACCAACAAAACATATGGTCTTGAATGAGGTTTTGGATTCTTTAGATATAAATGTACACAGTGGCAATGTATCTTATATAAAATTTTAATCCATGTGCTTAACCTTAACATTGACACAAATGGAATACAATTTTACTCATTTCTTTATGATCTAGAAAAATATTTGGATGAGTATTGCCCACATATCCGAAGTCAAAAGGGATAGATTAAAAAGGGATGCTCCGGTCATCTATAAAAGATAAATTAAAGAAGCATGACATGACATATTAGTAATGCAAATTAGATATGCGTACCAATTATGTTCATATAACACAACAAATAGATGATTCAATACAAATGTCACATAGAAGTCATATTTATCTCATGGGCCTTCAACTTAAATTATATATCTAGCATTACATTAAGCTATAGGAGATAAATCAAAGAATCATTTGAATGTAAATTAAACATGTGTAATAATTATGTCCTTTAGTTCAATAAATAGATAATAATTTTCAAAATCCATATCTAAGCTATATTTCATCTAAGTAGCTTTCAATTTAAACTTATATCTAATGTTAAATTATAGAAAAGAATAACAGTAATTCAAACTTCAAAATAATATTTAGAGTTAGTATAAAATGTGACATAATTTTCCTGCGTGGAAAAACATAGTTATTGAGAGTTCAAAACTCATGCATTTGAATAGAAAATGGGTATACGAATGAGCAAGTAGATTTTTTCTAGAAATGAGGAAGTGAAGGTTGATAGAGAGCCACACAAAATTGCAAATTCATAGCTCAACAAAATTGTTAGATCCTTTTAAAGAAAACATATTTAATCAACTTTCATTGAAATATATGATAAACTCAACCCAATTTTATGAAAAGTAGTATACCATTTTTTACATAATTTCACATAATACAAATAGATAAAAAAAAATTTAAGTATTGTTATAAAGATTTAACTATCCATCAAGAGATGGCCAAGTGATTGAGACAGGGCATCATCACAATAAAAAACCAAGTACAAATTGTAGTAATCCTAGAATCATGCTTTACATAAGGTAAAATTGGGGAACTCATGACTTGTACTATAGATAAAGAAACATTTACCCTTACCAAAAAATATATGATAAAAATTGACAAACTACATAAGCTTAAGCTTAAGGGGATATAATCCTTCTTGCCTTCCATATAGAGAATGAAAATGATTGTTCCAAGTCTCATGTTGCTTCTCATGTTATTTTATAAACCTTGATTGGAAAGAAAAATAGGAGGGTAGAAATGTAAGAAATATAAAACATAATGAAACACAACGTAAGAAATAGAGAACATAATGAAACACACACATACATATCTCTAGACAATTAACACAATTATTTTCCTAGGAAATCCTTATATGGGAGAAAAGCAACCCTAAAAAGTAATGATCATCTAGACTCATTTTTCCCTGGGAAATCCTTATGGGAGAAAAACAACACTAAAATGTAAACATGCTCTACTCTCTCTTTTCTGGTATGGAAAATATGTAAGTACAAAGAAAGAGGTAATCTCTCTAGATTTAGCTAAGACTTTTAGCGTGTAAGTTTGATATAAAAACTTAACTTCATACATTTTTCTCTCTAACTTCACACTCCTATTTGTATTTTCAACTATGGAACAAAATACAATAACAAAAAATGGAACTCTTATTCCTCCTAGTGGCCAAGTATTTAACATAGCGTGATAGCCAACTAGGTGTAAGATTTGACTCTGTCAACCATTAACGAGGTTTGTGATTTTAGACCTTTTAGAGTCTTGTTAAAATTCCACATGTAGCTAGCTTTCCATGCATGAGTAATGGGGCTAAAATGTCATTCTCTCGTACCATGGTGGTCAACATGATAGGTCATCTTACTAAAGGCATAAATTTTGAATGAACTTCGTTTGATGTTTTTCTTGCACCATTGGATATGTCTTTAAGTGTAGAATAATGGTCAAGATTTCGGCACAAGGGATAATCGTTTGACCACCAGAATTGTCATTTAATGCCTCAAAATGACTCCAAAAGGTTTTAGACCCCAATTCTCCACCCACCATTAAAATGACCCTACAAGTTGATTCTTTCAATTTTTTCACTCTATAAGCATCAAAATATATGAAAAATAATATAATTATCCAATCTAGATCATTATTTAATAATTTGTTAAAATTATGAGCAAGATATACATCATGGAATTTAAATAAATAGCGTTAATTCATTGAACACCCTTGTACATTCCTTGTTGATACTTTGAAAGTAATATGTTTTGAAAAATAATTTGTTTATGGATTCTATTTTCCACATTCTCTCAACCATATCAAAAACATTCTTATAATATTTGAAACCTAAGGTCTTTCCCATACCAAAGTATGTTCTTTTAAAACATGTTTTCTTGGTGATATGGGTGATTTAGAAATGATTGGGAGAGCGAAATTCCTCATTTAATATGTACAATATGTTTGGTTCATGCCACTAAGCAAATAATTGTAAATTCAACTGAATTTTAATATAACCAACTAAATCCAGCAAAAAAAAATAAAAATATTTATGTTAGGGTTGTGGATTCAGGCATTGAAACAACACACCATGATATTTCAAATTTAAAAATAATGGTTTGAGTACTAGGTAGCTCAGAATCCTATTTGTTTTCAAAATAAGGATGCACTCCCATTTGATTCTCATGATTAGGTTGTAATCATAAGGCTCTCGTTCAAGAGTGGACCTTCCCAAAATCTTGTGACGTCTTGTCACAAACAAAACCATCAAATTGAAAACACATCATGCAAGAAACATAGCTCGCTGACATATCATTTTTCTCCTTCAAAGAAAAAAAAATTCACATCATGTGAATATCTCCATGTACTCTTACATATTGGTGTACAAAACCATCAACCAAACACAAGTCGACAAAACATGCATCTTCAAACAACTGACTCTCAAGTCAAATAATAGAGCTCATGTACAAATTTACATATTTGTTGCATTTAAGTGTGTCAACATAACTCTAATTTCAACATCTTGCTTCATGCAACATGCACCATACTTTGAATTTGCAAAGAAATTCATGAAACATCAAAATACATGCAAGGCCTTAATTGGATAAGAAATCTAACCATCTGTTAGCAAACCATTTCAATGTCGCTTCTTTTAGCTGCACATCATCATGTGAATCATCTTGAGCCTCATAAATTATGGAATCATCTTTTCCATTCTTGTCGTTATCTCTTTCCACCTTCTTCAAATGTTGTGGATGACTTGTTGGATACAAAGTCCAACACTTGTCCACAAGGTGACCTTTCTTATGGCAATGAGTAATAAACAATTGCATCTTATTTTCAACATCATTTTCCTTGTCCAATGGGCCTTTGAATTTTTGCCTCATTTATTTAGAAAGTTTCAATGTGCATGGATATCTTCTTCCAACATCTATAAGCATTATGATTATTCAAACCACAAAAGGAACATGTGAAAGTTCTTTTATATATCTTATGTGAATATTTACCATGTTTATCATAATCAAAAGCAATTTGATTAAAGGCAAATTTATACCTTGAACATTCACCATTGTCGCCTCTTGAGGAGGTAAATTTGATGAGGTAGTGGCTCTCCTCTAAATACTAGCAATGAATTCAATGACTAGATAGAGCTGTCAACATCCTCTTCGTTTACATTCTCATTAGCTGCATGTTTATTAACATCTTCTTGCAAAGTGGGTGTCAAAATTTTCCATTCTTCATGAACACAAACTTCACAAGCTTGAGGTAATGAACACGAAATGAAATTCCTTCTTGGAACAACTTCATGTGCCTCCTTGGCTTTGGAGCATTCTCCATCATGTTTTCCATAACCAAGACCAAAATAATTAGGCCCTTCCTCAACAACATTTGGCTCAACTATGCCTTGTACATGTTTGCCTTTAACCCTTTACTTTCATAGCACATTTTCATCAAAAATTTGGACCTTATTCCTCTAGTGTGTCTCTCAAAAGCACGTACACATTCGTTTTGAGAGGAAATTGAAACTTAACTTCATACATTTTTCTCTCTAACTTCACACTCCTAGTTGTATTTTCAACTATGGAAAAAAATACAATAACACAAAATGGAACTCTTATTCCTCCTAGTGGCCAAGTATTTAACATAGCGTGATAGCCAATTAGGTGTAAGATATGACTCTGTCAACCATTAACGAGGTTTGTGATTTTAGACCTTTTAGAGTCTTGTTAAAATTCCACATGTAGCTAGCTTTCCATGCATGAGTAATGGGGCTAAGATGTCATTCTCTCATACCATGGTGGTCAACATGATAGGTCAACTTACTAAAGGCATAAATTTTGAATGAACTTCATTTGATGTTTTTCTTGCACCATTGGATATGTCTTTAAGTGTAGAATAATGGTCAAGATTTCGGCATAAGGGATAATTTTTTGACCCCCAGAAATGTCATTTAATGCCTCAAAATGACTCCAAAAGGTTTTAGACCCCAATTCTCTAGCTACCAAAATTTCTAGCTACCAACATTCCATATGCCAATCTACCTCCCAAGAAATACATTTAGTACACCACTGGTTAGTTTTTTGTCTTCCTATATTCTTTATCAACCTCTTCTAGTGATTCTTGAAAGGTGGATACTTAAATCCTTCCTAAAAATTTGAGCTCTAAAATGAGAAGACATACAAGGTCATTTTAAGTCATTCTTCTATCAAATTATAAAAACCAAGTGAATATTTCTACATATTGTTTTCTGTCCCATAAACTAACATTGAATTAAATTTCATCTCAAGACAGGGCTTTGAGAGGACACTCTCAAAGCCAACCTTCGTTATGGCTTTGAAACACATGGTGAGTATCAAGACTTAGCAACTTTATTTGCCTTATTTTTCCTAAATGAATGCAAATTTCCTTGCCATTTGGCTTGCGACATTCATAATTCATGTTCATGGAACATGATTGTGTTGCAATTGTGATAACATTTGCTGTATGCAGAAGCTAATAAAAAATGATCGAAAATGACATTTTTGCTCTATTTTTTTGAAGATTTAAGGAAAATTACACCAAGTAGCTTCCAACCTCATATGACCATTGTTGAAGGGGTAAATCCCCTCTGCGGACATAGGCGATCCCTACTAGCCCAGAACGGGTCTAGCAACAATCATCAAATGCTACAACGCAAGCTCCTAATTGCGAATAAACAGACCAACGATGGAGGCCTACCTGGAGTCCAACGCTATGATTCGTAGAAGAGACAGTTTTCCCGTTCCTCAGCCTCAACAAATCACGATCCCCACGATCTCCGTGAATGGACACCTGCACATGCAAGAAACAATACGAATACAAGCATAAAATCCGAGTGTCACAGCCTTATGCTGTGCGGTAGAAGGACCTAAGCTCACTCCGAGCCTCATAAGAGTGCAGTGGAACCATAACCGGTAGTCATTCATTAATAAACAATCGAAAGAGGCTGCAACCTTCAAACACGACGTTGAGGTCTCAGCGGAGGGGGTCTCCGATGAGTACACGTCTGCAAAAGCTGCCAAGGATGGGACAAGCCTCTCTAGAGTCTCTCGACGATAGTCTCCTTGCCCAGGTTGGCCTCCCAGGGAAAGGGCCTGGGGAGGGCTCTTGCGGCATTAAGGCTCTTGGGAATTTGAGAACTTGGAGATTCAAGATTTTGGCACTTCAAGACTAGCTTGCAATGGCAATGGGAAAGCTTTTATAGAGGGAGGAAGGGGAGTTGTGAACCCTATAATTGTGGGATTGGCCCTATCATCAAGGAAGCTTCCATGAGAGGTGGCAAACCACTTCCTCTCTATGGAACTTAAGGAACAAAACTGCCTCCAACTCGAGATAGATACTTGAGTTTAGAATCATTGAAAGCAGAGGCTTAGCCATTTTATTACAAAAAACAATCTCTACTTAAAGTCATTTAGTGCATTACATCATGTCAGCCGCCGATTAGAGCCAGCTTCTCTTTGTAGGAATTTTCCCATTGGTGCAGGGTGTAATTGGCTACCGCGCCAATGTAAAGGGATGTTCTTATGGTTTTTTGCAAGGAGATGTCTTCAGGGAAATTGAAGCTCATGTTTAGAGGAATGCAATGATAGTGGTTTCAAGGCATGACATTTCTCACAGGTCACAGAATGGGCCCTCCAATGTGCGGGATGGGGAATGGTAGGGACGGTGACAAATTACTGTGTAAAAGATGCCCCCTAAAGCATGAGGCTCGAGAGAGGGAGAGGGGTGAAATGCTTTATGAGAACGTGTCCAACTGAAATTCCGTCGTTGAAAAACCTGCGTGGAGAAATACAACTGATATCTCAAGTACATGATGTATATGTGGTATGGGTGCAGCCATCCATAACAGAGCATAAAATAATCCAGATCCAAGGTATGGACGCAGCCATCCAGTGAGGATCGATAAATAGACTCAGGTATGGTCGCAGCCATCCAGTGACTAATTCATGTAAATAATCATCATAATCCACAAGATCGCATCCTGGATTACAACAGACATAATCCAGGGTCTTGCACTCCATCTCGACCCGAAAAAAGTACAAGTTCAAGCATGCGAATATGTATTTGATCGTTTATGCAGAACATCGTCATTGCAAACGATGATGAAGGCGTTATGACGAGGAGGAACCACCAATAATGACAATGGCCCTCAAGGTACTACAGGTACAATCTACGGCGTGCGAATAAATGAGTTGACGTCGAACACCCGCAGAATCACTCGATCGGAGGCCAATGATGTAAACCTCACGTCGAATGCGACAAACCTGCCATTGAGGCATGCAGGCTCCAAGGTACCATCAGGAGTCTCTAGACCAACTTCCTGGATAATGAGTTGAAGTCGACAGGAAGTGACCTTGATCGGAGGTGGGCCATAATGATTCCCACATCATCGACACGAGACAGAGGAACATAATGTTTTGTTGTGAATCAGGATCATATGAGAAACAGAGGAAGGTTGATATTTGCAGAGGTCAACTTCTCTTGAACATATAACGGCAAAAATAGTGGTTTTGGCAGTATTTGACATCAACGAATCAGAGGTCATGGTGATGAGGCAATGAGCAGAGGAGAGGTAAAAAAGGATTATCCAAACCCATGGAGGCAAGTGAAAGAACGAGATGAGATATCCCCAACCCAACACAAATGCAGACAAGTGCCATGTTCAAGAACGACATACTGTCAAGACGACAATGATGATGGTTCCATTTTTTCCCCACCATTTCTGGCGAGTACCCCAATTATTTTTGATAACAAGCTTGAAGGGGATAGCATATGCTTGTAATGTAAGTCTGCCCTTCGGGCGAATCCATCCTAGTACATTTAACGAGCCCTATGAAGGAGAAACTCAGAGAACGTCATTTCGACTGAATCCGATGTCATCAGGGTTTAACGAGTCTGACAAAGGAAGAACTTGGCGTCTTTTCATGTTTAGAGAGTTTGAAAAGACAGTAGAAAAGTAAACTCCAAAGGTCCCTTTTCATAAATAGTTCTTAGATCCGAAAAGGTAGAAAACAATATCCGAGAAAACCTCCTAGTTGCGATAGGCTAGGTATTCCTTTTTCGTAAATAATCCATCCCAGCTCGAAAAAGGGGTAAACGTATACTGGTTAGATGTCGTTTCGCAGCCACTTTAACGAGATCGAAACGACAAGGGCCTCGACAATCTTTTCATGTTTAGAGAGTCAGAAAAGAGCTAAAAGATGAATCCAAAGTGACTTTTTCATGTTTTTACCGAGTCCGAAAAAGTATAAAATACAACTCGTTTCGTCGTTTACGTTGCATAAAAACCTGTTGCTGCACAGAAAGGCAAGTGTAAAATCCATTTTCGACAAAACATACAAAATATTAATGAAAAAAATGACTTTTTAAACCTAAATAGAGCTCAAAAATTTATAAATAAGTCTAAATGGTAAAAATAAAATTACTTTTACTTTTTACCTAAGTGAAGAGCAACATTGGTCCATTTACTGTGCAAACTTTTGGTGGCGATTACGACCGATCCGGGCTACCATTCAGAGTTTCGTCAGTTCCAGGTAAAAGGCACTTCCTCATACTTCAGTTCAATCCATTTTTTAATATTTTTCCATCATGCAATAGACTTCTGTGGAAAATTTTTGAATTTTTAGGGCTCCGCTCATTGGCGTGGGTATCGGGCATGGACCCGCGCCAATGGGCTTTTATATGTAAAAGGCTCGCGCCAACTGGCGTGACTATTCCTAAAACAGCCGCGCCAGCGGCCGAAATCAATTTTCCGCCTAAAAATTCGACATTTTAATCAATTTGAATGAATTTTGAAGCTCAACAGAGATCTAATTAAAGGTTTATGACCATGTTGATGCAAGAAACTGAGCAAAATGGTGATTGAGTGGAAAGAAAGAGAGCATGGGGAAGAGGACGAAATGGCCATGGAAAATGAGGCCTGCATGAATGCCCTCAGAAACTGTGGACTCAATAAATTCTTCCTGACACTTTGTTTACGAGCTCAACCTAAGCTACTTCAGTACCTGGTGAGAATTTGGGATGAATGGGAACAAGTATTCAAGCTACGAGACCAGATGCTAGAACTGGACGTTTCTGATGTGTATTTCATAACCGGACTGTCGCGCAGAGGTCTGGTACTCATACTGACAAGGAGCAGACTGTCTGGTGAGAAAATGGAAGAAGAGATGGCATGAGTGTGCCCACAGGCACAAATGGGATCAGGGAATAAAAAGGTGGATATCCACACTATCCCCGATCTGGCACTACGAGTAGTACTACATACCATCACGTGGGCTGCGGGATCACAGGCACTGCACGAAGTGAAGAAAGCCCAACTCTTACTGGCTTCAGAGTGCATGAGTCCCATACTGTTTGACTGGGCCACAACAACAATGATCAACATCAAGAGATAGTTGATGAGATGCAAACAAGCCAAGCTGAAGTAGTTTGGCTACGGGTCCATCCTGGTATCGTTCATTCTGGAACGATTACCAATCTTCTAGGGCCAAGGGGCTGTTGTAGCGGAGCCGATACCACGAGAGCTGAGAATGGCTCGTTGGGTAGCACTAATGCCCAGAGCAGGAGGAGGCCAACAGATGTCCTGGAGGCCAGAGTTTTTTGGGTGGTTGTGGCGCCAGTTGATTGTAGTTGAGGACTAGCCTTATGCTGGGATAGACTTTACTGGAGACCCAGATCTCCCACTGCCAGAGGGAGAGGATTGGGACGAAGAACTGGGTATGATATGTTTTTATTTTTTATGTTTTATGATGATTTTTTTTTTGTTAATACATGTTTTTTCTGACAGCAGTTACATGCGTATGCAGATGTTGGCCCAGAGAGACCAGCCGGGATGTCTCCTATCGCGCGGAGAACTCAACTTGCAGTCGATCCTCATGAGGAGGGTGCAGAAGGAGGAGAGTTGGTTTGAGGGATTCCGGACTACGCCCGGCTGGCGGATGTACCGTTAGCATATCAGATACATACGGTGGGAGTGCCTAGTCGCCTCCACCGTCTATTGAGACGCCTACTGCGTGCGGTGACTTGTTATCATGAGCACCACGCAGACTAGCCTCCTAGGGTTTTATTTCATGCATATTTTTGAGAGACGTGCCGTCTCCAGATGTAATAAGACAAACATGTATATTTTTTGATCTTATGTGACACGTGTTATGCAAACATTTCGATATCTATTTATATACATATCTATTTCTGGATGGATTTTCCTTTCACATGTGATGATGTTCTTATAAATTGCGCAAATGTCTATTTAAAACCATATTAGCTACTGCATCCATTAGTGTATTCATGTGCCAGGGTATATGTTGATATGTAATATAGTCAAAATTCCTTTCCAGTAAACGAACACGCAGATATAGACGTAAAATGTGTGGATTTCTTACTAAATAGTGACCATTGAGTTGTGATACTACGAGTTGTGAGTCTAGATATACAAGAAATTCACGGATACCAAGGTTAACAGCCTCAGTTAATAATTCTAACATAGCACTATATTCCACGATGTTATTTGTAGCACGTCCCAGACACACACCTTGCAGGTTCACCAACTCACCAGCAGGATCATAAATTACCCAGGTTGCCGAAGACAGATTCCTGGTACTGCGGGAGGCACCATCTGCGAACTCAACAAACGGATTGATGGACATCTGCACAATCAGGAAGACCCCATCAGCAGAAAGACGTTTACATTGCACACCACACCACAGATGCACACAAATGAATAAACACACCTATGTACACACACCACACACAAAAAAAAAAATTAAGCGTAGTATTTCTTCAGGTACAGCCCATTTCTGGGCTGCGCCAGCGGAACTCCTTCATAATCTATAAGCTCATAGGCCCCATTCTTTAATACTCATTTAACTATGTAGGGCCCATGCCACATGGGTTGGAACTTCCCCGCCCCAAGCTTATCATGTGCTTGATCATACAGGAGGACAAGGTCCCCTTCAACGAAGGAACGTGGTGAAACAGATTGATCGAAATGGGCTTTGACCTACTTTTTTTGTGCCTCAATCACTAAGGCAGCTAAGCAGCGGGTTTCATCTAACCGTTCCAGATACAGGAGACGCTCTTCTTCAGAAAAAGTGTTGGGTAGAAGTTCTACAGCTAATTTCAAAGAAGGAATCTCACATTCAACCGGAAGAGTGGCTTCCAAACCATACACCAGTTGAAATGGTGTAAATCCAGTTGCACTCTTAGTAGACGTTCGGTAAGCACAAAGAGCTGAGAACAGTTGGAGGTGCCAATTTGATTTATGAATTCCAACTGTTCGTTGAAGCATGGTGACCAAAACCTTGTTCACTTCTTCAACCTGGCCATTTGCCTGAGGGTAATATGGCATTGAGCTATCGTGGCGTAAGCCCAACCTTGAAGTCAGATCAGCCATCATATAATCTTGGAAATGAGTACCGTGGTCAGTAATGATGGCTTGCGGGACCCCGAAACGTGAAATAATATGGTTGAATATGAATTGGGCAGTTGTCTTATCGTCGGCAGCTAGTGTATGCATCGCTTCGGCCCACTTGGTGAAGTAGTCGACAGCGACAATGATATACGCATGCCCCCCGGCCGAGTGAGGGTTACACGTCATAAAATCCATGCCCCATTTCGCAAAAGGGCCGACGGTAATAACAAGATGCAAAGGGAGAGGCGACGCGCACATCTTGCGTTGAAATACCTGGCACGCATGAAATTTACGGACTGCAACGATACAATCTTTGAATATGGACGGCCAGAAGTAACCTGCTCGTAGAATTTTCTGGGTAGTACCATATCCAGACATATGTCCACCACAGGCGCCACTATGGCAGTCATTTAGGACCCTTTCAGCCTCTTCCAAGGTTAGGCATCGACGGAGCACCGAATCTACTCCAACACGGTATAAAGTATCTCCTACAATGCGGTAGGGTTGAGACTAATGTCGAATTCGACGTCGGGCATCTTTAGTCAACTCAGACCGAAATGTGGAGGTCTGAAGATATATGATTATGTCATCATACCAAGGGTCGCGAGTACTGATGAGGAAAAGAGTTTCGTCCGGGATATGATCCTCGGAGAGTGAAGGAGTGGAGTTTGTCGGGAGTGAGCATATAAGATCCGCGAAAACAAGTGATTTCGTTGACTTAGCAGTAGTGAACTCTAAGTCAAACTCTTGCAGGATAACGATCCATTTGGAGTATTTTCCCCCCAACAATTTTCTAGAGAGAATATATGTCATGGGGTTGCAATTTGAAACCACTGTTATCGTACGCAACAAGATGTAATGGTGAAAACGTTGCACGACGTGTACTGCGGCTAACGCCAACTTCTCGACGTGAGCATAATGTGTTTCTGTATCAAGAAGGTTTCATGACACATAATAAACGACATGTTCATTACCATCATCATAATCCTGCACCAGAACCATAGTAATGGTGATAAACGCGGCGGCGAGATACAAGGTGAAATCGCGGTGATAATCAGGAGGATGAAGCAAAGGAGCATTTACCAGTAATGTATTTAGCTTCTCAAAGGACTGCTGAGAAATTTCGTCCCAATGGAAGGGAACATTCTGCTTTAATAGGTGCGTGAATCCTTTAGCCACCTCCGCGTAGTTTAGGATAAAGCGTCAAAGGAAGTTCGCTTTTCCCTGCAGACTCTGCAACTGATACAGTGAAAAGGGTGATGGGAGGTTGATGATAGCCTCGAATTTTAAAGGGTCAAGGTGACTTCCATATTTGGAGACTATGAATCCCAAAAGACGTCCAGAATCCACGCAGAAGATGCATTTATGAGGATTAAGCCTAATATTGTAGCGCCTACAGCGAATGAAGATCTGGCGGAGGTGTTCAAGGTGATACTCTCACCTAGATGAGTGAGCTAGCAAGTCGTCTAGATAAGGCTGAACGATGTGGCAAATGTCATGGAAAGCGTAATACATCGCACGCTGAAAAGTGGCTCCAAGGTTCTTCAAGCCGAACGGGAGTTTTTTATACGTGAAAGTACCCCACGGATAGATGAATGTAGTCTTGTGTTGATCCTCAGGTGCAATATTGATCTGACTATACCCTGAGAAACCGTCCATCAAGGAATAGATCTCACTTCTGGCACATTCATCGATGATTTGGTCTATGAACGGAGTGAGATAGTTATCTTTTGGAAAGGCGCGATTGATGTCGCGATAATCAACACAGACCCTAATGGTACCCTGCTTTTTATCGACAGGGACAATGTTGGAAACCCATTCTGTGAGGGGGATGGGATAAATAAAGCCCGTGTTCAGAAGTTTTTCAACTTCTGCCTTGATTGCAGCGGCTTTCCGAGGATGCATGGGGCATAAGCGTTGGCGCACGGGCTTCGCACTAGGATAGGTCGGAATATCATGCACTACGATACTGGGATCGATCCCAGGAATTTCCTCGTAGGACCAGGCGAACACTTCTCTGAATTCTTTAAAAAGATCAGTATAGACTTGAATCTCATCAGGAGAACAAGTCACTCCCACGTGAATATTCTCAGCGATCCCCGGTTTAACGGAGATGTTGATCGGGATGGTCTGAGTGATGTTACTCAGGTTACCCTCTGAAAAAACCTCGTGCGTCAAGATGGGCGTTTGGAGAGGAAGAGTAGGAACCTGAGATGCATAACGCTCCAGACAATCTGTCATTGCCCCCAAGCTAGGCATGAAAGAGGAGCAATGATGTCCATCGCCCCAAGGCAGCTCCTCGAGAGACATAGTTTCAATGATAGCTTCATCGGAAGGAAAAGTCTCTTTGAGAGGATTAGGTGAATCAACCTGACCAAGCCAGGGGGATTGAGAGTAGACATCTAGAGCCATGCTCAAAGGAGCATGCTGAGGAGGTGGAGGATCAGATGCAGCAACAATTTCACGGTAGCTAATCTCTACTGGAGTCAAGGGCATTGATTCTCCAAACTCAAACACCTGCTCAGGCATAGGGATGATCCAGGGGTCATCAGACCTGGAAATCATGTTAACTTGAGCGGTGTGCGGTGGTGGTGCAGGAAAAATACCCATGAGGATGGGGTCTTTGAAGAGACCGGGTCCTACATTGTCAGGGGGATTCGGAATCTGATCCACGTACAGAACGTTGTTCTCAGAGGTGGAGGTGAAGAAGGAAAACTGATCCACCGTGACGATTTTGCCCTCGTGAGGGAACTTAAGAATTCGAAAGATGGTGGACGGCACACAGAGCATGGCATGAGTCCAGCTGCGACCAAGAAGTATATTGTAGTTGAGCCTGGCATCAACCACCTCTACTTCTACGTTGACAGTCTTCCCCTGTAAAGTGATCGCTAAACTCTCGAGAACACCCAGGGGTTTGGATTCCCAACCACCAAATGCCTCTAGGGCATTGGGAGATAACGAAAGGGCTGGAGAGCCAATGGCCTTCCAGCAAGTGGATGACTTAACATAGGTGGAAGCACCTTCATCCACGATGGCCCTATGGATGTTAAGACCGTTAATCCCGACTTGAATAACAAGAGCGATCTGATGTGGAAGTCGGGGAGTGAAATTCTTTAAATTGAAGGTGAGAAGACTTGAATCGGCGGGATCAATGCCACCGATTGCAGACAATAAAGCCTTCCGTTGCGAAGGAAAACTTTGAAGAACTTCTAGCGCAGACATAGCATAAGGCTCCTGTGCCAAATCCTCAACAATGTTGTAGTGTTGAGCGGCACGGGCGTTGGGATTATAAGAAGATCTTCGTAAGACACCTTTAGAAGGTGGCTTCACAACGGGTTCAGGAGTAGGCTTCTCGATTTCCAATGAACCGGAGGTAGGTGGGGGAGGTGGTCCATCCGTAACTGCCTTCCCGGGTGCCTGCCGTGATTCGTTGTAATCCTTCAAATGCGTAGCGACAGAGATAGGTGCAGCACCATTCATCATAAAAACTTGAGACCCAAATGGTGCATATGGTGATGGTTGTTCAACCATCTGGGTCTGCTGAGACATGAATGGCTCTTTTAGAACTACCAGAGTCCCTTTGGAGCCTTTGAGAAGTTGACTAACTTCAGATCGTCGTGGACAATCTTTGGTATAATGGTCTTCTTCACAAATGAGGCAGGGGTACTTCGGTTTACGTTGAGAACCATCCTCGGTGCGGGGTTTAGATTCTGGCTTTGGGGTGTCAGACTTAGATTTGCCTTTGCCCTTATTTTTCCCCTTGGAATTTTTCTCCGTAGGATTGGCCTGAACGGCATTCACCTCCGTGGTTTTTGCAGAATCGGACGGGGCGGGATTAGCAGGAGTATTGTTGGAAGAATTAGACTTCTGCTTCCTGTTCGAAGATTTCTTCGAATTCTGAGATATGGAACCAATGACACCATCCACTGCAGGGGTAGGTGGAGCCTTAGAGGTTCCAGACCGTGGAACATTAGGCAAGATATCACAAAGCGTGCCGGACTGAGAATATACGAGATCCAAATATTGGGCACGCGCAATGGCTTGTTCTTCCGTCACACACACTCCCATCGCAATATCTTGAGCGATTTTATTCACGAAGGAGGTGGTGAACCAATGAGTTAGTATCTGATCAGGTATATGAAACTTGATCAGTCTACGACGGCGCTGCCACTCATGAATGTGATCAGAAATGTGAGTGGCTTTATCCTGCTTCAAAGAAGTCAGGAGGTACGTCCCGGCTTCATAACGAACCGGTAACTGAAAGTGCGTCAAAAAAGCCATGGCTAAGGAATTAAAATCTTGGAAGATGCCACGGGATAACTCTATGTACCACTTAGCAGCAGCTCCAGTCAAACTGCGCTGAAAGAGGCGCAGACGAATTGAATCATCGACCCAAGAGTTGGACGAACACCAAAGATGATACATCATCACATGCGCTTGGGGGTCCTCTCCAGCTTTACCCTCAAACTTGGGGCAATCACCTGGTATCTTGGTAGGAACCGGAGGCCAATACGGATTATGCAAAATCAGATCATTGGTCAGTTTTGAAACATCCGGCAACTCCAAGGTGGCCAGGAACGGCAATGGCAGATTAACCGGCATGCCGAGCCCGGGATGAGGACCGGTACCTGTACTCCACAATGGTTGTGAATATCCTTGCCCCCATGGGTTCTGTCCCATAGGATTCTGACCGTAGGGGGTGTAGGTCATATAACCATACTGATTTGGCTGCTAGTAACCAGTGTGTGGGGCTTGATAACCAGAGTACGGACCCTGATTATGTGTGGGCCCGGTGTAAGCAGCATTTGGATTTGGCTGCTGAGTATAGGTAAAACCGGGTGGAGGAGGATAATACTGAGAGCCTCGGGGCTGATTATAATTCGGTTGAGATTAACCTTGAGGATAATAACCACCCTGAGGATGAGTCGGTTGCTGATAGGTGGAACCCTGCGGAGCTTGATAACTAGGGCGTAGCTGTTGATTTGGCTGCGACGTCGAATAAATCGGCTGCTGGGCAGGGTTAATGGAATGAGCGGGCTACCCTGAATGAACAGGTTGACCCAGCTAAGAGGGCTGACCTGAGTGAACAGGTTGACCTAGATAGACAGGCGGCGCTGGTTGCGCAGGTTGACCTGGCTGTAAAGGAGCCCCAGGTTGTACCGGATGGGCCGGTTGGCCTGGAGGCGGAACACCGGGTTGTACCGGATGAGCCGGTTGGCCTGGTGGAGGAATAGGGCCAGATGATTGCTGGTAACCGGTTTGACCTGGAGCAGAACCATAGGATGGTCCCGACTGATACGCAACGTTAGAAGCAATAGGATACTGCGGTTGCATAGGTTGAGAAGGCTGGATTTTCCCCCCAAGAGTATAGACTGGTCCCGGTTGGTACCCTGGCTAAGGCTGTACAAGTTGACCGGAAGGGCTATAATACTGTCCTTGCGGACCTTACGACGGCCCTTGCTAGCCTGCAGGATAGCCTTGCATGGGCTGCCCTTGCGGGTCATAAGGATAGCGAGGTTGGCCCGAAGGTTGGCCTTGGAAAGGTTGCCCTTGCGGGTTATAAGCCTGGTTATAAGGTAAAACTTGAGCATGGAGGTAAGCCTTAGGAGCGGGTAGACGTAAAATGTCCCCGTGCTCATCATACTGAATTGGAAAAGAATACACGGGCGTACCATCCTATGCATAGTGCGAAAAGTAAGAGCGGTTGGGATCTTGGGAGGATGGTCCAACCTCGGGGTTCGGCTGTTGCAGGGACAACCGATACTCCTCCGGAGAGATGTTCTCCGGTATAGCAGTCGCTAAATAAACATCTTCAGGAGACGACATAGCCCTGGCGGAGGGTGCCGTGACAACAGGTGCAGAAGCAGCCACATAGACAGTGGGCCGGACGGGTACAGAAGTAACAGGTGTTTGAGGGGACACCCCTGGTGAAGGAGCAGTTGGCCTCGGAGAAGGAGCTGACACTCCCATAGAGGCTGCAGCAGAAATGATCTGACCCAAAGACCTGTACCCCAGTGGTAATGAGGGACTGGACGTTAACATGACAGTTGTTTCAGAGTTGTCTCCCGAAAATAACCTTCGTGGGAAGAGCTGATAGTCTTCACCAGACATTGGGATTTCCTCACCAGAATCACTCATGGTGGAGCCTGCCGCTAGATCACGCAATAGGCTGCGAGGACTAGGAGGAAAGACAACAGCTATAAAATGTGAACCCGATGTAAAAGACGGCAGCTCCTAATCTCAATTCGGACATAGGGTCTGAAAAGGGCCAATCGAACTCAACTGGTCCCCCAAAGGGTTGCTCGAAAAGAACCGGTCTCCCTTCAGGAAACTCGGAAAAAATGGGCTGTTGTGGTTCAGCAGAGGATTGGGACACCTCTGATGAATCGTCCGTGTAAGGACTACTAGTAGACGAAACCGAGGGTTCTGCCACTGTGGTAGCAACGACAAGAGGAAAAGATCAAACACACACACGGGCTGAAAAAGAGTCAAGGCACATGATCAAACAATCAACAAGCAAAATCTAACTGGGCGTGTAATCGTGGGTGATTAATTTTTACCACATTGAAAAATAAGAAACTTCACCGTTTCATGTTTTAAGAGTCAAGAAACGGTTGAAAAGGTGACTCTATCTCTTTCAGATTTGACACAAGCGTGAAAGGACAAACGCTTGGCGGTCTTTTCAAATTTATGGAGTTAGAAAAGATCAAATGACTTCTCAGGAATACTAGGCAAAAGGGTGTACCAAATAACCGTGAACTGCAATATACACCTTGGTTTCAATAATGAAAAAGAAATCAACCAAGAACTTTCCGTACGTGCAGGAAATCTCCCCGAATGTTGTGTTCGGTGTATCACGGGTATAGGGCGGTAGACTCGGCTTCCTATGGATAAAGGATTGAAACCTAGAGGGGTCTCCCTTTATATACGTGATGGTACGGGGAGCACAAGTCCGTACTAGCACTGTCTAAAGCCAAGAGGCGAATGACAGCTGCTAGGTTTTAAGACGCCGGAACACGTCTCTAGCCTAGACCTCTAAATGTGTTTCGTTAGATTTCAATGCTGCCTTAGTGTAAATTGAGTAGATTTTAAATTTGATCTTCAATTACATTTCAGTTTTCAGGCCCTAACAAATGTGTTGCCTCAAAAATCTCCTAAATGCAAAACTACATGCCACAGTACATCATTTTGTTCGATGAAAGCTAGCTACAGAAAAGTTGAGAGCTTTTTACACAAAATGATTAGAAGACAATCAATGATATCTCTAATGCAACTAATGAAACTAAAAATTTTTCTTTCAAATTCACTAATTACTAGTAAAATAAAAAAGATTTCAATTTTCACTAATCAACCAAAAGCAAAAGAGATTTTTTATTTTCAATGTTTGATAGCTAGATGCACTAAACAAACTGAAAACAAATGAAAAGAAATTCGAGAAATGATATTAAGAGAGTAAAACAAGCAAATTTCACTCAATGGCACAAACAATCAAATCTCAAATCGACTAAAGTCTCTCAAAACCAAGAAAAAGTCCCAAAGGCTCCAATGGACCGTGTGATCTAGGCCCAAAGCAAGACCAAACGAAATTTTAGTGAAGAGAAGAACAATCACCCAAAAATTGCAACGAAACGGTGAACAACCACTAAGAGAATGCGGAGGAGCAATCAGAGAATTGACTGGACTAACAAAACACCAAAACTCCTAAGGAGGGCTCGACACACAAAACCACTAGATGCCCTAGGGCTTAAAACGTGAAATCAATGGAGAAAAGCAAACAACCAAGGGATGAAGGCAAACTCCCAGTCAAACAGGACTCCAACACACTCAGGTAGCTGAAAAACCAAAAAGAAACACACTGACCAGACCCAGAGAGCTCAAAAATGAGCGAACTCTAATGCATCACAGGAGTGGCATGACTGTGAGGTTGTAACTGGTGCCAGGAAGCAATTGTCGCGGGTAATAAACAAGCAACCTGCGCCAATTGGCACGACTGTAGAGCTAAAAAGCGCGCCAGCCGAGTTTCTCAGCCAAAAATAAAAAGAACTACTCCGGAAGCAGATCATTGATATCCAAGCAAACCAAGAAGCAAAAACAGCACAAGAACCCAGCCCACAAGGCTAACCAAGCAAGGAAAACTGCGAAACAATCAAAATGAGACAATCAAAACTAGACGATCCCCAGCGGAGTCGCCAAATTGTTGAAGAGGTAAATCCCCTCTACGGACAGAGGCGATCCCTACTAGCCCATAACGGGTATAGCAACAATCATCAAATGCTACAGCGCAAGTTCCTAATTGCGAATAAACAAACCAATGATGGAGGCCTTCCTGGAGTCCAATGCTATGATTCATAGAAGAGATAGTGTTCCCGTTCCTCAGCCTCGGCAGATCACGATCCCCAAGATCTCTGTGAATGGACACCTGCACATGCAAGAAACAATACGAATACAAGCATAAAATCTAGAATACGCAACTATATATCAGTCAGAAAGGATATAACTCATCATTATCATAAGTGAAAAACAGAGTGGAACCATAACCAGTAGTCATTCATTAATAAAAAATTGAAAGAGAGTACAACCAATGTTCTGACGCTGAGGTCTCCTTCGGAGGGGTCTCCAGTAGTACACGCCTCGCAAAGCCTGCCAAGGATGGGACAAGCCTCTCTAGAGTCTCTCGAAGATAGTCTCCTTGCTTGAGTTTGGCCTTAAGGGAAGAATGGGGGCTTTTGCAGCATTAAGGCTCTTGGGAATTTGAGAACTTGGAGATTCAAGACTTGGGCACTTCAAGACTAGCTTGCAATGGAAATGGGCAAGATTTTATAAATGGAGGAAGGGGAGTTGGGATCCCTATAATTGTGGGATTGGCCCTATCTTCAAGGAAGCTTCCATGAGAGGTGGAAAACCACTTTCCTTTCATGGAACTCCCGGAGCCAAACCTCCCAACTCAAGATAGATAACAGTTTCTGAGTCTTTTGAAACGAAACTTCCGCCATTTTATTTAAAAAACACTCCTTAAATTGGCTGGTGCGACTGCGACTCTGTGACAGAGCGCCAGTTGGCACGGCCACTTTGTAGGATTTTCCCCATTGGTGCGAGTGATGAACTGGCTACCCGCGCCAATGCAAAAATGGATGTTTTTATGGTTTTTTTCAAGGATATGTCTTCAGGGCAATTGAATCTCATGTTTAGAGGAATGCAATGATAGTGGTTTCAAGGCATGACATTGCTCACAGGTCACAGAATGGGCCCTCCAATGTGCGGGACCGGGAATGGTAGGGACGGTGACAAATTACTGTGTAACAACCATCATGTCAAACTCATCTCAGGATATTGTCCAAGTAAGAGCCACTTAAGCAAGCAATCTAGTATACTTGACTCCAATTTCAATTAGCAGTAATGACAGTTCTAAGTATGGTGCAAACATTGCTCCAGATCCTCAATGGGGCATGTTTGATGACAATAATTTGGGGAGTGAGAGAGGGAGATGGTAGGAGAAAAAAATCAAGGAATCCACGGGAAATTGAAAAATATATAACTAATAAGGTGGAAGACATTTGTAACCTAAGAGAGAAACTTGTTAGGAAATGGGTGAAGTTGGTATTACACACCCAATTAGACAACCTCGAGGAGAAAACATTTCTCCCACTTTATTTGTTGGCATAGCCTAGTAAGTATTATTCACTAGCATGTATTTTGTAAAGGCCTTGTCCTAGTTCCCATTCAACTCCATCCACCAGGTTGTAGAGGATTCCAAGCCTAATTTCATGAAAAATAAGTTGGGGATGATCACATTGACCTGCTTGATGACGTTTCTATGAAGATTAACTACCTTGAACTATTTTTTTGAGTAGGGAAAGAGACACATTCTCATGTCTGAGCATGAAAATGTTATTTGATATTGTTAATGCCTCTAGTGTTTACTTCTACAAGTTATATAGGCAGAGTCTATAAAGGGCCAGGTAGCCTCTGGATCTCATCTTTTATAAAAGGTGACATATCTAGTAAATGCCCCTACAGTCTGTAGAAATTTGAATAATTTTCTGAATTATTCACCGAGATTATCCTGGTCACATATTGCACAGGCTCTCATATATTTTTAATCTCTTCTATAGCATTAATCATCATGCGAAATAAAAGCTTTAGAAAATCATTGAAAACATTCACATGCGCACATAGAAATTCAACACATATAACACAGTATGTATACCGGGGAAAGCTTACAGCTGAAAACCCCCTACTGTCTGTATATTATAATGAAGAAGAATCATGTAACAATCTTAGTACAATACTCCTCACAAGTACTCAGTACTGTCTCCAAAAGTTACACACAAACTAGCTCAGTTTTGAACAAGTCACGGGTTCAAAACTCCTCCACTGTTTGCCTGCCTCTACTGCGCAATCCAAGATGAGAGAATGGAATAGAATGAATTTGAATTCCCTTGGCTTTAACTGCGCAATCCTCATTGGAAATCTCCTCCAATGATTGTGCAAATATCATGCACACTATAGTCACAACTGATAGTAGACTCCACCCTTTCACCCACCTCTAACACTGATCTCCATTGAACTGTCCATGCACTACTGTTAACTAATGTGTTATTTAGTTGATTTATGAGTTAATAATTAGTGAATTAATTAATAATTAATTCACACCATTCATCACTAGTGTATTATCCATTTAAACTAAATACAACTAGTTCAACTAAGTTAAATCGAACACAACTCCACCAACTGTCTCATCAACTCCACCAAACTCTGCCACATGAGTTCTAACTGAAGTCAACCATGCAATAGCTCAACTAACTCATATGAAATTCGAATTTCCTTCTGCCAGCTGCATGTGCCACATCTATAGCTCGAGCTGAAGTGCTCCAAGAGGATAAGATAATGTTTATAGTCTAAATATTATTAAGGGCTAATAATATTTGACTGTTCTATTTTTAGACAAGCAGTCTCAAAATAGACTTCGACCTGTATGTCTAAAAATAGATTTCCATCTATTTTTACCAACTTGACCAATCATCCAAGAATAGCATACTGCAACTCATAGACAATGATTCATATGTCTAAAAATAGACATAGTCTAAAAATAGACTTTTCGACAAAAATCACATGTGTGGTCCCCACCTAGTTTAGGTGATCACTTTCCAACTAGGATCAGGAAAGATGTTTCAGGAGGCCTCCTTCACTGTTTCTTGTTGCCATTTTAAAACACTCCCTCTCAACAAGAAAGGACTGTCTTTGCATGCGACATGCAACTCCATGCATTTGCCCTGCAACCTTCACAAGCGCCATGCAACTCCATGCATGCGACATGCAACTCCATGCATGCGACATGCAACTCCATGCATTCGCCATGCACCCTTTGCATGCGCCATGCAAACTCATGCATGCACCATGCAACTCCATGCATGCGCCATGCACCCTTTGCATGCAACATCTTTGAAACTGAATAGGCTCCAAACAACTCAATCAGTCTGATGCATCTATCATCAAAGTCTTCGACTTCTGCTGGTACCAACTGCACATGTCATCAGGAACCACTGCGCTGTTGAAATCTTGCACCCATGCACTCTGCACTTGCTGTCAACTCTGATCCGTGCTCCAGTATCTGACACTGTCACTTTGATCTGCCTGCATCAATCCAACTGATCATGCTACTGCTGCACTGTGGGCACCTCGTAGCCAGGTTCAATTCATGAGATCCACACCATCTCATGAATCCTGCCCAGAAATATCCTCTTGGGATTATTCATGCATGTTGCCCCACCTCTCACCTGGTGGTATAGCTGCATGCACTCCCTCTGCCCATCTGGCACGAAATTTCTCTGCATGAGTGGTTTCTTCCACTCCATGATCCTCTTGTGGCTGCTCCACATCCCGAGGTTCACTATCACCTGCATGCAAAACTTTCTCCCTCTCAAGCATCAGTTGCATGTCTTTCTCCTGCTTCCCAACAGTAGGAAGCTCCGTAGACATCCCATCTACTTCAAGTCTGTAGAGATTCTTTGCCCGAATCCCAACCTTCTTGACTTGTCCCGTTGCCTTGTGCCGAAGGAAAACTTTCCCTTCTCTAAAGACAACTTCATACCCTTTATCCTCTAACATTGTGACTGAGATTAAATTCTTTGTTAGACCTGGTACATGCAATACATCTTGTAAAAGAATTAGTTTACCTGACTCCCTCTGAAAGGTTATGGTACCAATGCCGGTCGCATTGTATCGTCCACCGTCGCCCAACTCAACATGCATCTGGAGACCTTTCTCCACCAAGTCACTGAAAATATTTGCATCTCCCATCATGTGAAAGGAAGCGCCACTATCAAAATACCACCCTGATCCCAATGCACTAGACACCATGCATGCGATCAATGAGAAGTCCAGCTCAAATTGCGAGGCAAGAGCCTCACCAGCTGCAGCTCCAGCAGCCTACTTGTTCTTCTTCTTCTGTGGACAATTCGTGGCGTAATGTCCATGATCGTGACAGTGAAAACACTTCACTTTGGACATGTCACGCTCTTTACCATCCGCACCGGATTGAGAAGCATTCTTCTTTCCCTTCCCTTTCCTTGCTTTGGCATCCAAAGCGCAATCCTCTTCATCAGATGCCTTTGATGAAGATCTGTCCCTGGTACTCCGCCTTATCTCCTCTTGCACAAGATCAGACCACAATCTTTCCCATCCTGGAAATTTTTCCCGACCATTGACACTATCCTGATATGCATGCCAACTTTTAGGAAGCCCGAGGAGAGCTAAGCTCACCAGTTCCTCATCCTCCACACTAACTCCTACACTCCCAAGCTCATCCCTGCAGTGGAAAAACTTTTACAAGTATACCGGAATAGTGTCATTCTTCTCCATCTTTATTTTCCTGAGTTTATCCTTAAGCGCCAACTTCCTTTGGTCACTCTTGCTCTGGAACAATTCTGTCAAAGCTTTCCACATCAAAAATGGAGAATCTTTACCATGCAGGTTGGATACTATGTGATCCTTCACGCCCTCCAACAGAATCCTTCGACACCTTGCTGTCTTATTTTGCCAACTTCAATCACAGCAGCATCCATAGAAGTAGGCTTTGGAACTTCTTTCTCTATGAACTCCAACAGCCCATTATCATCTAATACTTCCTCCATGTTGTCTTTCCATGCAATATAATTCGAGCTTCCTTCCAAGGCATACTCCAATTGCATTCCAATGAAAGACATCTTCGCCTGTAACACCAAGAAAACACTTCTGCAAATTCGAATTCCACCAGCTGAAAACTCAACCGCTTCCGATCTAAAATTCGTGAGAAAAAATTATTTCCAAATCAAAGATTGACTGCATGGGCATTTACCAGACCTTTCACCTTCAAATAAGGATGAATCCAGAGGCTACCTGGCCCGAATGCAGGCTCTGTCCGAGGAAATAAAATGCAATCACTTTCTGAATAATAGATCTGATGATTAATATCGCTCCGATACCATGTAGAAATTTGAATAATTTTCTGAATTATTCACCGAGATTATCCTGGTCAAATACTATTTGAGCTTCATACATAACACATAATCTCTTCTACGCATTAATCATCACATGCGGAAATAAAAACAACAAGCGGTATTGAAAACATTCACATGCGCACATAGAAATTCAACACATATAACACAGTATGTATACTGGGGAAAGCTTACAGCTGAAAACCCCCTACTGTCTATATATTATAATGAAGAAGAATCATGTAACAATCTCAGTACAATACTCCTCACAGGTACTCAGTACTATCTCCAAAAGTTACACACAAACTAGCTCAGTTTTGAACAAGTCACGGGTTCAAAACTCCTCCACTGTTTCCCTGCCTCTATTGCGCAATCCAAGATGAGAGAATGGAATAGAATAAATTTTAATTTCCTTGGCTTTAACTACACAATCCTCATTGGAAATCTCCTCCAATGATTGTGCAAATCCCATGCACACTATATTCACAACTGATAGTAGACTCCACCCTTTCACCCACCTCTAACACTGGTCTCCACTGAACTGTCCATGAACTGATGTTAACTGATGTGTTCTTTAGTTGATTTATGAGTTAATAATTAGTGAATTAATTAATAATTAATTCACACCATTCATCACTAGTGTATTAGCCAGTTAAACTAAATACAACTAGTTCAACTAAGTTAAATCGAACACAACTCCACCAACTGTCTCATCAACTCCACCAAACTTTGCCACATGAGTTCTAACTGAAGTCAACCATGCAATAGCTCAACTAACTCATAGGAAATTCAAATTTCCTTCTGCCAGCTGCATGTGCCACATCTATAGCTCGAACTGAAGTGCTCCAAGAGGATAAGATAATGTTTATAGTCCAAATATTAGTAAGGGCTAATAATATTTGACTGTTCTATTTTTAGACAAGCAGTCTCAAAATAGACTTCGACCTGTATGTCTAAAAATATATTTCCATCTATTTTTACCAACTTGACCAATCATCCAAGAATAGCATCCTGCAACTCATAGACAATGATCCATATGTCTAAAAATATACATAGTCTAAAAATAGACTTTTCGACAAAAATCACATGTGTGGTCCCCACCTAGTTTAGGTGATCACTTTCCAACTAGGATCAGGAAATATGTTTCAGGAGGCCTCCTTCACTGTTTCTTGTTGCCATTTTCAACACAGTCAATCTCTGGAATGGATCTAAATAGAATTTATTCATTTTAATATCCATAAAACATAACAACTTTAAGGTAAACTATGTACATGTGTCATTTCTCCCACAAACTAAAGTGTATAAGTGTTAAATTTTATACCAAGTGTGCTCCCACCATGTAAAGCGTAATTTGGTGAACTTATCATTTTTATAATTTCTTTTTCGAAAATTTAGTTTCACACATGATCAATTATTGCTTTGAAAGTTGTGTTCTACATAATTTGTGTACACTAAATTACAAAATGATTTTTTGAAATCTATTTTGTGTAAATGTCGACCAATAGATATATATCATGGAGGATGAACGACGAAGATCAACCGAATCCCATATGGAGGTTCAGGGATCGGAGGATGTTCACGATATTTAAATATAATCTTAAATCTCCATACAAGTGTGTACATATGGAATTGATTTTTTATTAACTTTGTGAGTCAAAATTAGTTGTTAATAAGTTTCATATTTTAATTTTTAGGAGGTAAGAGGAGAAGGGTTTCAACTCCATCCATGGAGCGTGGCCAAGGTTCAACCGATCAAGGTATGAGTGGTAGCAGGGTGCGGGAAGGGGGTGATATTTATTCCCCCGAAGGCCAATCAACCGTAGTTGGTTCTCAATAGGGTCATTGTGGGTCCAGTTCTCAGCAGCGTCATTCTGGGGCTGGTTCTCAGTAGGGTCATGTTGGAGATGATGTTAACCAACAACATCAAGGTTGCCATCAATTTCAATATTTTTTCATTAAATTTGTACAACTTTTTTTACACGTGTTTTTTCTAATATACGAAATTTTATATATATTGATGCAGAGGCTGAAAATGTTCGAGCTAGTGGTCAAAATAGACGCAGGGCAGCGCGCTACATTCAAGAAGAAGGCTGTCTACCCAACACAACTTATCTGGCTAAGATTACTGATATACCATGGGAAACGAACATGGCGGAATGCACCTTACAAAGGTGTCAAAGCCTTCATGAAAAATTGCAAAGAGATCTCGTGGCTTTGTCTCTACCTGCTGAGAGTAGACAAAGCCTCGAAATAGTTACACATTCATTGGGTGAAATGGTAAATGTGTACAAAAATTTGGGGCCAACAACTGATTCGTTTGTAGAACTGATGAGAAAGAGAAAAGAAACAGTGATAGGTCCCGATAAATGGCAGGACATAAAACAAAAAGTTACAAGAGTAGAGGCCAAGTCAATGTTTAATTATAAGGAAGGGCCAAAAAGAAAAATGTTGAAGGTGCAGTATTTCAAGCACCCAGACAAAGCTAGTTATTTGTATGATCGACATCTTGCGGCCTTTGGAAGGCTTCCATGGAACGATGAGGTTCCTATTTATTTTGCACAAATTTTTTATGCAGAATTTTTTTTGGGTATGAAACCCGACTACAATGACCTTCCTTCAGAATTTTTTGGCCCAGGGAGAGGTCGATTATATCAACGTAAGGGCGCTAAGCAAGATGTGGAGTTGCCTCACCCTGAGCCGCCATTAGTGAGTCGACCGTTTCGAGTCAAAACTCTGCGATCAGAGATGGATGCGACTTCTCAAATAAGTCGAGAAGCAAGAGATGTTATGATCGACAATTTTCATAGTGGATTGAGTGGAGTCGAACTTTGTTTAAATCGACAAAGAGCACGTGAAAATGCACGTGCCAATTTTTTTTATCGTACAGATGAGGAGATTTACAACATGAATGTTGAAGATCTCCGAACATATGCAATAAATTGTCACAATGGTTTGCAAGACCTAATTTTTCATGAGGAAGAGGGCACCTGAACAGTATGTGTTAGTGACCTTAGGGTTTGAAATTATATTTACATATATATGTGTACAATTTGTAATAAATACATGTGTATGTACATGTATACATTTATTTGTATGTGTACATTAATCTAACAAAAATGTATGATTATATGTTAAAACACCATTTGCAGTTCTCAGGCATGATGCGTGATGAAAATGTTAATATTACGTTCGAGACCTCTGGTTCAAACGATGCAGATGGGTCTAACCATCATGATATTTTGGCACATGTATGTTAGTGTTTTTTAAGTGACTCTAAAATAAATAATTGTTTCCACACATGTACATGTATGTATATATATAATTTGATAAAATGTTTTAACAGGTACCGATTCCGTCTGATGTTTTTGGGATGGCGGTACCTTCTTCTTCCTTAGGAGATATACCTTCTACTTCATTGGGAGATGAGCCACAAGTATGGAAAATTTTTCACAAGTTTAAAATTTATGTTTAAAAGTTGTATATATATATATATATTTTGAGTTATTTAAAATTTTTTGAATTTAGGTTCCTATAGAAGATTTCTTTAATCCGGGGACTCTAGCGACGGAGATAGGAACATCCACAGCATTTGAACAAGTTGTATTTAGTTCCTTTTTTTAATATTATTGAAAATAAGTTTATATATGTACATGTGCATTTTCATTTGAAAGTTTTTAATATATATATATATATATATACATGTATATCGTACAGTTTACCACTGCAGATGTTCCTATGGGAGAACCTGTTCATCAAATGGAGAGGGAACCTTACGAGGTATTGCATGATTTTTTTGTTATATTTTGTTTTTTACATGAAGTTCTAGATATATATATTCTCATTCATTTTTAAAACTTCAAATTTTACTGTTCAAGTACATGTGCATTGTGTATGTAGGTTTCCTATTCACAGGATAGGGCGCAGACTGAGACCCAGACGCTAGATCCTCCATTTGATGGACATGATTTACAATAGATTTGATTTCAAAATTTAGATGGTTTTAAAATTTGTTAAACTTGATACAATTTGATACTCAAGTGAGATTTACAATTTTTGGACATATTTTATTACAATGTTATTATATATAATTTGTTTTATTTAATTTTTGGATGGTTTTAGTACTTTTGGCATGTGAATGTAAGTAATGTTGTCATCTGAATTACATTTGGCATGTGATATTTAATGTTAAATTTTTTTGTTGGATAGTTGAATTATAATTGGCATGGCATGTGAAGTTTGAAGTTTTTAAAACTACATGAATGATAGAATGTGAACCTACATTTGCACATGTGGTAAATTGAAATGTTACTTGTAACAAGACAATCCCCATTGATTTCATTGTATATGTTGATTTCTGATTTGATATAATTGCATGTATGATGGTACATTACTTGTAAAGTCATTGGATTAACAGTGTTCATTGATTTCAGTGTAAGCGCAAAAAATTATTGACAATGTAGAACGATTTTTATGTTATAATAATTAAACCTAATAATATTGGAGAGCAAGAGAGACTTGAGGTATGGTGTTTACTATAAGAGTTCGAGCTAAATATTTAAATGGTTTATGATTTATGATTTTTACTTTCTTTTTAATATAATCGATACGGAAAGATGACAAAAGGGTGACAATAAGAATAGAAGAAGAAAATAGTTTAAGATTGATCACAATAAATGCTATTTGTAATTGATTACATTCTAATTATTCACATTCTATCATTCAATATTATTACATTGTCACTTTTCATTCAAAATTTTTATTTGATCATTTTCCATTATTAAAGTTATTCTACAATATTTATCATCTCAACAAATTGAGGTAACTAAGAAAATTTAAAATTAAAATGACTTGATAAATCTCAAACATATTTAGCATATTTAAAATGGTTATATTAATATTAGATGTATTTACATATTATTGATAAAATTAATCATATGTTTCTCATATTATCGATAGTTTTTCCTTGGTTGCACACGATTGAAACCAACTTAGATCCATCTTAACTACGGATCTATCAAGTGCCGAGAGGGATCAAATCTCTTGAGGTGCAAACCTTTCTTCAAGTTTTGCACTCAAAAAAGAGGTTTGCACCTCTAGATATTTGATCCCTCTCGGCGCTTGATAGATCCATAGTTATGATGGATCTAGGAAAATAACTTTCTAAAAATAAGTAAGGGAAAAGCAGCATAGGGAACAATTAGGAGTAGATTTAGGGCATAGGGAACAATTAGGAGTAGATTTAGGGCATAGGGAACAATTAGGAGTAAATTTAGGAACATGTGATAGTTGGGTGAGATAAAATCATATATTTTAATAAAATAATGGGAATTTGTAGGAGAGACAAATAGTGGATATGCCATGTATTTTGGTGAATAATCAAATTTATGGAATTAAACAATTAATTATTTTTGTATGTGAAAACAAGATTCACACCTAATCCTCACCTAAAAGACTAAATTAAACACATTATTATTAAGGAGACGAGGAGTTTTCTAGGTTTTGAGATCCCCATTGTTAGATGAGTGTCGTAATGGCATTCCATGTATTTTTGTGAGAACTTATGATATTGTGATATTCTAATTACGAAATAGTGATCTTGAGTACATGCTGGATAATGTAGTAGATAGGAACTTTTTGATAAGGGGAGATAAGGGATGTGACCAAATTCCTATCAGTGAAAAAAAAATTCTTCACCTTCCTATAATTCCATTGTATCTTTGGGGGCCAAAGGTAAGAAGAGTACCTTGGAATTTCTTGGGTGAAAAACCAAGTGGGTCACCAACTTTGGTCTACTGCATTGGAATTCATTAAATAATTGGTCGTTGGAGCTGCTTCAAGCTAGGAGTGAGCATCGTCACCAACCTACATTGAATATTTTACACTCCCTAGGGTGAATGATACTTTAAATTGATTAACAGTCTAAGACTTTCAAATTTTTCCGAATGCCAAATGATCTTACAAAGCTAGTATTTATAATATATCCTAGTAGGTCATTCGGTGACAACTTTTACTGGAAACTTGAAACAAAGAGAATCTATCCTTGGCTAGGACATCATGTGAGATGCCTGCCATAAATAGTAAAATTGTACTTAAAAGCTGAGATTCGGGCAAGTGGGGACAACCACTTGTTATCTCGTCCCTTGGAGGCTAGGCCATATGGGGACCGAATCTGACTTTACAAAATAAAGTGAAATAATTTGTACCATACGGTCGGAAAACATATACAAGAACAATTAATTTCATTCTAGAATATATATATATATATATATATATATATCCAATACATATAACATTTTTCATCAATGCACATGTATAGAAAAACTACTTTCAGTTGATACTAGAGCATGTGCTTGTACCCAAACAATTTGTACATGTGCAAACACTTGCACAAATAACATAAGCAGCTCAATTTTTAGTTGAGTACTGGAAGTTCTAAAACATATTTAATCCAAAGATAATAAATTGTTGGACAATTCACTCAAAAAAATTCTAATGGAATTCCATCCTCAATAATCCGTTCATGATCGGATTTTGACATTTTCCATTTCTTAATTTTCGATTTTTCTTTGATTGAACTTCTATCAACTTTATGCGTGCTGCACACACCAAGTGACTATATTGACAACTTATGGAATCAGGTTCATAGTCTTCAAAGTAAACAAAGTCTCCACTTTGATGAGTTTGTTTGAAAAAATAACCTTTCAGTATAATAGACCCTTTGTCATACTGAAATCCGTGATCATTATAGTCTTGTAATCATTTCATTTTTCGTTCAGTGCAACGCATCAAATAATACTTGACATTTTCATCGTTGTCAATAGGTGCAATTACAGCAAAAACATCTCCTGCACAATAAAATAAAAATTTAACATTTAATTATGCATATTTAAATTTATTTCTAGATCTTTAAATCATTAGAAAGTAATTTAAATGTTACCTTCTCTAACAAGATCAGAAACTTGATAACCATCGGATGATATTGTAGTTTCCTCTGATTGCATTTCTTCAAACATTGCAACAGACATTTTTCCCTTTGTATTTAGCTCTGTATGTTTCCAATCGTTCACATACATTTTGTTTTCACAAACGTCATTGGATTTTGTGTTGTCTATGCAAACATTACAAAAACAAGAATATTTTCTTTTATCCAATGCAAACACATTTCTAGACAACTTTGTTTGAATTGAATGCAATTTTCGAGTCCCTTTTATTGTTTCAACGTCATTTCCAATTGATCTATCTACATCTTTGATTCCAATATGCCAGAAAAACCTTTATATGGAAAATTAGAAAAAAAAATTGCAAATATTATATCAAAATACAATTAAAAATAATCATTGCATGATAAATGTACAATGTTTAAAATTAGATTTCCAATATAAATTAAATTGAATGTACCTTCGCACTTCTCTTGGTGGGTTTTACTCATGTCTTAGAGCAGCGATGCACCATTGAACAACTTCTTCAACGTTCACAAATCGGCGTGCAGAGTGGTTCATTTGATATCTTTGAAGTACTCATTTTATGCATGCTCCTGCACCGTCATGTTCTCCTTTTCCATGGCCAGTCTCGAAGAAATTCCAACAATGTTTAATGCATGTTTTCTTATGAAGACAACACAACCAAAAGAATGATCGTGCAGATTTGAATTGACCTGCGCATCCGTCTGACCATATCCAATGTTCATTTAATGTTATTCCACGATTTTTCAATGAATCATAAATTCTTCCAAAACAATGTTGTACAAAACATGTATCATGTGTACGATCGTCACTGATATAAAAGTGATATTCTTTAATGATATGCCGATTTTCACTCGTGCTTTCTATATGATCGAAATTTTGTTCAGCATGTCTATATAGAATATGGACGACCATGGAGACTTGGTTAGAATGATAGTATTCACTCTGAATTTATTTTTGTGGAACAAATGTGTAGTTTTCTGCAAAATCAATCACTGAAAAAATGGTCCCTGGTGGAAAAACTTCCCGAGATTTTTTGAATTTCAAGTCTTGCCATCGAGCTCTATGGGAATGCTTGGTGTATTTGTAAATTTCTGCCTCAAACTTTCTCAAAAAGTCTATCAGAAAAATTTCTTCTTCTCGTAATTTGATTCTTTTAACACTATTTTCACCTTGAATCGATGTACTGATATATTCGTATCTCTTCTATTTCACTTTCATGTTGGAAAATGATTGATCATTTATATCAATACGATATTTGTTTTGAAATTTAGTCAAATTTCCACAATCATCGCATTTTTTACCACCAACACATTTCTTTTTGTAAAATAGTTCATCACTTTCTCTTTCACATAGAATTTGAGATATGAATTCACGGATAGTGGACGGAGGAGGTGAATCCTTCCATAATGTTCTACCGAAATCAAGGAATGTGTCATAATATAACTCAAATTCCACATGATAACGGCAACAACAAGTGTCATGTACGGTGATAGGTTTTACATACCATGGTTTTTGTTGAACAAAAGCACTGAGTGAAACATGAATTTGACGATTCTCTTCTTTGAACTTGTTGAATAACTCTATCTGAGTGGTTTCCAAGAGATGTTTTTCATGTTCTTTGTATTGATTTCGTGTTATTCTTCTTCGCATTACATGTCTTGCAGTTGGTGAAACACGCGAATTGTTCTTCCAATATTCATATATTATTTTTTTAACATTTTCTCCAAGTCTATCTTTGTATGGTTGCCTACAAATAGCTCTCCAACAAGCGAGTTCATCATTTACATCTATTTGCAGTTGAAATTTTCGATGTTTGTGCAGAGTTTTTCGCGAGGTTCCCAGTGCTCATGCCATAGATGTTATCAAACGATTCTCTTGAGTACTTGGTGAAACCATTGCCATCTGTATTCCTCTACGTACATTTGAAACATCTTTATCTCTAGATTTCTTAATTGAATTTATAGCACTACTCATATTTTTTATCACCTCTTCCTTTATTTTTTTTTTTTTTTTTTTTTTTATTTTTTTATCTTTGGTTGATTTTCGAATACCCAATAGTGTCGTCACTTCTTTTAATTTCCTTGATGATAGGAGACCTTTCAACATTTGAGCCTGAACTGTCACTCGCTCATTTAAGAAATAATTTTCAAAAATGCGGTTGACACGATATCGTATAACATGGTCAGGTTTTTTATCTCCATATGTGTGAGTGTCAACATTTTCTAACATCTCATTATCGATAGTGATTTCATCTGTACATATTTTGAAAAAATAGTACATATTCAATAAATCACTAAATTAATAAATATGTCAATAAATATTAGGAAAATTTTAAATATATCAATAGATCATAATATATACATTTACATACCCGCTTCAATTTCTGCTTGAGGTTGATTTTCTTCTTCAATATTTTGAGGAGTATCTCTGTCTATTTACATTAAACAAAATATTTTTCAAACTAGTTCATCAAATAAAAATTAAGCTTCACATTTTACATTGGGAAATTTTTAAAAATATATTAATAGATCATAATATTTACATTTACATACCTGCTTCAATTTCTGCTTGAAGTTGATTTTCTTCTTCAATATTTTGAGGAATATCTCTGTCTGTTTACATTAAACAAAATATTTTTCAAACTAGTTTATCAAATAAAAATTAAGCTTCACATTTTACATTGGGGAAATTTTAAAAATATATCAATAGATCATAATATTTACATTTACATCCCTGCTTCAATTTCTACTTGAGGTTGATTTTCTTCTTCAATATTTTGAAGAATATCTCTGTCTGTTTACATTAAACAAAATATTTTTCAAACTAGTTCATCAAATAAAAATTAAGCTTCACATTTTACATTAGGAAAATTTTAAATATATATCAATTGATCATAATATTTACATTTACATACCTGCTTCAATTTCTGCTTGAGGTTGATTTTCCTCTTCAATATTTGAGAGGGCTTCTAACTTTCTTTTGCGAGATTGTCTAGTCTCTTCTCTACGTGCCTCAGGGTCTCTTTTTCGATCATATTTTCTCGCACAAGTTCTTCGATTTCCCATGATAATAGGGTATGAAGTTCAAAAAATTTCCTTCAAAGAATTGGACAATAACTCAATTACAAAAAATATTACAAAAGATTTAATTTTAAAAAATTTAGTGTAAATTTTTTGCAAAAAATACATATTCCAATCCAAAACACTTTGAAAAATTTGAGAGAAAAATGTCTTATAAAAATGAAACGAAGCTCAAAAGATTTACTTCAACTCAAAACACGTACATACCTCCAAGAAATGTCTTTTGAATGTACGTCCAAGAAATTTTTTACAATTTTTTCCAAAATCACGCCGCTTCTAAGAAATGTCCTCCAAAAAAATTCTTTAAACCCAAAATTGTAAAATCAACCAAGAAATGCTCTTAAATGAAGAAAATTTTTTGAACCCAAACCAAGATCTTTGTAAAATGAGAAGAAGTGTGCGAATGTGCGAAAATTGTGAATCATTTGGCAGCAATTTATATCGACGCAAAATGTGTTTTAGTAGGGGGCTCCTCTTAAGCGGAAAACATAGTTCGGCTGAACTTTACTAAAAGTTCGGCCAAACTAACGCGTCATCAATTACGCAAAAACTAGGCTCTGAATATGGTTCTGCAACTTTGGACTAATTAAACTCCATGAAAGGTTGTTAATTAACTGTCGGAACCAAGACAAGCATTTTCATAATTGAATCTACTTTCAGGAAATATAACTTTTATGGAATTTCATAAACGTTTAATAATTTTAATTATTTTTCTAATAAAATGGGTGCAAACAATTTCTGAGGGTCATTGTGATTCAGTGAAATCAAAATTTTGTATCTCCCAAAATACATTATAAAAAAAATTGAAAAAATTATGGGGCATTACATTGGTCCGTCGTCTCTAATTGGTAGCTTTTAGATTTTTAGTTTATAACTTATATGTTAAGAAATTTCTTGCGACGCGAAACATATCCAAAATACGCAGTTTTTCGTATTGGACCAGTTCAAAAAATTCTAGTAATTATGATATGCATCCATTGGCTTTGTAAATATGACGAAAACAAATTAGACTCTGTCTAGATTGTTGTAACACATTTTTTTTTTTCAAAAACACAAATTTTCAATGAACACAACATTGCGTCATAACATGACTTCTTATGAATCCTTTGATTGTTAAGAAACACACACTCAAAGAAACGCTAAGTTGACATATCAAATCTGCATAAAAAAATTTCAAAAAATAAGTAATAGAAAGCTAACAAAATTTCTCACAACTTTTATTTTTTATCGCAAAATGAAATTCTACACAGAAAAATTGTTATAGTTTGCAGAAAGTTGAAGAACCGAAAAAAATGAAATTTTTTTCTCAAAAAAGGGCAAAAAGTGTAACCCAGCTTCACATTTTCACGTAATGAATGATGTATTGTGCCATTTTATAGATTCATTTGTTATTGTCTATTTGGATGATATATTGGTATATAGTGCTAACTGGGAGGAGCACATTTCACATTTGATGTAGGTGCTAGAAACATTAAAGAAACACCAACTACTATAAAATTTCAAGAAGTGTGAGTTTGTGCAACAATATTTGGTGTATCTAGGGTTTGTGATTGGTGGAGGAGTGTTGAAAAAGGCAATAATAAATATTGAAAATGGCATCAAAAGGGATTCTAATTTAATTTTCCCTTAATTAAATTAGAAGTAAATTGTAATTCCACATCACATGACATCGTGTACGAGTTACTAAGTCAAGAAGACTTAGTTAGTTCATTTTATTCGACTTGAGAGTCTAATGGGAGGCATGTAGAGTGTTCTCTAAGTTTTAGGGGGGGCAGTTACAGTAGTTACAGTTTATTTTGAGTTGTAATTATTTAACTTAATTAATTTGAGTTAAAACCAATTTAACTAGTTCTAACATACGGAGAAACTAGTGAGAGGTCAAGTGAATTAAATTGGATTTAATTCAAATGCAGTGATAAATGAGATAACTGATAATTCACTCATAAATAACTCATGCATGTCAATTCTAAGAAATACCTAGTGTAGAATGGATTTAAAGGAAAGTGTAATATCAGTTGTATAATCATCCAAACTGTTAAGGTGGTGCATGCAGTCAAAATAAGGCCTAAACTTAATCATTACTTAATTAGAGAAAATTGTATTTAAAAGGACGAATGAAGGCACAATTTTAATGAGTGTTTTGGTGAGCACGAGTTTCTGATAACAAGAAATAGGAATCACAAGTTTGTGTGTGGAGCTTGTGAGAGAAAGGTGTGCCAAGAGAATCTTGTTCACATGTTGGTCGTGTGAGACAGTCAGAGATAGTGTAGAGATTTCTCAAGCCTGAGAGAATAATTGTATTGTTTCATATTCTTGACTTAATGAAATATACAGATAGTGGGATTTTTAGCTAAGTCTTTCCCCAGATATATCATTGTGTTGTGCAATTGAAATTATTTCTCTTTCTTGTTCATGTGATTGTGTGATTTTAATTGGTTTCCGCAATTTGTAGAATAGATTCAAGTATTTGGTTTTAGCATATTACAAGATCAGTTGAATCTATGTGGATTTTCTACATGTTATCAAAGCAGATGGCGTCGCCCAAAAAATTCCTTCTCTGATACCATGTAGAAATTCTACATAGATTCAACTGGTATGTTAATATTCTAAAACAAAATACTTGAATCTAGAGTCTACGAATTGCGGAAACCAATTACGATCACACAATCACATGAACAAGAAAGAGAAATAATTTAATTCGCATAACACAAATATGTATCTAGGGAAAGGCTCAGCTAAAAACCCTACTATCTGTATATTGCATTAAGTAAATAATATGAAACAATACAATGTTTTTCTCAGGCTTGAGAGCTCTCCACACTATCTTTGACTGTCTCACTCTACCAACATGTTCACAAAACTCTCCTGGCACACCTTTCTCTCACAAGCTCCACACATTAAATTGTGTTTCCTATTTCTTGGTCTCACCAACTCATGCTCACCAAAAAAAATTATTAAACTTGTGCCTTCGTTCCTTCTTTTAAAGGAAATTTTCTCTAATTAATCAATTATTTGTTTTAGGATTTTTACTGATTGCATGCACCACCTATACAATTTGGATGATTATAAAACATATAGTGCACTTCCCTTTAACTCCAATCTCAATTGGGCCTTCCTCGAAACTGACATGCAACAGTTATTTATAGTGAATTATCAGTTATATGATTGATCACTGCATGTGAATTAAATCTAATTTAATTCACTTGACCTCTCACTAGTTCCTCCATCAGTTAGAACTAGTTAAACTAATTTTAACTCAAATAATTAATTTAAACAGTTGCAACTCAAAATAAACTGCAACTGCACCCCCTAAAACTTAGAGTGAACTCTACATGCCTCCATTTTGACCCCCAAATCGAATTGACTATTCTAACTAAGTCTTCCTAACTCAGTTAACTCGTATAAGTTGTCATGTGATGTGGAATTACAATATACTTCTATTTTAATTAGGGGAAAATTAAATTAGAATCTCTTTTAATGCCATTTTCAATAATTCCTGTTGCCATTTTTAACACTCCCTCTCAACAAGAAAGGAATTCAAATCTATCATGTTCTGGTAACTTTGGAATATTATGCATGCAACACTTCTTTCTAGTGTTGTTTCTACTACAACTTCTAAAACTAAAAATCATCCAAAATGAATCAATTGTGATCAGTATGATGAATTTATCACCAAAGTATTTGACTGCTACTAGCTACTACACTGTCTACTGAAAAATTCATGTTGTTCCTTACTCTACACTATGTCATCTGCATTGCTGCCAAATTTGATCCGGATTTATGCAGGAATGCAACAGAATAAACATATAACCATAAATACAAATATGCAGCATAAATAACACTTCATTTCATTAATATCAAAAAGCTGAAATTTGCTTACAGACAGAATGGAAATAAAACCAGCTAGGGTGCTAGTAGCTATCTCTGAGAAGAGATGTGGCGGCTATAGGCCTCTGAACTGAGTTACAATGAGGCTAGAGGGCCTATTTATTATTTAGAAACAATGGGAAATCCTAAACCGCTAAAACCCTAACCCTAGGAGATGAAGCGCCAAAACTATGGGCCCCGTTTGGGTAAATTGGTGTTTCAACTTCCTCGGAATGTAACTTTGGCATACGATATCCATTTGATGCGTACCATTCCTCGTTAGAAAGATCTATCTGAGGACTACAAATGTTGAGTGAGCAACATCAATCTGTGGACCCATTTTTCTCCCCTTTTTCCCAAAAAAGGTCATTTAGGGCCTCAAAACGGCTCTGGAAGTTCAGGACCCGAAAAACTGCTAAAAATAGTAAGTTCTGCCGAAACTGAAAAATTGAAAGAGACAATGGTGGGGCCCCAAGTGGAATAGGTGGGTGACCAACAATATCCACTTGGATCATTCCTCCCCCATTAGGAAGCAATGGTCCCCATTGCATTAAGTTCCTCCATGAGATGAGGAAATTTCTGCTGAACTTGGTCCCTGGTGAACCACTTTCCTTGGTGCAGGAGTTGGCTAGCTTTGACAACCCGATACAGTTGGATCTTATGTTGGCGAGTGTTCTTGATTTTCATGTCCATGATATAATCTTTGGTGTCCTGTTCCATGCAGTCTGGGTTTAACTCTGTTGGTGTGAGTTGTTCTGCAATGTCAGAGGTGTCCAGTAGAGGCGGGAAGTAAGGACGAAGGCGGTCCACATTGAATACTGGGTGCAGACCAAGGAATGGTGGAATACTGAGCTCAAAGGCATTGTTCCCTACAGCCTTGGTGATGGTGTACGGCCTGTATTGGAGCGGGTGAAGCTTGCGGTGGGGTCCAGTGAGGCGCTTCTGCTATGATATTCTTCTTGCAGGCCGCCATAATGGCCATCTTCGAGAATCTGTCGATGACCACGAAAACACAGTCATTTCCATGCTTAGTAGAAGGCAGGCCCGACATGTAATCCATGGAGATGGATTCCCAAGGTCAACTAGGGGTAGGTAGCGGAGTATATAGGCCTTGCTTCTTGATGGTCGATTTGGCAATGGCACAGGCAGTGCAGGATCTGATGTAATTCTCGACATCCTTTCGAAGGTTCGACTAATAGAAATACTTCTGCAGTACTGCTACTATTTTCTCGACCCCAAAATGCCCAGCGACTTGACTGTAGTGTGCTTCCCATATCATCTTGGCACGCTCGCTTGAATGAACACAAAGGTGTCCCAGGTGACATAAAAGTGCATCTTGGAGGTGAAAATTTGGAACTTGCGTACCCCCCAAGAGTGCCTTGTAAGTGTGGCCAAATTCTGGGTCACTCTCATAGAGAAGCGGCCAATCAGAAGTCTCGTGCCCACAAGAGTTGAGCACAGTGGTGAGCGCCACAATCGGTGGTCGGCTGAGGCAGTCTGCAACATGATTGGTGCTACCCTTCTTATACTTGATGTTCAAATGAAACTGTTGCAGATATGTTGACCACTTCTGATGGCGATCATTCTGCAACTGCCCTTGTGTCTGTATGAACTGCAGGGGCCTGTGGTCTGTGTGGATGATTTTTTCCTTCCCCAAAATGTAATGCTTCCATTGTCGACAAGCTTGCACAATGGAGTACATTTCTTTGTCATATGTGGGGTACTTGCGAACTGTGTCAGACAATGTCTCACTGTGAAATGCCACTGGATGTCCATGTTGAGTAAGAACTGCCCCAATAGCATAGTCAGAGGCATCTGTCTCGATCTCAAATGGCTGTTGCAAGAATCGTAGAACCAGTGGAAGGGTAGAACGAGCAATTTTTCAATTTTTGTAGAAGCCTTAAATTGATGTTCAGACCAAAGAATTTTCTCTCGCTCCTCCCTTGTTGACTTAACTCAAGGCCCGAGTGATATGAGAGAATCCCTTTATAATTATGGTAGAAATTAGCAAATACCTAGAAAGTTGCGAAGCTTTGTTATAGTGGTTGGGGCTAGCCAATCCCGAATGACTTGGATCTTGGTTGGATCCACATGCACCCCTTTCATCAATAATGTGTCCCAGATATTGAACCTGGGTCATGCCAAAAGTGCACTTCTCCAAATTGGCACACAACTTGTGTTGCCGTAGTGTTTGGAGGACTTGTCGGATGTGGTGAAGGTGCTCTTCCCAAGTCTGGCTAAAGATAAAAATGTCATCCAAGTACACCACTACAAATGAGTTGGTGAATGGCCGCAAGATGTCGTCCATCAACCTCATGAAGATTGCGGGAGCATTCGTCAACCTGAAAGGCATGACCAGCCATTTGAAAAGTCCTTCCTTGGCTTTGAAGGCAGTCTTCCATACATCAGAGGGTTCAATTGGTACCTGGTGATACCCAAAATTCAAGTCGATCTTATTGAAATATTTTGCACCATTGAGTTGGTCCAGAAGGTCATCAATCCATGGGATTGGGTACCTATTCCGGACAGTGATCTTCTTCAGTGCCCGATAGTCAATACAGAGTCTCCACGTCCCATCCTTCCTCTGTACCAACATGATTGGGCTCCCACAGGGTGATGAACTTGGTCAGATGTGACCTTTTTGCAGTAGCTCCTGAATCTGCCTCTTGATTTCATCGTTCTCCAGAACAGAGTGTCGATAGATCGGTCCATTGGGTAGTGGTGCACCTAGGGTCAAATCAATCAGGTGTTTGACCTGACAGTGCAGAGGAACCCCTGTGGGTGAGGTGAAGATGTCCCCATACTCCTCCACAACCTTATCCATTTGTTGTTGTCATGCAGAGGAGCCCTGTCTGGAGGTCGTGGCCATAGTTTTCTTCTTGCCCTGGGGGCAAATCATCATGAAAATGAATTTCCTGGTTTTGGAAATGAGCTTACTGCATTGTTTTGCAGTAACCAAAGAGATAGTGGCAGGAGGTGGCACCTCTGGTATCTTGTACAACTTATTTCCAAAAGTAACAATAACAACGCGAGGCCGAGACTCATACACAGCATGACGCTTCCACAAGTATGGTTTTCCTAATAATACATCAGAGACATCAATAGGAGAAACATCACATAATGCTTCATTTGTGAAGGGCTTGATGCTATAGGGAAGGCAACACTGTTGGCTGACGTGGAGATCTTGTCCTTGGTGAAGCCACCCTATGGTGTATAGATGTGGGTGAGATGTGGTCAGAAAGCCCAACTGCTTCACGGTGTCTGCTGAAATGAGGTTCTTTTGGCTTCCATTGTCGACAATGAATTGTACCAGGGAGCCCTTTACCCACATTTGAGAGTGGAAGAGATGTTCCTCCTCCTCTGGATCTTCCAGTTCCTCCTTCTGGATCTTCGTAGTGTCAACAGTAGCGTTGGGATCCGCATCAATAATTTGTTTCCCTTTTTCATTCCCCTTGTCAAGTTCTGATTCAAAGTCGGAGCATGCATCTAAATCATAAGCCCTCATCTTGGCCACCAGTGACTGCTTGGCCCAACACTCACTTGTGTTGTGAGTGGAGCTCTTATGGAACTCACACCACTTTCCTGTATCCTTATTTGGATTTTTGGTGTTGTTCTTTGCTTGTGGCTTCGACAGGTTGTCTTGAGTCACCATGCCTTGGCTCTGTCCTTTTTTCTGCGGTTTGGGAGCACCTTTCCCTTGCTTTTGATTCGTAGATCCGAAGTCTCGCTTCTTCTGTTTGAATTTCTGTCAATCTTGGTAGCATACCGCTATGTCGTACCAAGCGAGGAGATGTTGAGGAACTCCATTTCCTCCTAAATGTATCTGTGCAGAAAACTGCGATACTTTAGCACCAGTTGTTTCTCTGAATCTTTGATACCCAACTTGGTGCGCAGGGTATGGAATAGATTCGTCATCTCATGCACATCTTGATCCCTTTGTTGTTGCAGCGTGGTCCATTATATGTACTTGTCCTCATAGCTCCCCATGGGATAGTATTTTTCCTTGATGGAATCTCAAAAATAATTCCCAGTGGGTATGACCGAGAACATAGAGGGTTCTGTCTCGTCCTTTTTCTCATAGTGGGTTTCCCACCAGTCCTTGACATGGGGGGCAGCTTTGAGGAGTGAAAAAATAATCTTCTCCCTGTCGGAAAAGTCATGAGCCAAGAAATATCCTTCTAATAGATTCAACCATCTATATATGGCATCTGCATATATTTGACCCTCAAATATGGGAATGTTAAAATTTACTTGTACCTTGAAAGGAGTCGCACCTCCAGAGTGGCTGCTGGATGCAAATGCGCCGCCGGTGGGCAGCGGTTGAAGGATCTGGGCAAAGTTATCCATCATCGTGTTCCTTTGTTTTTCGAGGGCCTCCTCGAACAATATTCTGATAGGATATCCTACTCCCTTATCTTTCTTTTCGTCCCCCATGGGCGTCCGTCAGGGTTTGCGAGGCTGATCTTGCAAAGGTTCTACCAGATCGAGCCCTAACTCTTTATACCTCGACCTTGTTGGGGACATGCAAAGAAGGATCGAGAAAAAGCAGACTACTTTGATACCACTAATCTGGATTTATGCAGGAACGCAACAAAATAAACATATAACCATAAATACAAAGATGCAATGGAAATAACATTTCATTTCATTAATATCAAAGAACTGAAATTTTCTTACAGACAGAATGGAAATAAAACTAGCTAGGGCGCTGGTAACTATCTTTGAGAAGAGATGTGGCGGCTACAGGCCTCTGAACTGAGTTACAATGAGGCTCAAGGGCCTATTTATTATTTAAAAACAATGGGAAATCCTAAACAGCCAAAACCCTAACCCTAGGAGATGAAGCGCCAAAACTATGTGCCCCGTTTGGGTAAATTGGTGTTTCAACTTCCCCGAGACGTAACTTTGGTATACAATATTCGTTTGACACGTACCATATCTCGTTAGAAATATCTATTCTAGGAATAAAAATTTTGAGTGAGCAACATTAGTCCATGGACCCATGTTGCTCCATATTTTCCCAAAAAATGTCATTTAGGGACTCAAAACGGCTCTGAAAGTTCAGGATCTGAAAAACTACTAAAAATAGTAAGTTGTGCCAAATCTGAAAAACTGAAAGAGACAATGGTGGGGCCCCAAGTGGAATAGGCAAGTGACCACCAATATCCACCTGGATCAAAATTTTCTCTCTGCTCCATAGTATCTTAGTGTTGTTAATCTTTGCATATCTCACTCTAACATCTGGCTGCATCAACCACCATTGATCCATCCTACTATTATGTATTATGGGCCCTTATAGAAAGGTAATGATCCATGATACAAGATATCTCAAGGACCCTACCCAAATTTCTGCACTCTTTGGACTATTGCTTCACATTTCCCCACCTCTCACCTAGAGGTATGGCTTCATGTGCCCCCTCTGCCAACTTGGCTTGAAATTTCCCCATGCTAGAGGTCTCTGCTTAAGTGGATGCTTCCACTCGATCTCCTCTTCGCTTCTCCAATTTTGGCTATTGAAAAACTTTATGAGGCTTCTTCTGAGGTTGCATGTTGAGAGGTAATTCATGCTCTATCTCAACCATTAAGTCTTTAACCTTTTCCTTGATCCTAAAATATTTGCATGCATCTTCGACCTCGAGAGCATACAGTTTCTTGACTCAAAAACCAATATTTTTCATTTGTATCATTGTGATGTTTCTAAGGAAAACCTTCCTTTTCTAAATATCACATCGTCTGGGCACTCTGGAAACTTAGATCCGTATTGTAACTATCCCACCATATCGAGAAAAAAAAAGAGTTGATTTTAAATCAACAATATCACCCTCATCTGAACTCCAATTTAGTTGATTTTTTTTTAATTTGGGTATTTTTTCGCAAGGAATCCAACTATTCTATTTTTTTTTTCACCAAAATTTTCAGATCTGCTCTACAAACTCGCCGCCCAAAATATTCCTTCTTTTATACCATGTAGAAAATTCACATAGATTCAACTGATCTTGTAATATGCTAAAACAAAATACTTGAATCTATTCTACAAGTTGCGAAAACCAATTACAATCGCACAATCACATGAACAAGAAATATAAATAATTTCAATGACACAACACAAATATGTATTTGGGGAAAGCCTCATATAAAAACCCCACTATTTATATATGGCAATAAGTCAAGAATATGAAACAATACAAGGCTCCTCTCAGGATTGAGAGCTCTCTAAACTATCTCCGAGTCTCTCACTCTACCAACCTGTGCACAAGCTTCTCTTGGCACACCTTTATCTCACAAGCTTCACGCACAAACTTTTTCTTCCTATTTCTTGGTCTCATGAACTCATGTTCACCAAATTAATTATTAAACTTGTGTCTTCATTCCTCCTTTTAAAGGAAATTTTATTTAATTAAGGAGTGATTTATTTTAGGCATTCTTCTGACTACATGCACCACCTATACAATTTGGATGATTATACAACGAATCGTACACTTCCCTTTAAATCCAATCTCAACTGGGTGTTCCTCATAACTAACATGCAACAACTATTTATAGTGACTTATCAGTTATCTAAGTGATCACTGCATGTGAATTAATTCTAATTTAATTCACTGGACCTCTCACTAGTTCCTCCATCAGTTATAACCAGTTAAACTGATTTTAACTCAAATAATTAAGTTAAACAATTACAAATCAAAATAAAATGCAATTAGACCCCTAAAACTTAGAGTGAAATCTACATGCCTCCAGTTTTATACCCAACTCAAATTGATTGAGCTAACTAAGTCTTCCTAGCTCGGTTAACTCATACAAGTTGTCGTGTGATTTGGAATTACAATTTAATTCTAATTTAAATAAGGGAAAATTAAATTAGAATCCCTTTTGATGCCATTTTCAATATTTCATGTTGCCATTTTCAATAAGGAGAGTTAAAGATAGACCTTCCAAGATGGAGGAAATCATGAAATGGTAGGTGCCTACTAATGTGTTTGAGGTCAAGTGTTTCAATGGGGTAGCACAAGACCTAAGGAAATTCATAGCCTCATTTTCAGTGGTAGCGGCACTACTCCACGGCTTAACAGCAAGTGGAAAGAGTTTCTAGTGGGGAAAAGGTCAGCAGAAGGATTTCAAGGAGATAAAGAAGAAGATGAGTCAAGAACCAGTTCCGACATTACCAAACTTGCATCGACCCTTTGAAATGGAGATAGATGTGATTGTGTATGTTATGGTAATTATCTTGATGCAGGGAGGAAGGCATGTATGCTACCATTCTGAAGTATTTCATGGGGCAGTTCTTAACTACCCTACCTATGATAAGGAGCTTTATTCCATGGTGCAATATGTGAGGAAGTGGAAGCTATATCTGATGGGAAAGGAGACATTCACACACAATGATCATGATCTGTTATAGTACTTTTAGGCCTAGAGTAAGCTACAACAGACCAAGAATTACAAGTAGATGGGGTTTTTACAACAATTTCATTTGGTGATCAAGTATAAGAAGGGCAGCACAAATAATTTGGTCGACCTTCTTTCAATTCCACCCACACCAAAGATCACATTTTTGGGGACACTTATGCACATGGATCCATTCACCCATTATCGATATTGTTTAGTTAACTTAATGTTCTTAAATTGCTCAGATAAATTATCGACTAGAATTGGTAAACTTGTGAAGTGAAAGTGCACTATATATGCTAGAAGCCTCTTTCAACTTAGTTTATTGGTGTGATGATTGAATTTGAAGAGATTTATTCTAAGGATTTTTTTATTCTTTATGAAATTGATAAATTTAAATTACAACTAGGTTCTAAAAATCAACATGCTTCCTACCTTGCAAAAACTGAAATTAATTTTTCTATCTTCTGAAGAAGTCTTAACTAATTTATTTGTTAGTCTTTAATAATTCTATTAGTCTAATGTATGAAGATAAAATTAAACTCTAGAAAACGAATTGGACATTTTTATGTTTTGAAATGAAATGCTATAGAAATGAAATTGTGTAAAGAAATGAATGTCACTATTTTTCTAGACATAAATCACTCTTAAACTAAAAATCACTCACTTATATGCCCAAACTAAATCACTAAATCATTATTGCTTGGAAATAAATCACTCGTACTTTTGAAAGGAACTCAATCAAAACAGGAGAAGAAAACTTTCAATGTTCTTGAAATAAATCACGCATGAATTTATAAAAATATTATGTAATAAAACTACTGCTACTTGGAAAGAAAACTATGAATCACTACTACAATTTAATGATTTTAAAGGAATATGAATATACATCAAATGAAAAAGGAAAACTATGTAAACATCTACTTCAAGTGGTAAAGTGGAATTCTCGAAACAACTACAGCGTTTGACAAAATGAAAACATGAATTGAAACTACATCAAATGATAAAACAAAGCTATGAAAACATCTATATGAAAAACAAGAAATGTAGAACCTTCTATGTTTGTAGGGGCCCTCCACAAATAGGTGGTTTCAACGATCTACTCCAACCGTTAGTTGCACATAAATTCTTCAAGGTATTTCTTCAATTAAAAGGAATACAAAGAGAGCTTAAAACTTCACAGTTGCATTACAATTTCGCACTATTCAAGTATTTGTTTGTCTTGTATTTATAAAAGCCTGTATATAATTGTTTCTAGGATTTTATTCCTATTTGGACTAAACAAATGCTATCTTAAACTTTCAACAAATAACAAAATTGTCTTTCTTCACGATTTTCTATTTGGAAAAGCAAATCATGAAGCGTGATTGACTTAGACTCTCACTCATTTGTTCGGCCATGTGTTGACCTAATCCTTTGACCACATCATCAACCTATTTTATTTTTGATTTGGTTCAGATATAGGAGGAGATCCATGAGGAAATAAATATCAACTTTTCTATATACTTCTTTTCTTAGTTAGCACCTCAGAACCTGGTGAACTATGGAGATGGCTACAAAAATAGGGATCAGCTGCAGAATCACGTCAATTTCATAGCTAATACAAAATTTAACTTAATAATAAGGAACATTATTGAATATGAAATACAAGTCATTTAAATACCTTACCATGTCAAAAAATTGCAGTTTAATGCTTATTTGAGTTGATGAGATGATCAAAAAGGAGGAAAAGTAGGAAAAAGGAAGTGTCAAAATGAAGCAATCATGAGGCTCTACATTCCCCCACACAGAGGTCATTGCATGTCCTCATGCAAAAATGAAAAATTGATGATCCTTGTCAGCTATTGCATTTTCCCTGAGATTTCTGCCAGAACATCCAAATTTATCTTATTTGCCTTCTTTCTAGCCATTGCCATCCTTGGCCTTCTCATAAAGATTTTGTATTTCATATTTATCACCTACCTTTTGAGGCTTTTATTTTTTTTCTTTAACTCATTTTTTTTCTTGTACCACAAGCCCAAATTTAAAATAATATTTTCATTCTTGGTTTTCTCAATTTTTTTCTACAACCTTAAGACTGAATGTGTAATGTTCCTTTTTTAGAAACATTGTCAAATGACAAGGAAATCTATTCCAGAGATAGACTGCAGGGGAATTTACTAGATTTTTTACCTTTAAACAAAGGATGAGCTCCAGAGGCTCCCTAGCCCAATAGCAGACTTTGTCGATAGAGTGATTGTCAAAGGACAATATCCCCAATAGGGAAATACAACAAGATTGGGAATCTCCCAATATTGCAGCTACAGCAATAACAAATACATCAAATGGAAATAGCAGTGACTCATGAACACATAAAATGCCGGAGAATCCAATGGCCCTAGTATTAAGACATAGCAGCATAAAATATACATCTCCTTGAGGAAATAATCTCTCAAGCAAGGCACAACAAGCCTCAAGAAATTTGTACATACAAATATGAAGAACACTGTTGTATATATCAAGCCATAGGCCATGACTGCACAATTATAGAGAGGAAATGCTACATAAATAATGAAAATACAATGATATAGAAATGTAGGCTCAAATAAAGAAGGGGGAGCATGATCTCAACCCCTAAAAATACAATAAATCAATCCTAAAAAAGGATTGGCTGAAATTTATACAAAAATTGCATTTTGCAAAAATGCCGGAGTTGTTGGGCAGCAACAACTCAAGAGTTAGAAATGAATGGAGAAGGCTGAAATAGATGTTTTAGATGAAGAGCCCTTATCCAATGAAAATATAAAGTGAAAGGCTGATCCTTTCACCCAAGACTTCCCCTCCAAAATCTACTAATCCCTCACAACAAATATGCACCAAGAAAAATGTTGTTTAAGAGAGGGACTGCACTGCCAATGATGGAATGTGGTTGCCTGATGCCAAAGATGATGGGATCTGCTCATAAACCCCCTTTTATGATCTCCCAAATGATGGAGTCTCCCTCCACTAGAAAACTAGCTCTGGATGGTGTGTGGAAACTTCCCCGGCAACACTGCACAATAACTACTGTAGAAACTGCGTTGTGTAGATGGCTGAAGCTATGGCCTGAATGCCTGAATATGGGGAATGGAGTGCAATCCTTCATGAGCTACTCAAGAAGGAGAGGAAATCATCAACAGGACTCCCTCGTGCCCGAAGGCACTACAGCTCTGCTGAACAGCAAGAGGCAGCAACAAGTCTCCAAGACTTGGATGTAAAAATGATCAAAGATCCACTCAATGGCTGCCTTGCTCCTCTTTTAAACAATGATCCTTCCCTCCATGGGCCCTACTTCTAATTAGGGTTTCCTCCCTCTAGAATCTTCCCTCCTACGTTGTCCCACATAGTGCTTTCCAACTCATGCCAACGCAGTTTGACTTGGTCAACCTTGGCAAAGCATGTATGCAAGAACCTCCTTTCACACATGGAAGTGTGAAATCCAGCTCCAATATGATCCTCTTTCATACTTAGAGGATTTTTATTCTCTAATAATGCAAATAATGGGTCCCCTACCCATTTTATTAATCTCTTTAACAAAAATTAATGTTCCATAAAATTCGGAACATGACAGAATGCTCTTGTTGTATGTGTCTATTTAGTGTCTCCAACTCAAAGATTTATTGTTTTAAAGTTTTTACAGCTGGAGGTTCTTGTGGACTGCTAGATTGAGCTTCTTCCCTTTTATTAAAGAATGATGTTTTTCCTATATCTCTCTTCTCCAAAAGATTCAATATAATCATAAATTTTTTGTTGCACAGGATCAATTTCTGGTGTTTTTCAGCATGGGCTATGAGTAGGTGAGACAGTATTCAATGATGGAACCCTCAGTTCTTCTTCTAGATTAGCATATTTTGTGCTCTTTGGGGATGGTTCTTTCATTTCTTGTATGGGCCCATTACTTCTTATTATTGATGGATTAGGGTTTTGGGTTCTTGCTCTTTTCATCTATGTTTTGGGTTCCTCTTTTTTCTTGGATGTACTTCCTTCTCTTTTGTTGTCTTTCTTCCTTAGTAACTCCTTGCTTCTTAATGATTCCTAAAATTTTTGCAATAGGAATCTCATCCTCTAACTGCTCTTGTGGTTGTTGTACATTTTCAATAGGGTTTTTATTTTTTATCTTTCTCCCTCTTTTTGTTTTTCCACTGCTAGAATAATCTTTGTCTCTTTATTTGAAATGATTCCTAACTAGAAATTTGTCCCAATTATCACCCAAACTTTCAAGGTGAAACTCAATGAGTATTTTGATAAATCCATGGTGATACATGGTTTTTTCTATGAATTGGATCCCCCTTTGGACATTCTCTAACATCTTTCTTAAACTTTCTAACAAGAAGTATGGGATATTTAACTCATTTCGTACAAGAAAATGCATCAACAGACGAACATGATAAAAGAACATACACCAAAATATCCCTTCACAAGTGACAAATTTTTGAATTACTAACAACAAATTTCTCCATTTACCCTTAAGTTTTGTGCTTAGAATTCCTTTCTTAAAAATGGTCGTGTCCATACCTAGATTCTTCAGGAATACCTCCTATTCTTTGCCTTCAATGCATGTGTTCTTGAATCACCTCTCTCCATTTCTCGGCAATCCGGTAGCTTTAGCAATAAAATACTTTGTCACTGCAAATTTAATGTCTCCAATTTCAACCTCCATCCCATCGAAGGCCCTGGAAAACGACTTGGTTACTTCCTTGTTAAAGCCTTCGAATTTCTCCACAAATTGTAACCACTGTGCTTTCTATAGTATTTCCTTCACCTATAGGTACCCTTCCATGAAATTCATTCCCTTTGGTTCTATTCTCACTATCAATCCAATGGTTGAGAAGTTTCACCTCAAGACTACTTCTTGACAAGGTATGAGTCAGGATTTCGAATGATGGTATGAATGAGGGATTCAGAATTAATGATAGCTTGAGTGAGGTTGAGAGGAACTAATCATTAGAGTATGAGTTAGGTGATCTTAACAATGAAATTGGGATTTTATGTTGGAGAATTTATGTAATGATGAGGAGTGAATTGTGGATTTTGGATTTTATTTTATTTGACACGACCACTCTTAGCAATAATTTTTTTGAATTGGTGGTATAATTCCCATATGATTCATATACTAATGTTTAAACCCTTTTTTCCGCCTGAGGCCTCACTGCTGCGCTCCCTGAGCCTACGCTCCTGCACTCTCCCTCGGCCCTTTCGCTGATTTTTGCTCTAGCCTTGGCATGGCCCCTCCGGAATCCTCCTCAGAGGTGGTCGCTTCCCAAATCTAGACCCTAGCATTTTCTGCTCTCGTGAGCTCCTTGCCTCCACCTCGCCCTAGGCCAGCAATCTCCAAATTCGTGAAAAAACTTGATGGGTTGCAGGAGGTTTGTCCTTGCACCTTCACTACCTCGTATGGCCGCTCTCTCTCTTGCTGAAGAGGGTCTTATTGGTCAGTTCACTAGGATTTGGCCCTCTCTAAAGACAGTGAAAATATGGGTTGAATGGAACTGGTCTGATAAGATCAATGGAAAAATCTCCATTCGATTATGTGGAAAGGGGTATTTCACCTTCCACTTTGAAAAAAAAGAAGACAAAGACCTGATCTTTAGAAATAGACCCTATTTCATGGATACCAGAGGCTTGTATCTCAAAAAATGGACGTTAGATTTTGATCCAGAACTGGATGTCCCAAACGTTGTTCCTGTCTGGGTGTGACTTCCCCACCTCCATCTACATTGTTGGGGGGATGATTCAGTTAGAGCCATCGAGAACGCAATTAGAAAATTCATAGATAAAAGTGAACCAAAGGAAAACATGCAAGCCTGCACCAGGATCTGTGTCGAGGTAGATTTGGGAAAAGGCCTCCCCGAGGCCATCAAGCTCAAAGTGGATGAATGGATGCATATTCAACAGCTCAATTATGAGCAGATCCTGTTTAAATTCAAGGTATATCACGATTATGGTCACTTTGCTAATCGTTGCTCAAAATTTATTGATGTTGAAAGCCCAGATACTGATCCACAATAGGAAATTATTAAAATAAAGAAAACCGCCTCTAACCCTAATATTACCTCCCCTGTTGCTCCTCCTCCCAAGCCCAATCCTTTTCCCTCCTCCTCCCCCAAGATCTTGGATCCTTCCCATCAACCTTCTGCTTCTACTCCCCCCCCCACCCCACAAAATCCACCCTGGATTCATCCAACCCATTCTCATCCATCTCCCCTCCTGATGAGGACCCCCCCCTTCTAACCCCTCTCTCCCAACCTGATTCACCTCGCATTTCTCCCTCCCTCCCTGACCCCCCTTCCTCCTCACAAGACCCCTCTACTATTCGAATCACTAGAAACTTAGCGAAGGAACATGGAGCAACCCTTGAAACTAAAAAAAAACATGGTCCCGGAAGGAAATCAACAAAGAAACACTGTGATGAAAACACGCAGAAGGATATAGCATTGGGTACTAAGAATCCCATAGAATCTTACATGCTGGGACAGGAAAAAAAGGAAATAGGACAAAAGGATCAAGGAGGGAAAGCAACTCTCCGAACAAATTTTTTTCAATGATGAAAGTCCTCTCGTGGAACAGCATGGGTCTAGGGCACCCCTCCAAAATAGAAACACTAGGAGATCTAATAAATTAAGAGAAACCAGAAATCATTCTTCTACAGGAAACAAAACAAGGAGAAATATAAATGAAGGAAATAATTAACAAAACAAAGCATTATGGTGGCGCCCTCTCTGAATCAAGGGGAGCCTCCGGTGGACTAGCCACCCTTTGGAACCACAACATTTGGGAACAAAAAGATACCACAGTAAATCTTAACTGGATCAAAATGACATTAGAGAACTATAGAGAGCAGAAAAAAATCATAGTTTAAAATGTCAATTGACCTAATCATTATAGAGACAAAGAGCAGTGTTGGAGCTGCATCAAAGAAGATATAGACAAAGAGGATAGTAGCAATATCATAATGGGAGGGGACTTCAACTTAATTGTACATGAAAATGAGAAGCGAGGAGGCTGCTTCAGCCAAGACCCTTCCAGAAATCAACTTGAAGACATAATGCAGGACCATGAACTGGTGGACATAGCACCAAAGAATCATAGATACACTTGGAGCAATATAAGAATAGGAAGAGGCAACATCATGGAAAGACTTGATAGAATCCTGGTTATGTCACTTTGCTTTCAAAATTCTCTATAGCCACGGCCAGTGTTCTTCCCTTTCCAGCCTCGGATCACTATCCCATCACTCTCACTTTTGGAGATCACCGCTCTCTTGGGCCCATCCCCTTAAAATACAATCTACTCTAGAGTGATATCCTAGAAGCAAATCAACTAGTCCACAATACTGGGATTTAGCATGTAGAAGTCTCTCCATCCCTTATATGGGATACCAAATTAAAAAAAAAAAACTAATATGGCCTTGAAGGAATGGGCTAAAACCAAATAGAAAGAGTCAGATCAAATTAGGATTGAAATTAAATACAATCTGGATGAAGTCCACAGTAAAATCGAAGCTCACGGCCTCAACCAAGAGCGTCTCACCTAGGAAAAATACCTCTATTAGTAGCTCTATCACACCAAAAGGAAAGAGGAGGAGAAATGGCGCATCAAGTCAAGAATTTTATGGCTCCACACAGGTGATAAAAACACTGATTTTATTCACAAGCAGGCCACTGTCAGAAAAGCAAAAAACAACATTTCTTCTATCGTTGATACAGGTGGTCACCTTCAAGCAAATCAAGAAGTAATTAAAAAAGCTGCCTCCACACACTTCAAATAACTTCTAATAGAGACAAGATCCCCTGAATACTACTCTGATCTTCTCCAGCACCTTCCTATCATGATCACTGAAGAGATAAACAGTTCTATCAACAGTGAAATTGAAGAAGAAGAGGTCAAAAGCGCAATCTGGGCCTTTCATCCAGACAAATCTCTGGGGCCATATGGATTTTCTATCATATTTTACAGATTTTATTGGGATCTAATTAAAAAGGACCTTGTGAAAATGATACAATGGACATAGCGCAAGAAAAAAATTGGGGGTTACACTAATTCTACATTCCTTTCCCTTATCCCCAAAGAAAACAGGCCTTCCTCCTTCTCTATATTGAGGCCCATTTCTCTTTGAAATTCCTCTTATAAGCTCATCACTAAAATTCTTGCCATGCGCCTCAAGCCTCATCTTCATAGTCTCATCTCATAAAACCAAGGCGGCTTCATATCCCATAGGAAAATTACCGACTCCATCCTCTTTGTCCAAGAAGCCATTCACTCCAGCATCTCTCGCAAAGAAAAAGGATTCATTCTAAAGTTGGATCTTTCCAATGCCTTTGACAGGGTCAGACATTCTTTCCTCCTTGATGTCCCTCAAAAATGGGGTTTGATCCAAATTTTATTGCTCTTATTAACTTCTTCATCCCTGGATCCTGGATATCTCCTCTCATTAATGGCAGACCAGCCCCCTTCTTTCAATCCACTCGAGGATTAAGGAAGGGATGTCCTCTCTCCCCCTATCTCTTCATCCTCATGGTGGAATCCTTCAGCAAGGCCTTGGATCATATGAGACATGCCGGTCTCATCACAGGAATCAAGTTCGGAAACGGAGTTAAAAATATGAACCACTCCCAATTTGCAGATGATACTCTACTGATGGGAGGAGCCTCCAACATCATTGCTCAGCATTTTAAAATTGTCTTGGACAAATTCATTCTTTACTCCAGAGGTATGATCAATCACCTAAAAATTTGCATTTATGGATGGAATGCATCTAGCCAAACCATACACACCAATGCTAACATCTTTGGTGTTCCTTGTAAACTGAATTGGGGGCACTTCACTTATTTGAGTATGCCTATAAGTGTTGGCCCTCTAAAGGCTGAAGTCTGGAATGTCAACATTAACAAAATGAAGAGAAAAGTCCAACAATGGGGCTCATTGTGGCTCAACCCAGCATGTCGCCTCATCCTCCTCAAATCTGGACTCTCATCCTTGCCATTGTATCACTTCACCCTCTTACAAGCCCCCACTATCATCCACCACAAAATTGATGCCATCATCAGGCACTTTCTATGGCAAGTTGGAAAGAATGATAAAAGGAAATATAACCTAGTCAAATGGAGGCATGTAATTCAAGATCAGGAGCATGGAGGAATTGGAGTCCGCTCTCCCAAGCTCCTGAACACAGCCTTTGGAGGGAAGATTTTCTGGAGGCTCATCAATGGGAATCAAGCATGGTGGAAAAATTTCATGGAATTCAAGTATCTCAACACCACCCAACAACATCTCTTTGACCAAGAAATACCAAATAGGTCATGCTCCAAAATCCGGGCTCTTTGTAAAAAATCCATTCCTTTCCTAACTCAAAATATTTCCAAATTTCCCATGGGAGATAACACCATCAATGTTGGGAAAGATCGAATTATGGGACAGATTCCCATCGTTGACAAACCTGGCACTCAGCGCATAGTCTCTTTCTTCAGCAACATGGGTCTTCAGCTATTAAGCCAGTTCTCCAAATGGGATGCCCAAACACAAATCTGAACTCGTTGGTACTTCCCAAAAGTTCCAACCCATCTAGAAGCTGACTTTGGAATTCTTCAATCTCATCTTTATGGCTCGGCTCCTTTAAGAAAAGACAGTGTTGATGGATTTCAATGGGACCCCTCTGGTTCAGCATACACGCTTATCAACATCTTTGAAATGAATATTATCCTATGCCTATATGGTCTAATTGGAAGGTTGTTTGGAAATCGGAAGCACTCCCCAAGATCAAGTTTTTCATATTGACTCTCCTGAAAGAAAAAATTTAACCTCTGAAAACCTTAAGAAAAGAGGTGTGCTCGGCCCATCAAGATGCCCAAACTTTCAAACCGCAGAAGAGACTACCCAACATCTCTTCATTGGGTGTCCCTTTGCATCCCGCTGCTGGAATGAGCTCACCCCTTTCTTTCAACCTTGTTGGGTGCTTCATAGTTCCATTTTTGAAGCCCTTCGCTCTTGGAAAAGCAGCTACCCTTGGGGTAAAAAGAAGAACAAAGTTTCGAAGAGATTTTGGGACACCCTCCCCTATGTGACTCTGTGGAACAATTGACTCGCAATAAATATAAATATCTTCAGGGATAAAGAGCCTTCCTTCAGGAAAGTCTACAGCAAATCATGGAGCCTCACGCTTGAAGAAATCTCTGCTAAGTGCAACAACAAAATTGACTACACGGATCTTTGTACGGAGGAAAGGATTTTCCTTGGTTATCTTCTAGACAAAAATAGTAGCATTAACCCACTTCCAAAATAGCCACACAAAGTAGACACAAGATGGAAGATTCAGCTTAAAGAAGAGGACTTTGCCAATTGGACAAAGAGTTGCACTAAACCCTCCTTATTTTTTGATGGGGCTTCTAAATCAAACCCGGGCATTACAGGGGCTGGAGGCACCATAGAAAGCGAAAATGGCAGCACTCTCGCATCCTTTTAATGGGGTCTAGGCTCCCTCTCAAACAACAAAGCAGAGGACTTTTCCCTTCTCCAAGGATTGCACCAGTTAAGAAAGCTTAATATCACAAATGCTATGGTCTTTGGAGACTCTGCAATAATCATCAACCTGATGAATCACGATCGTCCAACTGCAAACATAGCTCTCCACCAAACCATCAATAGATGCCACTCCCTCTTGGATGACATGAAGGACACATCCTTCTATCAAATTCTTCTCAATTTCAATAAGGATGCTGATCTCCTCGCCAATAGGGCTTGCACACGAACCTCGGGGCATCTCCTCTGGGGCCCCCGTAGTTAGGTCTGATCCATGAGACAAGCCATCTCAATGGATCCTACCCAAATTCCTTATCTTGGGATTATGTCTTCACATCGTCCCACCTCTCACCTCAAGGTATGATTGCATGTGGTCCCTCTTCCCATCTGGCTAAAAATTTTCCCTTCTAGAGGTATCTTCTTGAGTGGACGCATCCACTTGGTCTCCTATCTATTCTCCAATTGTGGCTACTACACAACCTTCTGTGATTGCTTCTAAGGCTTCATGTTGGGAGGTAATTCACGCTCCCTCTCAACCACCAAGTCTCTAACCTCTTCTTTGCTTCTAAAATATTTGGATGCACCTTGTACCTCAAGAGCATATAGGTTCTTGACTTGCACACTGATCTCTTTCACCCGTCCCATACCGTTGTGTCTAAGGAAAACCTTTCCTTTTCAAAATATCACACCATATCCATGGTCTTCCAATACCACTACGGGGACAAAGTTCTTCTTTAGTCCTCGAACATACAAAAAATATTTGAGTCTGAGAGGGGAGCTATTCTCCCACTGAAAGGTAATTGTACCTATGATGGTCGCGTTATATCTCCCACCATCTCCAAACTCTATGTTATGTTGGAGGTACTTCTCCTCCAATTCACTGAAGAGATATTTATTCCCCGTCACATGGAACAAGGATCCACTGTATAGATGCCACATGCATCCCATTACAATGTTATCCATGCATTAAATGAGAGTAAAATGAAGCCCGAACTATGAATTTAATGCTTCACCCGCTGCTACAACTACAGGCTCCTTTTTGTTTTCCTTCTTCTGTGGACTTTTCATGGCATAGTGCCCGTACTCGTGACAGTGAAAATACTTGACCTTGTACAAGTATCTCCTACCCTCTTCACCTTGAGACTTATTTCCCTTGGATTTCTTCCCTTTTCCGACCAATGAAAAATCTTCTTCTTTTTCTGTGCCGGAGGTCCCGTATTTGGTGCTCTGCCTTATCTCTTCTTGTACCAAGTCGGACCACAAATGCTCCCAGTATGGTAGCTTCTCCCTCCCATTCACAGATATCTCGTAACTATGACAGCTCTTGGGAAGTCCTAAAAGAGCTAGGCTCACCAAATCATATTAGGCTATTCTCACACCAACATTTCCAAGCTCATATAGACATTGAGAGAACTTTGTCAAGTATTTTGGTATTGTTTCGCCCTCCTCCATCTTGATCTTTCTGAGTTTGTCTTTCAGCACCAACTTCCTTTGGTCACTACTATTCGGAAATAGATATTTCAAGACCTTCCACATAGAATATGAAGTTTCATTCCCATGGATACTCTAGACAATATGATCTCAAACTCATTCTAACAATATCCTTCTTGCCTTTGCTACCTTCTTCTTCCATGCAACAAGAAGTTGAGCATCTGTTGTTGCGAGCTTGGGAATATCATTGTCTATGAATTCCTTTAGTCTATTTTCCTCGAAAACTACCTCCATATTATCCTTCCATGCTATGTAATTTGAATTTCCCTCAAGGGAATATTTGAGTCTCAAGCCATTGAAAAACATCTTGATCTGATGTTGGCCCTGAAGAATAAATCTACAAATTCGATGTACCTATTTAAAACAAACTATGGTTATTATCTTCTATTGTGATTCTTGGTGCTCTAATACCATGTAGAAATTACCCAAAGGGATTCAAAAAATCTTGTAATATACTGAAAAAAAAATACTAAATCATTCCTAAAAGTTGTGGAAACCAAATACGATCCCACAATCACATAACAAGTAAGAGAAAGAAATAATCAATCGCACAGCACAAGATGTACGTAGTGAAAGCACACTTCTTAAAACCTCGTTATATGTATATTTCATAAATTCAAGATCATGAAACATTAAAATTATATTTCCTTCACTGAGAAACCTATCCACTCCGTTGACTATCTCACTATAATATTGCTCGAATCTGGCTTTTGATCTAAGCAATTTTGGTCTAATATTTAACCTTTTTCTTGCCTAGGCCTAACCTGCCTTCCTTACACCTTCATGGGCTAATTGATCCCCTATTAATTAGGAAAATCCCAAATAATGATTGTGCAATACATTCAAGGCTTCCTGATGACCTGTACAATTTTCTAACTATACAACTAATAGTTATCATCCCTTTAAACTCAGTCTCAACTGGACCTTCCTTAGAACTAAAATTCAATAGCTATTTATAGTGAATTATTGGTTACCCAATTTCTCACTACTTGTAAATTAAATCACATTTAATTCACTGGACCTCTCACTAGCTCATCTCTCATTTAGAACTATTTATACTGATTTTAACTCAATTAATTGAGTTAACTAATTACAACTCACAAATAACTATAACTGGACCCCATAAAAATTGTAAAATCCTCTACATGCCTCTTCTTCAACCCTCAACTCAAATTTCCCAAGCTAACTTAGTATTTCTGACTTAGTTAACTAATACAAGCTATCATGAGATGAAATTAAAATTTGTCTTCCAATTTAATTAAGGTAAAATTAAATCAAAAGCCCCCTATGGTGCCACTTTTTGGGTTCCATTTCTGGGTGCCATTTTCACTATTTCGTGTTTCCAATTTCAACACATTTTGTGATGAATTCCAAATTTCATGGTTGGACAAAGTCGAACAGTCATGAGGGAATTCAAAGAGTCATAAAGGGAGATGAATATTCACCCCTTTTGTTAAAAATATACTCACATTAGTCATGTAAAGGGATTTTGGCTTAGGATCAAAAGCTTGGGAGTTTTGTTGAAACCCTTCGCTTCTGCGTAGAATAGAGGGAGTATCTTTATTTGGAGGAGAAGGATTTGGCTTCATGTTCCACTATTGGGACTAGTGGTTCATCAATTGTATATGTAAGCTTGGGACTTTCACTTTATTAAAAGCTCAAATCTGACACCTTTTCATAGTAGGACTATTCTTGTTATGTTTACAATATATGTTATTCATTTGACCTAACGCTTATGAACTATTTCTTTTGCATTAGTATGAATCTTGTTGAATGTGTGTTGCTGTATATTTCCATCATGGTTAACTTTTCAACTATTTTGCAAACTAACTTATGATCCCTTTTATGCTCGTGTGTTCCTTTCAAGTTGTGTACTATTACAAGCTTCAAAGAGGCTCAGATATTTTTCCTTCATCATGTTATAAACTTTCATACATTTCACTTGACTCTCCGCAGAATTATATACTTTTTTCACCAAATTCATGAATACATCATTTTATGCATTGCCATAGCCAAGGAATAACACTAAAGCCAACTATTTCGACAATCGTTTCATATTCCGGATTGGGCTCCTACTCAAAATAGTGTGAAGTCAAATTGGGACTTCATATAGGGGATACCCCCTGAATGTTGGCAGGTCCAGCACCGTCAACAGGTGGTTTGCAGCTTAGTAATGGATGTATTCATGTGCTATAAAAAATGCAGTATGTAATGCAGTTAAAAATATCTAATTATAAATGGTGTATTAATTATAACCTTTCTTTTTTAAACTCCATAGCATGTATGATGTAGAAAAGAAAATTTCCACATTAAACTTTAGTATAGAAAAATAATCCAATTCTACTCAGTCCCAGATTCACTCTCCACAATTATGGAACTTATTCGTTTATCATTTCCTAGTATGCAATTTCTGATTTCCATATCCATTTTTTCATATAATAATGACCTTTATGTTGTTGGGCCGTTAATATGCCATTATTATTATCACTTGTGAACGCTTATTCCACCCATTTCTACCATTCTTCATCACGTCATTTATTATAATTTATTATTTAAATCCATTTTATAATGATTTATGCTCTTATGAATGAATATTATTGATTCTCCTTTATTTCTAATAAATTGATGATTATGTATGATTTTATCAATGATAGTTTTAATAAATCAGTTGTAACATTATTCACCATTTTTAGCCTCCAAGATAATTTTCAGATTGAAGATTTGATCATTAAAAGTGCCAACTCAGAAATTCGTTGGAATAAGAAGTGACTATTTTGCGGTTGAGATTCTGAGCAAATGAAGAAGAATCTGGAAAATCCGAAACATGGGTTTTGTCCAGAATGGACCCAATTAACTTTAGAGAAGAACGGTTTGCCCAAATTCGGCTTGTACTAAGAGAAACGCAGGGTTCTTTGAGCACGATTTTCTCCGATTTGTTGTTGCGGCCGTCCTCCAAATCTCAGCTGCAAAGCCAAATTCGCCTTGTTCTTGTTGATCAAATGGTTAGAAGCAAACCAATTTTGTAATAGAATCATGTTGTAATTATCTCTATTGTAACCACTCTCTGCTCTCTTTGTATTTAAATCAGAACAGAGATCAGAGAGGGAGAAGGACTTTGAGGATGATTCGGGATGGATTTGAATGATGGAATTGAGGATTCAGACTTAGAGATTCAAGAATGAAGATGGATTATTCATGATAGGATAGGGATTGTTGCATTGCCATTGTAATCTTCAAAGCTTTTGCTGTTGTAATGATTTCACAATTTGAGGATGAATAAATAAAAGGGTTGTTGTTCATTCCCCTGATCTGAAGTAGCCCAGCAGCATCCGCTGGCGGCTAAGGGCCCAGCCTCTGGTGGAGTATGCTGCAATTGTATCATATCTTTCCAATTTCCACCGTGTGATGGTTTGATTTAGTTCATATTTCTTTGAATCGTAATGCTTTACAGTTTCATGTTCTTTACTTCGCTGTTTAGTTTGGTTGATTAATTGCAAGAGTTTGCTTTTAAAGAGCTTTCCTAGTTTACTTTCAATGGCAGCTTTCCATTTCCTTTTATTTGCATTATCTTTGTTTTGGTGTGAATAACGATCTGAAACTGTAGTGGGCATTGGCATTTGCTGTCTAGTCCCCAGATTAATGATTTGTTCCTTGATTACTTTTGGTTACATCAGTTTCCAAAGGGATGAGTTATTGTTACTGGACCCTTGACTGATACATTGCTTATTTTTCCGAATGCATGATTTAAGTCTTAAAATGCTTTTTTGTAAGTAGATTTTATTTCCAGCTTTCATTTACTTTTGGATTTTAAGCACTATACTGCAAAACATTACTCTTGAGTAAATAGCCGCCTCAGACTGAGTACACTCTTGAAACAAAAGGTCGTCCCTGGGTTGACAATTAATGTGAGGTAATTAGGAGTTACAAAGACACCTTTTTATCGCTCCACATTTTGGCGCCGTTGCCGGGGAGAGTGTAGCCATTTCTAAAGAGTAGTGTGAATCTGATGAGTGCCTGCTAGGGAAGAGTTGGATCTTAAAAACAGAAGGTAAGAACCTACGTGCGGAGCATGTAAAAGCCCTGCTCCACTATCCGCTTTCCTAACAGATTTTTTGTTGCTTTGTTGGGTAGAAATAGATGTTTGAATTTTTGTGTGAATGATTAGGAAAAAAATAGAAATTTTGAAAAATGGATCACATGATCTCATGCAAGTGGTGATGTAAGCACCACCCATTTCACTAACCGATTGACAGGAACATTTGAAAAAGGAGCCTCGAAGAAACACATGAAAAACATCTTATATTATGGTAAGAAATGGCTCACGTTTCTACTTTTGAATTTCCTATCAAAGATCTAGGAGGAGTGACACAAATGCACATAATTCCCCCATCTTTGCCAAATTTTCATGGTTTAGCAAATGAAGATCCAGATACATTCTTATTTGAGTTCGAAATACTTTGTAGAGGATATGATTATTGTACTAATGATCAAAGATTGAAAGTGTTTCCTCTTACTCTAAAAGGAGCAGCTCTCCGATGGTTCATGAGCCTAGGTGGGAATTGTATCCAATCATGGGAGGACATGAAGAACATATTCTTGAAGAAGTACCAAGACTATTGCAAATCCAATGAAGATATTTTCGGTATGATACAAGGGGAAGATGAACGTTTGGAGGACTATGTAGATCGATTTCATTATAACCTTCAAAAATCAAAGCATAAGCATTTGGAAAAAGAGATCTTAAAAACACTCCTTCTTAAAGGAATCAAAGATGAATTTTTAGAACTCTTAAATCTGATAGGAAAAGGTGATGTTTTTCGGTTATCATATGATGATGTTTGTGAGTTGTGCATAAGGTATTCAAGAGGAATCTCCAAGGCTGGTAAGAATTCTAGAGATGTTTGTTCTTTCTTTTCCAAATCTGTTACAAGAATAGGAGACATAAGAGCTGAAATCAATGATTTATTTGAAAATTTTAAAGTTGATTTTATTAGCTCTCTAAGCTCAAAATTGGACGTTTTGCAGGTTTATAAAAATGAAGAATTTGATGAAGTGTTTTTCCCTCATGACCAAAAGGAGCAGCCCATAGATGGGTACTCTTCCTTATCTAGGATGGAAGTATCATATCAAAGAGGTGAGGAAGCTGCAACAAGGTCAAAACCATGGAAATCATGGCCTACAGGTATGGTTCAAAACACTTCTTCTCCATTCTCTTACTTGCATAATCCATTATAGAATACTCATGTTCTAGGGCAGCCATGTCAATTTCAATATAACCACCAATCTTATCTACAAGTTTGGCATGGTTCACCTTATGATTGCATGACTACTCTCTCTCATCTTGTAGCACAAGCACATTCTCCATATTCTCCACCAGCTCTTTCACAACATCCTGCTTGCATATCAAATTTATCCACTCAACCCAACCAACCACATCATCACAATGCTCCATTCCATACACAATTTCCTGCTCAACTAATTCCACACCCTCACCACAATAAACTAGTACAACATGCTTACAATGTTGAACTGCCAAATTTACCCACCCTTCCCACCCATTCTATCTCACATGCGCCATTAGAGAAAACTTACAATGAGATTCAGAATGTTTCAAATTCAAAAATTGTAGAAGTTATGGAAGAAAATGAGCTTACTTCTAGTTTGCATCAACAAACCATTTTAAAAGCTCAATAACCTCATAGTATGATGGGAAATCAAGAAAGTAATGGATATATTGAAGATTGGTTTCACTCCATCACGTGTTTGCATCATCACTCCATACTTCAACAATTTTTGACAACATCTTTTCAAGGGAAGTTGGCTTCTCATACCCTAATTTTTATCAACATGCATTTTTCAAATTTGGGTATGTATATATTGGAGGCCTTATTTCTAAAATGGTTCCACTGGAAATACTCTTATACATAAACATATTCGATTCTCAAAGAAGAGTAGGATAGTGGAGAAAATAAAATAAAATAAGGACATAAATAAATGCATTTTGTTTTTTTTGTAAAAATAATTGTTTTTTTTTGTTGCAACACGCTATCGAAATCAACATCGGTGATAAATATTTCAATTTATTTGTGTATGTAGATGAATTATATTGCAAATAACAATTCTATAAACACTTATATTCATTTTTTATCACCAATTTGAAAAAATGCTTGAATATCATTTTTTTGGCTTGCGAGCTTGATGAACTTTCTGGAAAAACAGTCGGGACAGTCATGTTTTGAGGGACCAAAAATGAATATTTTTAAAACCTGTTTCTACCCTAGGTAGCCCTTGGTGTCTACTTTCTAACCCAATTTGAATCAGTCAATTTGGATTTGAAACGAAAAAGTTAGAACCAAAACATTGACCGGATGTCTAGCGGGCAGCTCAGGAACAGAGTTGAGACAGTCAGTTTTTGGAGGCCTAAATGACCATATTTTTAAAACCTGTTTCTATGGTAGATTACCCTATGAATCTAGTTTCCAATGCAATTGGAATCACTCATTTTCGATATCGTATGGGGAAGTTATGATCAAAATACTGACTGTCTATCGTAAATCAGCACCCTTAAAACTCTGTTTTTCCGGATGTTCCTTACAGTGTTTGACTTATCAATTCTTCTTTTCTTCAAAATCTGTTTCTATTGGAGATAAATAAATTAATCTAATTTCATTTCCAATTTGAATCATTTGAATCCGACATCAAACGAAGAATCTATGCTTGAAATATCAATCATTGGTCTAGATTGGGTAATCGAAAACGACTATGTTATGCAGGCTGTTCTAACTAAAATTGACATATCATATCATTGAATTTATAAAACCTGTTGCTACTGGAGATAAACCTTTGAATTAGCTCTCATTTGGCTTTGGAATCACTCAATTTCGATGAAAAACAAAGAAGTTGTGATTAAAACACTGCAGGTTAGCATGATTGGCCACTGCTCTCCCGCAAGTGACAGATAAATTTTACTTTGTTATTTTCTCAATGGATTTGTTATACAGAGTAACTACTTGTTGTTTTTTTGCATAATTCTTGGATTAGGGGAGCCCGATCACCTCTCTTTATCCATGATTTAATGTTTTATTGCAGGTAGATACTCGTTTTTTGCAGGTCCTAGGAGAAAAAGAAGGTCAATTTATGGACGAGTGATTCTTGAAACAAATTTTAATAAAACAAAGGAATTTCATCCAACTCATTACCCAACGGATTCATAATAGAACAAATGAAGAATTGATTTCAATTTGACGATTCATGTCTTATCCCTGCTGCCAAAACATTTTTCAAAGAGATCATTTTTTTGACATAACATCATAGCTGTTGTAACTTAATTTAGTTATTTACATATTGTTTTTAAATAATATGTTGTTTCTTTTCTAATTTCTCTTATATTTTGTGTTTCAGGTGTTGCTTCATTCAAAGTGTAACTCATCCTCAGCATCAATGCTGTGAACAACGAATTTGTTTTTTTGCATGTTTGCATTTTATGATCGACATTTGCATTTTCACACTTTTTTTTGTGTGTATTTTTGTTTTTTTTTTGTGCATTTCCTTTGAGGAACACCACTTTTTGAGTGTTTTTGCTGTTCATTCAAAAGAACAACACTTTGGGATTATTTTTGAGAGCAACCTTTTCTTCCTCTTGTGGGACTATTCCTAGTTCATCTCAACCACATTTTACTGATTCCCCTTCATGGCATGAAGTACACTATTTTTACGAGGACAAGAATTATGGATTCTATTGAAGCGAGTTAATATCCTTCATGTTATGATCTTTAACAGGACAGCTCCTTGATGATAGATTATTTTTAAAAAGTGACACAATTATTTATATACTACTTTACTGCATTGTTTTCTGTTGAACATGATATTGATTGATCATCTTAATACCATGCTGGTTCCACCCTTCTGGATTATAATCTTCTCTGTCTGTAATAAATAAGATTATGGGTATATTTTTCTATTGACATGTTCAACTTCTTCCACCATCCCTGCTCTTAAGGAGTACTGAGCCTCCCTCTTTTTATCATAAAAATGTGTAATAATAACAAAATTTTGTTCACAGATGGAGGATAGGGGGTCTCATTACGAGCCAGCCTACCATGTTCATAAGGTTGTAAGAAAGTGACATTCCCATTATGGCCACTACACCAGGGTTATGATCCATTGGATAGTCAAATTATCCTTGGAACAGGAGGTCTCATCACGAGCCGACCTGATCACTTTTGCTACATCCCAGTGAATGGCAGTGTGGTTATCTGGTTACCACGCCAGCACACTGGTCTCTTCTGTAAGAACAGCACTGAAACTCTCTAGTTATAAATTGAGGATTCTGGCTCATATGGGTTACAAAGCAACCCTGCCGAGGCTATGGACGCCTGCTGGCAGCAGCGGCTCTTCTTATGGTATTGAAGTTATATCTTATCGTCAATTATTATTATAATACCCTTTTCTTATCAGAGAAGTTATTTCCTTAATTTTTTCCCTATTTTGAACCTTTATGCATGAGAAATTGTTTTATGATCAATCACATCATTTTCAGCTAGCATACTATCAGTAAAGCATCTTTTTGGCATATTGTTGTTCTTTTTCTCTTTTTCGTAACTTATCATCAATCCAAAGTGTCCTATCTCTTATTCATAACTATCTTTACACACTCTGCTCTCATTATAACCATAACTCCCGCTATCCTATCATTGATATGTGTACTCTGCTTCATTCACTGCTATATTGTTCATTCCCTTGCCTTGCCATCAGCACAACACCTCTCATATGCTTTATGGTCATGATTCCTTTTCCAATTGGAGGGGGGAATGTATGCATTATGGGATTGCATGCGATATGATTACTGCACTCTGCCATCACTTGTTGATTTGCCAAAATATTAGTATTTCATGTATACATAAGTTTTTCTGATTGAAATTTTTGCATGCATCTTATCTATTACTTACACTATGGATTCAAGAACATTGTATGCCAAATAGTGCTTTGTTTGCAGGAAAACAACAAGTATGGGCAGAATTCTATTCATAGCATGACCACACTATTGCACTTAACAGAAGAGGCTCGCGCACATGAACAATTCTTCAGACATGATGTGCTTACCTGGATTCTACCTTTTGCATCACTTTCAGCACCAACTCTGCCTACATCAGCTTCAACACCTGCCATTCCATATATGTCATTCCACATTTTTGGAGGTAAAACTTGAGGTAAAATAGCATAATTTTATGATTTATTACGAATTTAGGAGAATTTCATGAAAATCCATTTTGAGCATTATTTATCATCCTTCATTCCACATCTTTACCACTTTCCCTTTTTCAGCAGCATATCATTTTCGAGTATGGGGGAGCGTTCCTTTCATTCATTTCTTTCTTATGACCATGTTATTCATATTCTTTATCATCCATTGCTGTTCTTATTCATTCTCAACACCTCCCTTATTCCATGTTGTTTTACACCAAGCATAGAATTCAACAGCTGGTAGCAACCACCCCTATTTGTTTTCTAGCATCGCATGAGGGCATGCTAATTTTTCAGAGAGGGGGAGGAATTGCTACGCATGATGGATGTTTTCTATTTTCTTTCTCATTTAAGGCATACAATTTCAGTGTAGAAATTGATTTCCATAATATTTTTAAAACTATGAACTCAATTCTTGTGATTTTTGGAAAACACAGACGTATCATTAATACAAACCCAGGCAATTTCAAGATAAATTGGTTCATAAAATTTCGGAAATCATGCACTCTCAGCTACAGTCATTTTGTTTATATCTCATGATCCATGCATCAAAACAGTCTGATTTTTGGATCATAAAGGCATTCATATATTATAAATTTACTTGCCAAATTTCAACAAAAGCTAGTTTGTAGTTTTTGAGAAAATGGTTAATGAAGTTTGCTGTTACTTATATCATATTTTGTTGCAACTTCATATATACATATAGTTGAATGTCAATATAAAAATTGTTATGTCTTCATCAAGATTACTAAAAGTGAATATTCATTAATTAAGGAAGAATTCATTTGTTCTATCCATTTCATGAGCTGAGATGAACATATTTTTTATTGCTTGGTTAACACATGGGTTTTTGTCTTTGGGTTGCATGAGGACATACAATATATTCAGTTTTCGTTGCATGAGGACATGCAACATATTGAGTGTGGGGGTATGTTGGGCCGTTAATATGCCATTATTATTATCACTTGTGAACGCTTATTCCACCCATTTCTACCATTCTTCATCACGTCATTTATTATTTAAATCCATTTTATAAGGATTTATGCTCTTATGAATGAATATTATTTATTCTCCTTTATTTCTAATAAATTGATGATTATGTATGATTTTATCAATGATAGTTTTAATAAATCAGTTGTAACATTATTCATCATTTTTAGCCTCCAAGATAATTTCCAGATTGAAGATTTGATCATTAAAAGTGCCAACTCAGAAATTCGCTGGAATAGGAAGTGACGGTTTTGCGGTTGAAGTTAAAGATAAATGAAGAAAAATCTGAAAATCAGGCCATAGACATGGGTTTTGTATAAAACGGACCAAATTAATGCTGAAGCAATTTCCCATTAAACGTACTAGAAAGCGTAGGGTTCTTTGAGCAGGCCCTCTCAGTTGTTGATAACGTCCTCAAATCTGTTCTGAAAATAGTCATACTGTTCTTATTGATCAAATGGTTAGAAGCAGGCAATTTTGTAATGATCATGCTCCCCCAGCGTGATCTATTGTAACCTCTCACCTGGATTTTGTATTTAAATCGAGCAGTGGAGGGAGAGGACTTTGAGGATGATTGGGATGGGTTGAATGCTGAGTGATTGAACTTAGGATTGAAATGGCGATGGATTATTCATCATAGGATAAGTTAATTGCATTTATTAATCTTCAGCTTTTTATAATGTGTAATGATTTCACAATTTGAGGATGAATAAATAAAAGGGTTGTTGTTCATTCACCTGATCTGAAGTAGCCCAGCAGCATCCGCTGGCGGCTAAGGGCCCAGCCTCTGGTGGAGTATGCTGCTGTTGTATCATATCTTTTCAATTTCCGCCGTGTGATGGTTTGATTTAGTTCCTATTTCTTTGAATCGTAATGCTTTACAGTTTCATGTTCTTTACTTCGCTGTTTAGTTTGGTTGATTAATTGCAAGAGTTTGCTTTTAAAGAGCTTTCCTAGTTTACTTTCAATGGCAGCGTTCCATTTCCTGTTAGTTGCATTATCTTTGCTTTGGTACATTGGGTGTTTTCTGGCCCAAAGTGGTGTTATCATTGTTGTCTAGTCTTGATTAATGATCATTCCTTGGTTACTTTGGTTATAGGTTTCCAAAGGGATGATTATTGATATATTCAAATAATTATTTTAACCTTTGAAGATATGATTTGGTCTTAAATGCTTTGTGCAATGGGACTTTATTTCCGACTTTCATTGTTTTGGATTTTAAGCACTATCTTGCAAACATTGCTCTAACCGAATTAATAACTCATTGCAATTATTCTGTGAGCCAAAAGTCATCTTGTCAGTTAATGATGTACTTAATTAATTAGGAGTTACAAAGACACCTTTTTATCGCTCCACAATTGCCGCTCTACAAATTTCAAATTTCTTTGTAACTTCAATATTAAACTATATAAATATCATTCCAGAAACAACCAACGTAATCCTTAAGGAACCATTGTTGAATATATAACAAGGTGAATCAATTTCATTGATTTATTGAGGCCCACTACCAACATGGAATTCGCTTAAGAAAATAAGCACCGCAAGATGTTGATTCCACGGCTTCACAAACCACCACAGAAATAAAAGCAAACATAATAAACAAAATACGGTTCCAGCACTATAATTCGTATTTTCATTTTGGGACTGCACTAATCTCAACGCAATTACTATGCCAATATAACCAGCAATGAGAAACGTCTAGACAGAGAAGAAAAATTTCGTACGCATTTATTTACATTACTGAAGCGCTGCCATATGAACCGTCTTACCAAGTGCTGGACCGTTCTTCTGTGTGTTGCAGTCAAGACAATGAAACTCTTACAGTCACTTGCTAGAAACGCAGATTGTCAACTTATATTTTACAGGGGTGTTTCACGTTGTTTACTATCATCTGCTCTCATCTTCCTTTATTCCTGCGTCCAACATCGCATCTTCTCCACTCTGAATTCACTCGAATTTATGTGCTACCTGATTTCAAATTCGATCTCAGTAGAACTCTATCATTCATTTTCATTCCACGAAATCCAAAATTACTTATGCCACCATCGTTGTCCAAATATACAATGACTCCTGCGTTCACACATCCATATACGTCACAAATATAATTTACAGATTCTAACAAATAAAAACACATATAATACCAAACACAGAGTATATTATTAACACATGGATAGAATATTTCATTAATTTCCCTTTGCGTTTGCAATTTACACACTGACAATCCTCTCTCTGATTTTTTCCTCCCTATTTCCCCATTATTTATACTTGAAATATGAAACTGTTCCTCTTAGAATAGGTTTCTTCTCGAATTTTCTCAACAAATCAATACCTCCCTATTTTTAAGTGCTTATCCCTATGTTGGCTCTATATCCACGGAGGGAAAGAAACCAATTCCTAATTTTATTCCTAATTGATTAAAAATAGAAAACAAATTAACTATTCTCATAAATAAATAACAATAATAATAAAATAAAATAAAATACTACTACTAATGTTTATTTCTTTTGATTAGCCACAACAAGTGAAAAAAACATCACATTGTTGGCTAAGTCCCGATGCTCCTGCATCAGACTCCCGGGGAAGAAAACTGATCTTATAATGTTTCAGAATCTACTCCCAACTTCTGTAGCTTTCCTGCAGTCATCCAACTGGCGTCTTCCACTAGTTGTCCTTTCCACTTGACTAAATATTGATAATAGGTTTGGCTCCTAGTTTTCTTTGACACTCTCTTCTCCAAAATGGCTTCGCCTTCCCTCTTCCCTGCTTTGGGCATCTGCTCTTCCCAATTCACCGTTGGGTTTTCTTCTGCTGTGGAAAGGATTTTCCTTGGTTATATTGTGGACAGAAACAGCAGCATTAACCCACTTCCAAAATAGCCACACAAAGTAGACACAAGATGGAAGATTCGGCTTAAAGAAGAGGACTTCACCAATTGGACAAAGAGTTGTGCCAAACCCTCCTTATTTTTTGATGGGGCTTCTAAATCAAACCCAGACATTACACGGGCTGGAGGCACCATACGAATTGAAAAATGGTAGCACTCTCGCATCCTTTGAATGGGGTCTAGGCTCCCTCTCAAACAACAGAGTGGAGGACTTTGCCCTTCTCCAAGGATTGCACCAGTTAAGAAAGCTTAATATCACAAACGCTATGGTCTTTGGAGACTCTGCAATAATCATCAACCTGATGAATCACGATGGTCGAAATGCAAACATAGCTCTCCGCAAAACCATCAGTAGATGCCACTCCCTCTTGTATGACATGAAGGACACATCCTTCTATCACATTCTTCACAATTTCAATAAGGACGCTGATCTCCTCACCAATAGGGATTGCACACGAACCTCGGGGCATCTCCTCTGGGGCCCCTGTAGTTAGGCCTGATCCATGAGACAAGCCATCTCAATGGATCTTGCCAAAATTCCTTATCTTGGGATTATGCCTTCACATCGCGCCACCTCTCACCTCAAGGTATGATTGCATGTGGTCCCTCTTCCCATCTCGCTCAAAATTTTCCCCTTCTAGAGGTATCTTCTTGAGTGGATGCATCCACTTGGTCTCCTATCTATTCTCCAATTGTGGCTACTATACAACCTTCTGCGATTGCTTCTAAGGCTTCATTTTGGGAGGTAATTCATGCTCCCTCTCAACCACCAAGTCTCTAACCTCTTCTTTGCTCCTAAAATATTTGGATGCACCTTGTACCTCAAGAGCATATAGGTTCTTGACTCGCACACCGATCTCTTTCACCCATCCCATACCGTTGTGTCTAAGGAAAACCTTTCCTTTTCTAAATATCACATCATATCCATGGTCTTCCAATACCACTACGGAGACAAGGTTCTTCTTTAGTCCTCGAACATACAAAAAATATTTGAGTCTGGGAGGGGAGCTATTCTCCCACTGAAAGGTAATTGTACCTATGATGGTCGTGTTATATCTCCCACCATCTCCAAACTCTATGTTATGTTGGAGGTACTTCTCCTCCAAGTTACTGAAGAGATATTTATTCCCCGCCACATAGAACAAGGCACCGCTGTCTAGATACCACATGCATCCCATTACAGTGTTATCCATGCATTAAATGAGAGTAAAATGAAGCCCGAACTATGAATTTAATGCTTGACCCACTGCTATAATTGCAAGATCCTTCTTGCTTTCCTTCTTCTGTGGACATTTCATGGCATAGTGCCCGTACTCGTGACAGTGAAAATACTTGACCTTGTACAAGTATCTCTTGCCCTCTTCACCTTGAGATTTATTTCCCTTGGATTTCTTGCCTTTTCCGACCAATGAAAAATCTTCTTCTTTTTCTGTGCCGGAGGTCCCGTCTTTGGTGCTCTGCCTTATCTCTTCTTGTACCAAGTCAAACCACAAATACTCCCATTATGGTAGCTTCTCCCTCCCATTCACAGAGTCCTCATAACTGTGCCAGCTCTTGGGAAGTCCTAAAAGAGCTAGGCTCACCAAATCATCTTAGGCTATTCTCACACCAACACTTCCAAATTCATATAGACATTGAGAGAACATCGTCAAGTATTTTGGTATCATCTCGCCCTCCTCCATCTTGATATTTCTGAGTTTGTCTTTCAACACCAACTTCCTTTGGTCACTACTATTCGGAAATAGATATTTCAATACCTTCCACATAGCATATGGAGTTTCATTCCCATGGTTACTCTAGACAATATGATCTTGAACTCATTCTAACAATATCCTTCTCGCCTTTGCTACCTTCTTCTTCCATGCAACAAGAAGTTGAGCATCTGTTGTTGCGAGCTTGGGAATATCATTGTCTATGAATTCCTTTAGTCTATTTTCCTCGAAAACCTCCTCCATATTATCCTTCCATGCTATGTAATTTTAATTTCCCTCAAGGGAATATTTGAGTCTCAATCCAATGAAAAACATCTTGATCTGATGTTGGTCCTAAAAATAAAACTACAATTTCGATGTACCTATTTAAAAAAAACTATGGTTATTCTCTTCTATTGTGATTCTTGGCGCTCTGATACCATGTATAAATTACCCAAAGGGATTCAACAGATCTTGTAATATACTGAAAAAAAATACTAAATCATTCCTAAAAGTTGTGGAAACCAAATACGATCCCACAATCACATAACAAGTAAGAGAAATAAATAATCAATCGCACAGCACAAGATGTACCTAGTGAAAGCACACTTCTTAAAACCTCGCTATATGTATATTTCATAAATTCAAGATCATGAAACATTAAAATGCTATTTCCTTCACTAAGAAACCTATGCACTCCGTTGACTGTCTCACTATAATCTTGCTCGAATCTAGCTTTTGATCTAAGCAATTTTGGTCCAATATTTAACCTTTTTCTTGCCTAGGCCTGACCTTCCTTCCTTACACCTTCATGGGCTAATTGATCCCCTATTAATTAGGAAAATCCCAAATATTTATTGCGCAATACATTCAAGGCTTCCCGATGACCTCATGCATGACCTGTACAATTTTCTAACTATACAACTGACAGTTATCATCACTTTAACCTCAGTCTCAACTGGACCTCCCTTAGAACTAAAATGCAATAGCTATTTATAGTGAATTATCGGTTACCCAAATTCTCACTACTTGTAAATTAAATCACATTTAATTCATTGGACCTCTCACTAGCTCATCTGTCATTTAGAACTATTTATACTGATTTTAACTCAATTAATTGAGTTAACTAATTACAACTCACAAATAACTATAACTGGACCCCATAAAAATAGTAAAATCCTCTACATGCCTCTTCTTCGACCCTCAACTCGAATTTCCCAAGCTAACTTAGCATTTCTGACTTATTTAACTAATACAAGTTGTCATGAGATGAAATTACAATTTGTCTTCCAATTTAATTAAGGGAAAATTACATAAAAAGCCCCCTATGGTGCCATTTTCTGGGTTCCATTTCTGGGTGCCATTTTCACTATTTCTTGTTTCCAATTTCAACACATTTTGTAATGAATTCCAAAGTTCATGGTTGGACGAAGTCGAATAGTCATGAGGGAATTCAAAGAGTCATAAAGGGAGATGAATATTCGCCCCTTTTGTTATAAATATACTCACATTAGTCATGTAAAGGGATTTTGGCTTAGGATCAAAATCTTGGGAGTTTTGTTGAGAGCCTTAGCTTCTGCGTAGAATAGAGGGAGCATCTTTATTTGGAGGAGAAGGATTTGGCTTCATGTTCCACTATTGGGACTATTGGTTCATCAATTGTATATGTAAGCTTGGGACTTTCACTTTATTAAAAGCTCAAATCTGACACCTTTTCATAGTAGGACTATTCTTGTTATGTTTACAATATATGTTATTTCATTTGACCTAACGCTTATGAACTATTTCTTTTGCATTAGTATGAATCTTGTTGAATGTGTGTTGTTGTATATTTCCATCATGGTTAACTTGTCAACTATTTTGCAAGCTAACTTATGATCCATTTTATGCTCGTGTGTTCCTTTCAAGTTGTGTACTATTACAAGATTCAAAGAGGCTCAGTCATTTTTCCTTCATCATGTTATAAACTTTCATACATTTCACTTGACTCTCCGCAGAATTATATACTTTTTTCACCAAATTCATGAATACATCATTTTATGTGTTGTCATAGCCAAGGAATAACACTAAAGCCAACTATTTCGGCAACCGTTTCATATTCTGGATTGGGCTCCTACTCCAAATAGTGTGAAGTCAAATTGGGACTTCATATAGGGGATAACCCCTGAATGTGGCAGGTCCAGCACCGTCAACAGGTGGTTTGCAGCTTAGTAATGGATGTATTCATGTGCTATAAAAAATGCAGTATGTATTGTAATTAAAAATATCTCATTATAAATGGTGTATTAATTATAACCTTTCTTTTTTAAACTCCATGGCATGTACGATGTAGAAAAGAAAATTTCCACATTAAACTTTAGTATAGCAAAATTATCCAATTCTACTCAATCCCAGATTCACTCTCCACAATGATGGAACTTATTCGTTTCTCATTTCTTAATATGCAACTTTTGATTTCCATATCCATTTTTTCATATAATAATGACCTTTATTGCCACTCTACAAATTGCAAATTTCTTTGTAACTTCAATATTAAACTATATAAATGTCATTCCAAAAAAAAATCAACGTAATCCTTAAGGAACCATTGTTGAATATATAACAAGGTGAATCAATTTCGTTGATTTATTGAGGCCCAATACCAACATGGAATTCGCTTAAGAAAATAAGCACCGCAAGATGTTGATTCCACGGCTTCACAATCCACCACAGAAATAAAAGCAAACATAATAAACAAAATACGGTTCCAACACTATAATTCGTAATTTTGTTTTGGGACTACACTAATCTCAACGCAATTACTATGCCAATATAACCAGCAATGAGAAACATCTAGACAGAGAAGAAAAATGTCGTACGCATTTCTTTACATTACTGAAGCGCTGCCATATGAGCTGTTTTACCAAGTGCTAGACCATTCTTCTGTGTATTGCAGTCAAGACAATGAAACTCTTATAGTCACTTCCTAGAAACGCAGATTGTCAACTTATATTTTGCAGGGGTGTTTCATGTTGTTTACTATCATCTGCTCTCATCTTCCTTTATGCCTGCGTCCAACATCGCATCTTCTCCACTCTAAATTCGCTCCAATTTATGTGCTACCTGATTTCAAATTCAATCTCAGCAGAACTCTGTCATTCATTTTCATTCCATGAAATCCAAAATTACTTCTTCCACCATCGTTGTCCAAATATACAACGACTTCTGCATTCACACATCCATATACAGCACAAATATAATTTACAGATTCTAACAAATAAAAACACATATAATACCAAACACAGATTATATTATTAACACATGGACAGAATATTTCATTAACTGCCCTTTGCGTTTGCAATTTACGCACTGACAATCCTCTCTCTGATGTTTTCCTCCCTATTTCCCCACTATTTATACTTGAAATATGAAACTGTTCCTCTTAAAATAGGTTTCTTCTCGAATTTTCTCAACAAATCAATACCTCCCTATTTTTAAGTGCTTATCCCTATGTTGGCTCTATATCCACGCAGGGAAAGAAAGCAATTCCTAATTTTATTCCTAATTGATTAAAAATAAAAAACAAACTAACTATTCTCATAAATAAATAACAATAATAATAAAATAAAATAAAATACTACTATTTTACATGGCCCTATCTTCTTTAGTTTTAATTTTTTATAAGGTTTAACAGAAAATATTTATTTTCTTAAATATACCATAACTAAATCGCCCACTTGAAATTCATTTTCTTGCCTCCTCATATCCGCTCCTTGCTTTTATTTTCTATTTCTTTCCTGCAATATGCTTTTGACATCTTCCTATAGTTCCTGCATTTGTTCTGCAAATTCTTCGGCCTTTGCACTCCTTACCTCCTATTTTCCTAGATCTCTGAGCTCATACACACCTCTTAGATGCATTCCAAAAACAATCTGGAATGGACTCATACCTATACTTCGATTTGGAGTGTCGTTGTAAGCAAACTTAGCCTAAGCAAGGGCTAAATCCCATTGTTTAGGATTTTTATACACCAAGCTTCTCAATATGTTTCCCAGACTTCTATTCACGACCTTGGTCTATCCATCCATTTGAGGATGATATGCTGAACTAAAACTAAGGTTGGTACCTAGTTTCTTCCATAGAGCTCTCCAGAAATGTCCCACAAACTTGGTATCCCTGTCAGACACAATGCTTACAGGTAATCCATGTAATCTTACAACTTTTGAAAAAAAACAGATTAGCAATATGTGTTGCAAAACTTGTTTTCTTTCATGCAATAAAATGAGCCATTTTAGAAAATATGTCCACAACAACATAAATGGAATCATTTCCCCTTTGATTTTTTGGCAAACCCAAAACAAAATCCATACTAACTACATCCCATGGTCGGTCGAGTATTGGTAATGGCTGATACAATCTTGTATTCTGAATTTTCGCCTTAGCATGCTGAAAAATCCTATATTTTTCCAGAAACCATTTAACATCAGTTTGCATCTTCAGCCAGTAATAAAAAGTATTTACCTGAGCAAAGGTTTTGTCCTACCCAAAATGTCTGAATAGACCTCCACTATGCTTCTCCTTGATTATGTGTTCCCTCATATAACATTTAGGAATACATAACTTATTGCTTTTGAATAGTATTCCCCCTTGGATAAGATAATCCAACCACTGGCTTCTATTATGGACTGCTGGATTTTCTACAACTGCATAAATTTCTTTAAACTCTGCATCATCTTTATACATTTCAACCATCTCCTTGAACCCTACAACACGAACTTGTAACTCTTGCATAATTAAGTTCACCCTACTCAAAGCATCAGCAACTTTTTTCAATTTACCACTTGTATGTTTGATTACAAAAGTGAAACTCTGCAAATATTCTACCCATTTGGCATGTTTCTTATTTAACTTTGGTTGGTTTTTTATAAACTTTAATGCATGATTATCATAATATAACACAAACTCTTTTGGCAAAAAATGATGTTTCCATTTTTTTAAGGTTTCTAGAACATAAAATTCCTTGTCATAAGATGAATATTTCTTCTTTGCTTTATTTAGTATTTCACTAAAGTATGCTATTGGTTTCTGATCTTGGCTCAAAATTGCTCCAATCGCAATTCCACTAGCATCAGTTTCAACCTGGAAAACTTTCTCAAATTTTGGTAAAGCCGAGACTTGTTTTTCAGTAATCTTTTTCTTTAGAAATTTAAAGTTTTGATCTGTTGCTTCTGTCCATTTGAATGGCTAATTAGTTTCTCTGATTGTTTCAATAATGGGTGCACAAATCTGACTAAAACTTCGAATAAATTTTCGGTAGAAACTTGCAAGACCATGGAAGCTTCTTACCTCAAATATGCTTCTAGGAGTTGGCCAATTTACAATTGCTTGGATTTTCTCTGGATCCATTTTCAACCCTTCCTTAGAGACTACAAACCCCAAATAAATTAGTTCTTCCTTCATAAAGCTGCACTTCTTCAAAGTTATTAGCAGTTTTTCTTTTTGCAAAGTCTTTAGAACTAATTGAAGGTGTTCTAGATGCTCCTTTTTACTTCGACTGAAAATGAGAATATCATCAAGATAAAAAATTATAAATTTACCCGCATATTCCTTCAAAAATTCATTCATTAACCTCATGAAAGTACTAGGTGCATTAGTAAATCCGAAAGGCATTACTAACCATTCATACAAACCACTGTTTTTTTTTAATGTAGTTTTCCACTCATCCCCTTCTCAAATCCTTATCTGATGATACCCACTCTTCAAATCTATCTTAGAAAAATAATTCAACCCACTCAAACAATCCATTGAATCATCCATTCATGGTAAAGGAAAATGATACCTAATGGTTATTTTATTTATGGCTTGAGAATCTGTGCACATGCACCATTCACCTCCTTCCTTTCGACTGAGTATTGTTGGTACAGCACATGGACTGAGGCTTTCTCTGATTAATCCTTTATCCATCAACTCTTGCACTTGTCTTCCAACTTTGGCATTTTCCTGCGGTTTTAACCTATTGTTTTCTTTATTCAAAAAACTGGCTCCAGGGATTAGATCAATGTGGTGACTAATACTCCTGATGGGCGGTAACTCATTTGGCAACTCATCCACAACAATATCAGCAAAATAATTCAACAGATTTCGAATCTCTTCAGGTAAATCTTCTAAATTTGTAGAAGTTAAAATTACCTTCGGTCTCCCAACAATAGAAAAATGCATCTCCTCTCCCTTCTTCACTTCTTGCAACAAGGCTTTTCCACTCATCAACATAATGATGTTTCCAGGTGCTTCCTCATCAGCTTCACCTTTCAATGGCAATAATGTATGCTTGTTCCCATATTTCTGAAGAGTATAAGTTTTTCTTCTTCCATCATGTATGGCTTTCCGATCAAACTGCCAGGGCCTTCCTAGCAATATGTGACATACATCCATCGGCATTACATCAGATAAAATAACATCCTTATAAGTACCAATCTGGATTTTGACTTTACATTGTTCAATTACAATAATTTGATGGCCTTTTTGGAGCCACGATACCTTATAAGGAGTGGCGTGTACTATTTTCTCCAACTTCAATTTGTCCACCATCTCTGTAGAAACAAGGTTATCAGTACTACCACTATCAATTACCAATTTGCAGCACTTACCCTCTGACTTACATACAGTTCTGAATAGATTCTTTCTCTGAGCTGGTTCTCTGAATTCTTTAGCTACTTTAAGCAATATCCTTTACAACAGCAAGGATTCTCCAGCTTCATGTGGTTCCTCTTTGGCTGCAGTCTGAGGAATTTCTTCCTTTGTTTTATCAATGTTCACATTCCGTTGGGTTGTTGGTCTATTGTGAGGACAATCCCATTGCACATGTCCCCATTCACCACATGCAAAGCACCAAACATCTCTTCCTCAAACTCTACCTCTGGGCACAAACCTTCCGCGACTAAAATATCTTCTTTGCGGTGATCTATTACTCGAACTCCCTGCCTCATTCTGGGAGTGTTGAAATCTGTATTTAAATGTTCCCCTTCCTTTTGCCGGACTCTTGCCTCTATTTCTCTGATTTTGTTTGCGCAACATCTTTTCTTCTGCCCTCAAAGTTGCTTAATAGGCATCTTCAATCATCTTCATATTTAATAATCTGATCTCATCCTGTATTTCATATCTCAAACCATTTATATATCTAGCTACCTTTTCTATGTCATCTTCAATAGGACCCGCTCTAATACTCAGCTTATAAATTTCTTCAGTATATTCTTTGATAGTCAGGCCTTTTTTATTTAAGTTTTTCAATTGTCTAAAAGTATTTAATTGATAATATTTCAGCATGAACTTACCTTTTAATTTACTCACCATATTATCCCATTGCTTGATATTGGGTTTCCCTTTTCATTCCCTGGACAATTACAATTCATTCCACCACAGGGCTGCGTGACCTTTAGATCTCATGGCTGCAAAATTCACTTTCTTCTTGTCATCGACTTCTTCATAGTTGGAATATTTGTCTAATGAACTGATCCAGTCCATTAGTACCTACACACTAATATTACCATCATATAAAGGTAATTCTACCTTTGGTCTGCTACTGGCCTTTGCTAGCATCTTCATAACTTTATCTGCCTCATTTTCTTACTCTATTTCTTCTTCGGTGGTCTCTTCTTCATCAGCACTGTAAACTCGATCATCTGTCGCCCTCCTCTAAGTAGTTTCCATTGTGGCCATCCTTGTACGCAAGTTCCGGATTTCTTCTAGAAAAACTGCATTTGCTATAGGTCTCCCCTGACCTATCCCAGTTCCTCTTCTAGGCTGCATTTTATGCAATGCTCAAGAACAACTCAACGGCTCTGATACCAAAAATATGATGTAGAAAAGCAAATTTCCACATTAAACTTTAGTATAGAAAAATTATCCAATTCTACTCAGTCCCAGATTCACTCTCCACAATGATGGAAATTATTTGTTTCTCATTTCTTAGTATGCAACTTCTGATTTCCATAGCCATTTTTTCATATAATAATGACCTTTATTGTCGCTCTACAAATTGCAAATTTCTTTGTAACTTCAATATTAAACTATATAAATGTCATTCCAAAAAAAATCAACATAATCCTTAAGGAACCATTGTTGAATATATAACAAGGTGAAGCAATTTCGTTGATTTATTGAGGCCCACTACCAACATGGAATTCGCTTAAGAAAATAAGCACCGCAAGCTATTGAGTCCACGGCTTCACAAACCACCACAACAATCAAAGAAAACATAATAAACAAAATATGGTTCCAGCTCTATCAGTCATAATTTCATTTTGGGACTGCATTAATCTCAACGCAATTACTATGCCAATATAACCAGCAATGAGAAACGTCTAGACAGAGAAGAAAAATGTTGTATGCATTTCTTTACATTACTAAAGCGCTACCATATGAGTCGTCTTACCAACTGCTAGACCATGCTTCTGTGTGTTGCAGTCAAGACAATGAAACTCTTACAGTCACTTGCTAGAAACGCAGATTTCCAAATTATCTTTTGCAGGGGTGTTTCACGTTGTTTACTATCATCTGTTGTCATCTTCCTTTATGCCTGCGTCCAAATCGCAGCTTCTCCACTCTGAATTTGCTCGAATTTATGTGTTGGCTGATTTAAAATTCAATATCAGCAGAACTCTGTCATTCATTTGCATTCCACGAAATCCAAAATTACTTCTGCCACCATCGTTTTCCAAATACACAACGACTCCTGCATTCACACATCCATATAGGGCACAAATATAATTTACAGATTCTAACAAATAAACACATATATAATACCAAACACATATTATATTATTAACGCATGGAGAGAATATTCCATTAATTTCCCTTTGCGTTTGCAATTTACACACTGATAATCCTTTGTCTGATGTTTTCCTCCCTATTTCCCCATTATTTATACTTGAAATATGAAATTGTTCCTCTTAGAATAGGTTTCTTCTCGAATTTTCTCAACAAATCAATACCTCCCTATTTTTAAGTGATTATCTCTTTGTTGGATCTATATCTAGGCAGGGAAAAAAACCAATTCCTAATTTTATTCCTAATTGATTAAAAATAGAAAACAAACTAACTATTCTCATAAATAAATAACAATAATAATAAAATAAAATAAAATACTACTACTAATGTTTATTTCTTTGGATTAGCCATAACATGTGAACAAAACATCACATTGCTGGCTAAGTCCCGATGCTCCTGCATCAATGTACAAGATGAGGCTATACAAGAAGAGGAACATATGGATGCATTTGAAACTACTCTACTTGAACCCACTATAGAATTAGGTAAAAAAAAGTCTAATGCTCTTTTTATTAATGAAATACTTATAATAATAATAACAAAAAAATATAAATTTAACATTTCTTTCTTGTTGCAGTTGATGATCCACACCTACTCCAGTAGCCCCGAAAACATCGTGAGTACATGACCAAGTCATCAATGAGAACTACAAAATTCATAAGAACCAAAGGGTAAGAAGCAACTAATGAAGTCATTTCTAAATTCCTTTCAAAAATGAAGAAAAACAAAAAGAAATTATTTTACTAGTTATATAATTAGAAACATCATGTATGTGACAGCCCCTTTAGGAAAATTCCCCTCTTATAATCATTGTAATAAGGTTGTAAATAAAAATAAAATACACAAGGCTAAAATGGGACACAGATTCAGAGCTTGGGGAGGCAGACTGCTTGGTATTAGCAGAAAATATGATCGATCAAGTGTTGGTTATTGGGTGGATATGGGTGAATCTCTAGACTGCCAATGGTGTTAAGTGAGAATCCTTTGAGCACTCTTCCTCAACCTCTGAAATCTAGCTCGGGGGTGACAGACACAATAAATGTTTGGTTGCAACTTGTCTATATTTGGGTGGAAAATTAGAGTCCCAATATTAGTTTCAAAGTCCTTAAAAAATAACATAAGTATTCCTTATATCTTGTGAATGCTATATAAATGTTTATTATGTCATCTAAATTCCTTTTGAATGCATGGATTGATAATTTTAAATGTTCTTGGTCTAGTGATTTTGAGGATTGTTTTATTTCCTATCTGTTGACACAATAGTATTCAATATGCTATATATGCTAGTGAATTTTATAAACATAGTGTTGTGTTAGTTAAATTCCATTACGCATATGAGAGATGTTTGATCCATGTGTAGGTAAGAATATGACTCCCTGAATTGTTGATTGATGTGAATTATTTGGGGTATGGTGTAGTAGTCATGTGATTGAGATGAGCATAAACACATTTGGTAAATATCTATATACATACAAGGCTATGATTGTTCTGTAGGCTTTTGGTATATACGTGTAAGATATGTTGGCACTATTATTGATACATCTTACATAACCTATGATTGGAGGAGGTTACAGATAAATGGCCTCATGGCCAACTAAAATTATATTATATGTGTATACATATGAATCTCCATTTATTTTAAGGTATATTTTTCTTGTTGTTAGTTAGGTCTGCAATGGCTATTCCACTTTATATAATTTGAGGGTTGAGTGTAGATTGGCCTAAGGCCCTGTGGTCAGTTCGTGGGGGATAATTTCCTATAGAATTATCTACAAGCTAGTATAGAAAGATGTGCAGTGCAATGGAATAAGGACTAGATTATGTGTCCAAGTTTCAACATCTAGTTTTGTATATAGGCATATGTGTGTGTGTGTGTGTCCAAGTTTCAGCATCAAGTTTTGTATACAGGAATATATATATATATATATATATATATATATATATATATATATATATATATATATATATATATATTGTGGTGTTGGACCTGAGTATTAGCCTGCAACCCTGTATATAATAAGTTATATGTATATACATATAAATAGGTAAACCCTTGAAAAAGCCAACACAAATATATTTATATGTATGTAACCATAACATGGAATTGCTTCATAGGTTGAAGGATGTTGTCGGGATCAACCTCGGTCACATGGTGGGGCAATTGACCTCGCAAAATGGGCTATGGAATAGGGTTCTTATGCATAAAAACGTCTTTCACCTCAAGTCGAAGTCATATGGTACTATCACATAGGACTGAGTCAAATTCCAAGTTGGAATATGTCCAGAGTCATCGAGACCTTGGGAAAGGGGCTAGGCCATATGTTCAAGTAATAGGCCCCAACGTGGGAAATGTGGGCGCTGGTGTAGATTAATGGCAACAACAGTTTGTTAATCGGGCGGCTAGTATGAAATGTGGAAACTCCCCCCATGTGATGTTAGCGAAGAAATGGGGGGTCTCGCATTTAACTTTCACGATCATATTTGCATGAGGCACGAGGGTCATCAAATAAAAGGGTTGGAACCACACTATAACCAGGAACACATACCCCCCCTCTGATGTGGCGGGGGGTCTGAATTTTCTATTAGTTGTTTATCTCCCCATGAATCAAGTTTCTTTAGATAGATGAGGTGGAACCCCATGTCAAAACGTGGAAAATGCATGTTACAAGGACTGAGGACCTGGTAGGGCGCGTGTCCAGTATGGAAAAAGACATGGCCTAGGAGTAACTTGGCAATATGGTGGTAGGACATGTGTCACTCGGAATTGGAGCCTTGGTGGGGCCAAGCAGATTGTAAGAAATTTACATGTGTAAATTTTGGAGGATGGCACGTTGAGGGCATGACATCACCCCCAAGCTTATGCCACCCTAGTGATTTCATAAAGGGTAAGGCTATAAGAGATCTGGAAAAAATTACTGAGGTGGAGAACATCATCATGACTTCACCCCGTCGGTATTAGTTAATGACACCACCCCTAAGGAAACTGAAAGGGAGCAACAAGGGAACGCCTAGGATTTTATTTCTTAGGATAGAAGAATTCACCATCAATAAATGAGAAGGGGGAATTCTTGTCCTGCTTCCTTGGGACCCTAGAGATTTTGAGTGGAGGCATTTTTTATAACTCCTGATATTTTACTCCCAAGGTGACATGGCACTGAAAGCTTGTATATTGGGTTTTCACCAGTCGATATTTAAATGTGGGCCAAAGGGAAAGGCACAGGGAATTATAGTATGTGCGTACGTGAATAAGGGACTCCCTGTCACCCCCAACAATTTTTCATGAAGGCATATAGTTCCAAAAGGGAGGTCACATGGAACATATACATATATATGTATATTTATAGGAAGGGGTCCTTGCATAACATGATGGGTCATGAGTGAGTTGGAAGTTTCTAGTAGTAATGTCACGTGAACCTCATGGGAGGAAACATGGCATTTATCTATATAGCCATGTGGGCATCACATGGTGAGACCTAATAGGCCAATATTTAATTGGTTATATATTTTGATCCAGGATTCGAATTAAGGTAACCTGTATATTGTTTCAAAGGTCTCAATGAGACAAATGAAATGAAAGTGTTCATTTTGGGGTTTGGAAAAGCTGAAAAATATCGAAAAAAATCAGACCCATTTCCATAACTGGAATTTGGAGGTTAGGTCTTCATAGTAACCATATCCTTTCATCGTTGGTATGGTTCATGGGTGGTAAGGGGATGTGTTACAATGCACCATATTATGAAAAATATTTTTTATGATAAAATTTATTGAGATAAGTATTTTGTGTCTATGATTAATGAATGAATGTTATATATTAATAAATTATTGTTATATGTTTCCTTAATATATACAAAACTACATGTTTCTTTATGAATATTGTGTTTTTTTAGTGTCCATGGTGGAATCCTAATGTGTTTATTTCAACTATTTAATAGTAGATAGATTAGGTATTAGGGAATTGAGAGTGATGTGTGTGTGGGGGGGGGGGGGGGAGGGGAGGGTGAGGGCACATAAGAGGTTCCACCTTCAGATGTTTGGCGCTGTTTAGTAAAAAATAAATTAGGATTTGGATAATCTTGGAAAAAACCACCCTCGATCCAACACAGCAACAAAAAATTCAATTTTTACTTCGTTGTTGCTCTATTAAATCGAGGTACATTTTCTCCAAGATTAGACTACTTTGATAAATTATTCTTGAAACCAAGAGGATCTCACTCAATTATTCTTGCACTTAAGTCTTTTTAATTAATATTTAATCATAAAAATGTTTGTTAATTTATTTTGTTATGTTGATGATTCTTTATCTACCTTTAACTCAATTTATGTGAATTATAGGTACTTTATTCTCAATTTATCTTATGTCATCCCAAGTTTGACATAAATTCAGTTGAGGTGAAGATTTACTGGTGCATTTCAGGTATGTTATGGCTTTGAATTTTTTCCAAAAGTAGAAACCACGTTATGTTTATAAACATTCACTCACATTCTGGATTTATCTCTAGAAACTCAATGGTCGAGGGATTTTGGTAGACTACTATATAAACCATAGCTAAAGGCCTAAAGGAGGTGTTCACCAAATGTTAAGGGATTAGTTTTTTTTTATATACTTTAAATGATTACAAAAATTTAATATTGACGCAAATTGTTCAGTTTATAAAGATAAGTTCCTTGCTTCAATGTTGTCACCTACAATAATCAATTCACCTCTTATATTTTTGTGTTTAGTGAGATTATTTGTGATTGCCACATTCTTCCTATTAGAAACCAAGACACTATTGAGAGGGTGGGTGAATCAGTAGTGTAACCAAATTATACAACTATTGACAAATAAAACTTTTCAATCTATTTAACAACCATTTATGTAAGAAGCAATAATCAACATATGAAGTACATATCAACATTATCATTAGCATACATATATGCACCATGTAAAGACACCAATAACATGATAAATTAATAACAAGAATTATAGATTACTCATTATATCATTGAATAAACCTGACTGAGAATGAAAATATTAATTTATTTAAATAGTTAAATGAATTAACTCATTAACAACATCCAAATATAAAAATCAAATCTATATTCTTAAAAATGAAAAAAACAGCAGATCAATAGTAATTTATGATATTATTCAATAATAAACACATAAAATTGCCTTAAAATTTTCAATGGTAGAATGAGAAAAACAATTTAAAGTAATAATATTGAATTTTCTTTACTCCTTTGTGTTATCACTCTAGTAATTCACAAGTTGTGAGATTTTGATTTAAAGTTTAAGAACACTATAGGTAACCATAAACCTACTTTTAAACTTTAGGATCTAGCCTTCCTAAGGTTCAGAGAGGGCTCTCTCTCTATAAAATTTAACTTTGTTTTGATTATAAGATATTAGGCTAGTTATGATTGTACAATTTGGTTTTGATTTTGGTTTGGTTTGGTGGGAAAAATCACTTAATGAGATGGATAGTGGGAAATATGATTGTCCATTGGGCTAAGGAGTCAAAATTCAAGTAGACAGAACTAGGATCAAGGTCAAAAAGTCAAATGTTTTCAGGGCAAGATAGATAAGCCTTTGGAGATCTTGGGTGGTTGTTTGGTGAGGTGATTTGATCGGGATAAAGAGAAATTTAGGGTTCTTTGATCCGGAAAAAGGAAGTAGTAGGCAGAGGTCAAATGAAAGAGGGAGAAATTAAGGGTTCCCAACTCTAGAAATCAACAGAAAACGTAGAAATGATAAACATTAAAGACATGGTGCTTTTAACAAATCTTGAAATAAAACTCTTGTTCATTAATTCAAATTTAGAACACATAACGGATGCATGAAACAAATAAGAAAAACAATGACAAGTAGAAAGTACTTCACTTCAATAGCTCATCACATGAACCCTGAAATATGATGCTATTTGATCTGATCCAGTCTGCTACTCAAAATTTGCAACACAAAAGCCTTCAAGTTCAACAAAAATGACTATAGAAATCTTCAACAATTTATTCCACATTAATACTTCTAAGGATGAAGTATTTATACAATATTGTTTACAAAATATCCTAGAATACTTCTAGGAATTGTCTAAGGAAAATAGAAATATCATTACAACAAAATAGAGACAGCTGCTTAACAAATCAGCAAGTTGTCCTATTTATCCAAATAAAATACAAACTAATTGTGGACTAGGTACAGCTGGTTGTCTTTGTGTCCTCTTTGCTGGCTCAGATATTTCAAATCTGTTTTGAAATCTGATCTTCTTTATCTTATACTCTTTTACTCTGATTCCATTTAATCTTTGATACTATTTAACTCGGATTCTTTTTAACCTGATACTCTTTAACTCTGTAAAAATTGTTTTACTGCTGAAATAAATTTTGTTTTGACTGAAAATATCAGCAAATTGTTTTGTTCCTTTTATCTGCTTTTTAACTTTCACAGTAAATTAGTAAGTGATTGCCAAGCTTCATCATTTGGAATTTGTATCTTCTTTAGTCTCCTAAAAACTTCATCTGCCTCAGTATATCTGGCAAAAGTTGGTTTTATGACAAACAAATGTCTTATCTCTTGTTGTAGATAAAATAAATCTTCAAAACTTTTGAGTAAGACCTTCCCTATTAGAATGCCTTGTCCACTTGTCTTTTCAATGTGCTCTTTTGCATACACTCTGATTTTCTTATTATAATCTTCATGTGGCATGAGCTTATTATTAATGACCATAATGTTAGGCAAACTTTTGTGCCTCAAATTTTCAAATTTAACCATAAAATTGGTTATGGTTATGTTCATACTTTCACATTTTTCTTCAAGATGTTTCATTAGATTCTTCTTTGAGATGACTTTCCTTATTTAAAGGATTGTCTCTGTCCTATCAGTGATTTTTATTTCTTCCAACTCCTACCTATTTTTGTTGTTGAGAAACTTGACCAATTCTATAGCTTGCTCAGGTTTAGTACATATCTCATCTTTGGTTTTCTGAATTTCTGCTAGTGTTGCCTTTAGTAAATCTCTCTGTTCAAAGATTACCTAAATTGAGGGCCACACATAATTGATGGCTTTAATGATTTTTTTTCCATAAATGGTTTTTCACATATGATATTGGCTCCTTTAGGGTCAAATCCTTTTTAAGTTTCTTCAGTTCTTCATTTAACCTATTGGCCCTTTTCTCATAAGTTTTGGCATTGATTTGGGCTAACTTCTTTGTATCCTCAAGATTATCAATCATCTTCTTCAATATATTAATCTCACTTGTTTGTAGTGTCATTTATTCCATGGCTTTTACTAGTTTACTAGCTTCATCTGAAGGTTGAGCTACTGTAGTAGATGACTATGTAGCTGAAGTTGTAGATGATGTCACTGGCACTGCAATAGCTAGTGGTTCTTTGGGTGCCAACTCTTCTGCCAGAGTTGAAGGCACATTAGTAGTAACCATGGGAATTACTGAAGGGACGTCCTATTCTTTTGTAGTTTCCCTTTCATGGAAAAGCTTGTCCATTTGAATTTCCATTTCTTTGATCTATCCTATTAACTTAAAAATTAATTTCATCATGTCATGCTTCTGAGTCTGTTCTTGTATTATTTATTTGGCTTGAGGATGTTCAATTGATGGTAGTTTAAGTTGTTTCCTCAATGTTGCAATGTTTTCATTATTTTTCTTCACTAATTGTTTTGTTGCTTTAACATTTGCAGGATCATATCCTACTTGGAGATCTAACTCTTCTAAAGACTTAATCCTTAGGTCTTTAGCATACAATGAGTCTTTGTCAACCTTCATTTGATCTTTCATGTTTATGATTGTGTTCTGAAGTTTTTGAACACTCATAGCCTTGGTTGTAATGGTAGAATACAACATTTTTGAACTTTGTCTATGAAATTCTATTCGATCAAGTGCATGAATTTTCTCTGTTTGTACTTCTAGATCAACCTTTTTGTAGTCTGTAGCTATCTTTGGAATCTTTACTGTAGGTTGTAACAATGACATGATTAACTTTCTATTTGTGTATTCAAAGGCAGATAAGAGTCTGTTTTGAACACTTGGTGTTTGCTTCAAATATTGAGAGTAAATCTCATTTTTGATCTCTTCATTCTTTGTTTTAATCTGTTTATACTTTTCCCTAATATCAAGATCCTTTTCTTCTGTTGTCTGTGAGGATGATGCTTCTAATTTCTGTTGTCTTTCTATCATCTGTGCATTTGAATTATCTTGATTTCCCTCATTCAAATTCTCTGTAACTGGCTCATTTGTATTGACTGTAGCGGCATCTACGTTTGTTACTAGGACATCTGTGTCTTCAACATCAATAGTTACTTTCTCTTTACCCACTGGATTTATTTTAGGATTTTATTATATCTTAACTTGAACCTATTCTCAGTAGTGGTCTCTGAAATGTAAGTTCCTTCTTCTCTGACCCTTTTGGTGGCTTTCTCTGCTTGATTTGCAGTTTGTAAGGTGTGACTAGTATCACCCTGCTTGACTGCATCTATCAAAGTTTTTTCTATCCACTCAATCTGATTGACATACTTCTCAATCTCTAGTTTTTTCTCGTGAATGTAGGGTGTTAGTTTTCATTTAACCCTCATTTTACTCTATATTCCTTGTGGATCATAGTTCCAGGAGAAACTCTCTTCAAATCTGCACTCTAGTAACTGTTTGGCTACTTCTGTCTCTGCATCTCTGTGATTAAAAATGAATGGCCCCACCTGATTCTTTAGCTTGAATTATGTTTTCTTTTTAGCTGCTAGGAAATTGATGGAATCAGAATTCAATATTTTCCTAATATACTCCAAGGCAAAAACCCTCATTGGTACAAATTTAGGTAGTTTGTAGGGTAGAAGATTAGAGCCAAAAGCTCTGATTTCTATGTGTTTCTCATACAAATACAAAACTCCAGTTCTTGTCTATTCAAATAGCTGGTGATTTTTCTTCATTTCATCATTGATCCTTGGCTGTTCTACGTTGTTCAATATATTGATCAATGGATGGAAAAAATTATCTGTAAACTCTGCAAAAGTGAACTCTGAGGACTCTTTTCTGATCAAAGAAGTCCAAAAGATGACTGAAAGTGGTTTTTCTTCTATATCAAGTTTCTGGAGAGTTATAGGGAACTTGTCTGCTTGAAAATATAAAAACATATGGAAGAGAAAGGATGTGTATTTGAACACTCCTTCAGTTGGAAACTTGATCAGTTGATCATGGATATTGTCAGCAATGTACTCAACATAATTTAAAATTACAGAGGGAGGTTGTCCTGGTATAAAAGTAGGTAGAAACCCTAGGATGGACTCATCGGTATGCTCATCTATAAAGTATCCTAGGATGAATGATAGCATGGAAATGACATTTCTAGACCCGTCTGGAAATTTTGAAGTAGAATATGGAGGATTTTTTTGAGGAATTTCAACATGTAAAGGCATAAAGACTTGGAAGATCTAAAATATTTTGGGAAAATCAAGGCCAATGTACAAATTGGTAAGAGCCTCTATTGATAAAGGAACTTCTTTAGGATCTGGTTTGAGTTGTAACATCTGGTTTATGGATGCAGCAGTAATGGTAAACAGTACCTCTTTTTTGCATTCATCATTGCCCTATTTTCAGGTGAATAATAACTCAGATACAACCTAATAACCTCTGGACATTGATAAGTGACTGGAACAACATATTTGGGAAGGTTTGATTCCCAAATTTGGACTTCTTCAACCTGATCTAAGGACTTTTCATAGCTCCAGCAGTGGAGATCTAAAAAATTAAATTCAACAACAGGATCTGCTATTTTATAGTCAACATATACTAAGGGGATGTGCTCAATGTCTACAACAGGAGGTTGTAGAGGATTCACAATGATAGCAGTCTTGGAGGACACAGCTGGAGTAGATTTAGGCATTTTTAGGCTTTTAGTATTACTAAAACTCTGTTTTTTAGGCTTTCTGGTTTCTTCTATAAGGTTAAATGGTTTACAGAAGTATTTTTGGCTTTGATAGAGGTTCTTGGATAAAATAAGTAGAATATGGTTCTATCCTTTGAATTTATCTTTAAATTTTGATCTTCAAAATGTATTTCAGATTCTCATTGGTCATGAAATAAGAAACAGGGTTTTCTTTTACTTTTCAGTGGATAATTGGGCTAAAAATTGTTTGAAATCAAGCACAGAGGGTCGGGTTACCTTCAGAGGATTTTTGGGCTTGATTTAGAGTTTTATATAGTCTGGAAAAACTAAATAAACTTTATGTTTTCCTAAAAAATAGAGTGCAGTCTAAAACAGGGTTTTGCCTCTTTTTGGACCTTTTTTAATAGGCTTTCTTGGATAAATTTAAGCTCTTACTGTATTTATTTCTTTATCAATGTTCTTTCAAATTGATAACAGGCTCAATTTTCTCGAAAAATACCTATTTTACGTAGGTATGGGTCTTTGAAATAGGCTCTGAGGAGTTTAACAAGTTCCTGGTATCTTTTCTGGTCTCTGGAAGTTTTCTTGGACTATCAACAATCTTTAACAGTAAAAGCAGGATTCTCATTGGTTCTGAGAATATAAACAGTGTAAATGCTTTGTTCTTTGAGTCGGGAGGGAAAATACAGTGATATAGTGTAGAAGAAGGGATTAATGGTGTGATTTCAGAATTTATTAGGCATTTTAGGTTTAATCTCACCTATAATTAATGGCGATCACATCGGGTGATGGGTGTTTTTCAGGCTTCAAAGGCTAGAAATTGCGAGTGGTTATCACGTTCATTTAAGTGGTAAGCGGTTTCAATTTAATCGAATGCGATCCAATCAAAATGGGCCATGTGGAGGAGAGAGAAAAAACTAAAACAACCTATTTCACGTGGAAAGGAATGGGTTATAATCACGCAACTAAAAATGTGATATGGTTTTTCAATCATCTAATTTGGGAGCTCGAGTGTGAATGGCGGATATTTGATATGGAGATGCTCGGTGTTCGAAGGTGGGTCTGGGGTTTTAATAATATGGCGAGATGAGTTTAAACCTTTATAAATATAAATCTATAACGTTAAAACTTTATGTTATTTTGATTGGCGGAGGAGTAAAGTCATATGTGTTTCAATTAAAACATTGACAAATGTTTCAATCACAGGCATGGGTATATATTATATGATGGTTAAACCTTTTGACAAGTGTTTTAACACCATAAGGGCAGGGTATTTTTATATTTGATATGTTTAAACCTATGGGAATAAAGGGCAGGGATATTTTCGGCACATGGGATATATAACATACGTTTAAACTTTGAATAAATGGGTTTTTGGGGTTATTAACTTATCAAGGATTTAATAATATACGGGAAGGGTATAATTTAGGGATTTAATAATATAAGTTAGAAATTAATATGAAATGAAGGTGTAATGTATAACGAATTAAAATACATAATTTAAAACTAAGTAAAGTGTAAAAATAGACAATAAAGCATAGTTTTGTCCCATTTTTGTTTTCTACACATGAACTTAGGATAAATGTATTTTGTAGGTTTTTTGAGTGTTTTTGAATGAAGATGAAATTAATTATGTAGGGTTTTTACTTTTACTAAGAAAAAAGGTGTTTTACTCAGGAAAAGGGATCAAAATCTTGGAAAAGGGATGAATATGCTGATGAAATGGGTATTATGTAGGGAATCCAGTATTTTTTTAACCATTCAGTTATTAAGCCTTGGGTCTGGTCCCAACAGAAGTCAGAGAAATGCTCTGAGCCTCTTTAACTGAAATTTTATAATACTGGATGATTGTGGGGGAGGCGAAATTAGTAATTATTTCCCAATGATGCTTTATTGCATGTCTTACACAACTGCTTTCTACCTACCCATCGTTATTCTAACATTTTTTAATTCATTTGCATGGGTGCATTTAAGCTTGCAACCCTAAATCCATTTTTCTTTCAAAACATAAAAATTATCTAAGTCTAACCTTATTTCATCTGAGGGCTCAAATTAAAATATTGAGCTCATCATTTATTCTCTAACTATCTACTGATTTGTCAAGTTTAAATTGTTTGACATATCTTTATTCTCTATCTAAAACATGAAATTCAAGCATGAAAATTTAAGATTAAATTGTTTAACTGATCACGGATTATGGAATTTATTGAAAATTTGCACATAATCATTATTCTTGCAGTAAAAGTAAATAGTAGTGGCATTTTGACTTGCTCACTTTCAGGTCTTATTTTTATCTCTTTTTATTTTGGGGTTTATTATTTTTCGAAGTCCTTTGATATTTCTTTTAGGAATTTACCCTCTTTTCATTTTTTTATTATTTTCAAAATATGGGAAAAAAACTTGCAGAAAGAAAGGTATGTACATATTTACAAGACTATCAAAGTCAATTCAAAAATTATGAACCCTATTATTATATGACCCTAACACTTTGAAACAAGAAATTGTGAAATGGTCCAGCTGAGATATTAAGAAAAAAACAAAGTAAAATAGTGTAACCAAGGCTTTTGTTTCCAAAATTCAAAACCCTTAGCATAGTGCAAGAGAGTTGTTTAAATAGTTTTACAAAAATTATAGTGTAGTCTTCCTCCTGGTTTTTCTAAACAACAAATAGTAAAATAGTAAAACAAAACTTATTTTTCATATTCGAACTCAAATAAGCTTCTATCTTGGTGGAGAAATAGTCTTCAAAAAAATATTAGTTGCTTGCCAACAACTGTGTATTTCTAGAAGCATCTTAGCTCTGGAGGAGAATTTCATCGAACATTTACTTGACACTTGTATACATGAGCCTCAACCATGAATAACATCTGAGTAATATGGTAATTCATCATCTTATTCATATGAATATAATTATATGCTTTAACTAATAATTACTATTTTCTTTTTTTTGGAATCTAAGCTTCTGTGATCCATAATGTAAATTTGTAGAAATTCTTTCGGTAGTAATCACATGCAAAAGAACGAGGTCGACGCGTTTCGAACCAACCAGTGTGGTTCCTGATGATGAACCACACTGGTTGGTTTGAAACGCATCGACCTCGTTCTTTTGCATGTGATTACTACCAAAAGAATTTCTACAAATTTATAATAATTACTATATTAATTCAATATTAGCCTTTTCCATCTACTCGATCTTGTTTTTAGACTATTGATCCAAGAGGATATTGCTTCAATGCAGATCGACAGTAAGGTCCAGTCAACTCCAATTTGTCCGATGTCCAATTCAGTCTTCAGATCGTCAGGTCCTCTAGTAATATGGATGATATTTACTTCGTCTTGATTCAGTTTGAATTTTTTATTATGGTTCATTGAAATATTCATGGTAATATCATGGTGTGTGTGGTAAAACTATGGTGGCAAAATGGGTTCATAGTGTAACAAAGATAAACCTAAGGTGTTAAAATTTTGTGCATGTACTAAGTCCTAGATATTAACCTAAGACTTAAGTAATGTCATCAAACCTAAGGTGTAACACTTTACAAATTTAATATACCTAAGTCTTAACACTAAGACCTAGCGCAAATGTTATCTAAGACCTAAACCTAAGTTCCTAAGGATCTAGCGCTATGGTGTAACACAATTCTATGTATTAAAACCCGTGCAATTGGGTTTCATACTTTGTAATACAAACTATGTAATAAACCCACAGTCCTAAACCGCTAAGAGCAGGTCGTGTCGGAGCCTTCAACACATGTGAACAGGTGTAGAAACCGTGGCAAAAATGTCAGCAAACTGCAACCATAGCCTAACCACATTGGGAGAGCATGTGAGCAGACCATATCCTAACCGTAGCAGAAATCAAACGCAACTCAGATGAGTGTAGCGGAACCGTTGGCATGTGAACAAGCAGAAGTAACCATCATCATTTAATTGAGCCAGAACCATTGGAGCTGACTGCAACCACCGGAGGCAAGGTAGCTGTCACATGCTATATGTCAGAGCTCTGCGTTGTTTTGCTGACTTCCAAGGTTAAATTTTATCATAAGGTTCTATTTTATGTTTTTTATTAATTGTGCCAAGGTGTAAAGATATCCACCATATCACTTATCCATTAGGTGTCACCATGTGACAAGACCGAGACCTCAAACACATTATTTTCTCAACTATATGCCTAATTTGGCTTCAAGAAGTTCGAGCCTACATCTATTTAACTCAGCCATTTGACCATGATGAGGAAAGAATGAGAATGAGTGAGTTGTATTCATATTTTGGAGCAACAGATACAGTTGTTTTCTTTAGTGTTTCTTGTTCGTCCGAAGGTGGAATTGAGCGTAGAGACAGGCATTGGAAATCTAGGAGAAAGAGATTTATGTTTTCAGTGTTGCATGGGTAAAAAATGTACATTAAACTGTCAAAATGTGAATTTGGTAAAACTTCATTATTTTATCTTAGTTACATAATTGGAGGTGGTCATTTAAAGATAGATCCAGCTAAGATAGATGTGATTGTTAAGTGGCCAAGAACACAGAATGTAGCTGAAGTTAGGATTTGTCTAGGTGCATTTCAGTATTGGAGAAAATTTATTGCTCAGTTTTCTTTGATTGCATCATCGTTACATGCTCTAACAGGATCTAACGTTTCCATTCAGTGGGGAGGAAAACAATAAAATTTTTTGATTCACTTAAGCACAAACTTGTCACGACACCATTCTTAGCTCTTCCTAACCTTCAATAGCCATTTGAAATTGAAACAAATGAAAATTTTTGCAATGGGTGCAATCTTACTTCAAAATGGGAAACCAATTTGCTTTCATTCTGAAACTTTTTCTAAGGTAGTAATCAATTATCTGGCATATGATAAATAACTGTTTGCTTTGGTTGAAAGTGTAAATAAATGGAAACACTACTTAATGGGTAAGGAAATAGTGCTTCACACAGATCATCGGTCACTTAAATACCTTCATTCACAAATTAAGTTGCAACAATCTCTCCACTACAAATGGATGGGATTTCTTCTTCAATTTCACGTAGTAATTACGTATAAGAAAGGTGTAACAAAAAAAGTAGTTAATATGTTTTCTAGACTGTCTTTGAATGCTTCAGTAGTACTGAAGAATAGTTCTTTAAAAATTGAAATTTATTTAGAACAATATCGTACTGATATTGATTTCAAAGATATTTATGAATCACTAACTCATGGTACTCAGGTGGAAGAAGTCAATTTTCATATTCATGACAGGTTGTTATATCATCGGGGAAAATTGTGCATACCACATAAAGAAAGGGCGCATGTTATTCGGGAAGCACATTCTTCTCGAATTGCAAGAAATTTTGGCATAAGAAAGACGATGGTAGAAATTCAAAGGTACTGGCCTCACAAATATGAAATAGTTGTAAATTATATTAAAGGATGTGTGATGTGTTCGACAAGCAAGCCAAAAAATCAAAATATTGGTTTGTACATGCCACTTTCAGTTACCTTGTGACCAAGGAACATCATTTCCATGGATTTTTTTGGAGGACTACCTATGCCCTGGAGAGGGAATGATTACATGTATGTCGTGGTTAACCATTTCAGCAAGATGTGCATTCTTGTTCTGTGAAAAAATCAAGTGACTGCAGAACAGACGACACAGATGTTCTTTCAACATGTATGGGTTCATTTTTGGTTACCTACTTCTATTATTTCTAACTGAGATACTCACTTTGTAAGAGAATTTTGGTCCACTTTGTGGGTACCCATGAACACAAATATGAAGAAGAGCACAGATTTTCATCCATAGACTGACGAACAGATAGAAGTGGTGAACAGGAAAGTGATACATATTCTTCGAGGTTACTGTAGTAAACATCCTAATTTGTGGGATGAATATTTACCTTATGTGCATCATGCTTACAATCAAGCCTTACATGCTTCGACTAATCAATCACCATTTGAAACATGTTTGGCGCATCTACCAAAGTCACTGATGGACTTCACGTTTGGTGAAGAATATAAATTGGATGGACACGAAGATTCAAACAAAGAAATTAAGTTCATTCAATGGATACAACACATACATGAAGTAGTGTAGGATCAGTTAGAGAAGAGTCAAGCCAAGTACCAAATGTTCCACGACAAGCATTGAGTCGATCATTATTTTCACATCGGTGATTAGGTATGGTTGTATATCAGTAAAGATAGGTTGAAAGGAGAAGGTAAGAAACTGAAACCCATCAGGTACTATCCTTTCAATATTGTTGAAAAGGTTGGAAATAATGCATTTAGGTTATATTTACCTCCTTACATTCGCATTTATTCAATTTTGAATGTAGAAAATCTGAAGTTGGATGAACCTCTGATGATCCTTGATCCACAGGAAGATACACAGATTCCTACTGTTGATGATTTGGCACCTAAGTATATGAATGAGTTGCAAGAAGATACCATCTTGGACAGTAAATTTCGCACTTCCAAGCGATGAGATGTTGAATATCTTCAAGTAGGACTCAAGGGCATGAATCCGAGCAAGGCGAGGTGGATGGAGATTGGAAAATTGAGGAAGTTGTACCCTCACCTTATGTCTACTTAAATCAGAATTTTGTGGTCCAAAAGCTTTCAAGTGGAGAGGATTGATCCAAGAGGATCTTGCTTCAATGCAGATCGACAGTGAGATCCAGTTAGCTCCAGTTTGTCTAATGTCCAGTTCATTCTTCATATCGTCAAGTCCTCCAGTAATCCAGATGAGATTTACTTCATCTTGATTCAGTTTTAATTCATTATTATGGTTCATGGAAATATTCATGGTAATATCATAGTGTGTGTGGTAAAACTATGGTGGAAAAATGGTTTCATGGTGTAATGAAGATAAACCTAAGGTGTTCAAATTTTGTGCATGTACTAAGTCCTAGACCTTAAACTAAGATTTAAGTGATGTCATCAAACCTAAGGTGTAACACATTGCAAATGTAATAGACCTAAGTTTTAGCACTAAGACCTAGCGCAAATGTTATCTCAGACCTAAACCTAAGTTCCTAAGGATCTAGCGCTATGGTGTAACACATTGATGTGTATTAAAACATATGCAATTGGGTTTCTAATTTTGTAATACAAACTATGTAATAAACCCATAGTCCTAAACTATTAAGAGTAGACCGTGTCAAAGTCATCAACACATGTGAACAGGTGTATAAATCGCTGTGGAAATGTCAGCAAACTGCAACCATAGCGTAACCACATCGATAGAACATGTGAGCATACCAGAGCCTAACCGTAGCGGCAATCGGGCATAGCTTAGATGACTGCAGCAAAAATTTTGGCATGTGAATAGGCGAAGGTAACCATCAACATTTAATGTATCAGGAACCGTCGAAGCTGACCGCAACCGCCGGAGGCAGGGTAGCTGTCATATGTTATCTGTTAGAGCTCCACATTGTTTTTCTGACTGCCAGGGTTAAATTTTATCCTAAGGTTCTATTTTGGGTTTTTGATTAATTGCGCCAAGGTGTAAATATATCCACCATATCACTTATCCACTAGGTGTCACCATGTGACAAGACCAAGACCTCAAACACATTATCTGATCAAGCATATGCCTAATTTGGCTTCAAGAATTTTGAGCCTACATCTATTTAACTCAACCATTTGACCATGATGAGGACAGAATGAGAATGAGTGATTTGTATTCATATTTTGGAGCAAGAGAGGCAGTTCTTGTCTTCAGTGTTTCTTAGTCGTCCAGAGGAATAATTGAGCACAGATATAGGCGTTGGAATATCAAGAGAGAGATATTTATGTTGTCAATGACCAGAGGTGCCTGCGAGCACATTCTATGTGGTGTTTTTGTTGTGTAAATACTTCCTCATATCAATTCTAATAAAATGGACACCCATCTTAAAAGTGGACCCGGAGACGTAGTCCACCGGGGACTAACTCCATAATAAATATTCGTTGTCTCTTATATATGTTCTTTGTTGTAATTTCATTCTTAATATGTTGTTGGTTTAAGTCATTAATGCTTTACATTTCCTTCAATCTTCCACATTAAGCAGTCTAGTTAAAAATCAATTCACTAATGGAAATTAATCAATTCTAGTTCAGCACTTAATTTCGATCACATTCAGATCAACAATTATGAAGAACCTCAAGCATTGACATAGCAGAATGTGATTGAGCTAGATCTTCAACTATGTTATAATTTTGAGCTGCACGAGCTTGAGGTTTGAAAGTCGATTTATGAATGACTCCCTTTGGCGGCTTTATTGTTAACTAAGGAATAATAGGCAACAAAATTGAATCAAACAAAGTCACATTCGAAGTAGTAGGTTGATCTGTAGCCTGACCATTCGACGACGAAAGAGGATTACTGTAATATTTACTTCATGTGGAAACCAAAACATCAGTTTTGGGGTTAGTGACGGATAACATAAGTACTTGTGAACTAGAAGAGGGATCTGTAGCAACCATATGTGTTTCCGGGTTCAGAAAAGGGGTTTTCAACACTACAAATGCAAAATAAGTCTTAATAAGTTTTGAGAATTCTGAGTGGTGAGGACAATATCGTGTAAAATGCTCCTCATTACATATCAAACAAGGGTAATGAGGTTTCCGAGAAGTATCGGGTGTATCAGATGATTTTTCCTACTGGGGTGAATTTTGTTTCTTCTTATCTTTCCCTTTCTTCTTACTTCCAGGTTGCTTGTCACTTTTTCCCTCGTCAGATGACACATCATGTATTTCAGAAGAAAATGCAAGATCAGCTACAACAGGGGTTTGATTGGACACAACAAGTGTATAAACAGCCCAAAAAAATGCATCTTTCTTCAGTAATGTTTTTATAGGCGTTGTTATTTTCCTATAATTCTTAATAAACTTGCAATAATACCCTATAAACCCAAGAAATACTTGAATATGACTCAAGGTTGTGTAAATTTTATATTCTTTGATGCCTTTAATTTTGTTAGGGTCTACCTTAACACCCACATGAGATATAATATGACCCAAATATTACACTTCTTTTACCCCAAAGAAACATTTGGAGCAGTTTTTCATACAATTGTTTCTCTTCCAATTGTTTTATCACCATGTCAACATGTTCAACATGATCTTTCCAATACTTGTTGTAGATTAGTATATCATCAAAAAATACTAACACAAAAATTCTAAGGAATAGTTTGAAACCTTGAAATGTGGAAGGTGAATTAGTAATTCCAAAAGGCATGAATCAAAATTAATAATGACCTTCATGTGGTTTTGAGTGTTGTTTTCAAAATGTCTTTTATCTTCATTCTAATTTTATTATATCCTAAAAGAAGATCCAACTTGGTGAAGTAAATTGTTCCATTTAGTTCATCCAAAAATTCATCAATGGTGGGAATGGTAAATTAATCTTTAATAGTGATCTTGTTGATCTCTCTATAATTCTGGGCACATATGTCATGATCCATCCTTCTTGTGCACCAATGCTATTGGAGAAGAGAAAGAACTTTGGTTGCATTGAATTACACCTGCCTCTAGAATTTTTGAAACCATACATTCAATTTCACTCTTCTGGGTATAGGGATATATGTAATGTATGATGTTTGGAGGAACACTTCCTGGAATCAAGTGAATAGCATGATCATTAATGTGAATAGGTGGGGGGCCTTTCAGAGTCTCAAGAAATGGATGGATTATATGTTTGAACATCTAGTAAGCATAATTGTGCAATTACCCCTCATTGTTCCTTCTTCAAAAGTTTTTTCATGCCATTAGAGTTGATTACCTTCTCAGGTTTCTATACAATACCCCTTAATTCAATTCCCTTTCCTTCCTAGAAAAATTTCAATAAAATTTCTTGACAATTAAAATTTATCATACCCAAAGATTGTAACCATTGGATTCCTAATACAACATTAGCACCACCCATTGGAATGGAAAGAATTGTACTATTCAATACATATTCCATCAATTTTATATTGATATTATTGAACTTCCATTAGAAATTTATAGTTCCTCCATCTACAACCACCCCTTGACACTTTGGTGTTCCATATATAAAGTAATTCAAATCCTTAAGTATCTTACAATGAATAAAATTATGGGTACTACCTTAATCAATCATCACTATTACCTTTTTCTTTTTGATATATCCTTCTATCTTGAAAGTTTGAGGGGTAATAATTCCCTCCAGTCTGTTACAAGATATGGTCGAATTCATTTCTTCTTTTTCAACCTATGGGGTTGGTTCTTGGTGTATATCTTCTTCTATTAATGTTTCTTGTTCATTTTATGCCTCCTCTTCACAATATATGTAAAATAATTTATTCTCAACAAACTTATGACCTTTAGTGCATTTTCTATCACAACTATAACAAATCCATTTTGCTATTTTTTCCTCCATTTTTTGTGGTGTCAACCTTGTAGGTTGTGGGAGGCTATGATATGCAACACTTCCATCTCTATAGTTATGAGTGGTAGACCTCCTTTTTTCCATAATTTTCCTTTCAACTTTTCTTGCCAACTTAAATGCATTATCTAATGAATTAGGTTCCAAAAGATGAACCTCATGTCGTATGTTATCCTTTAAATTCCCTATGAAGACAACAATCAGATGCTCCTCTGGAATGTCAGTTACCTTGATATTCAATCTTTGGAAGTCCTCGATGTGCTTCCGAACTAAACTCTTTCATTTGATATTTATCAATTGGCTAAACTTAAGGTATTTATATTTATATCCTCATATTTTTCTATCAATTCCTCCTTAAAAATGTCCAAGTCGCAAGTGATTTATGAGAACAAATCCATTGATACCACACACAATTATTGGGTTATACATATAAATATGAAATCTGCACATTTTGTGTGTATTTCACATCGTGTATTTAGAATAACAACTCCATTTGTAGTATCCATGTTACCGGATCCTTGCCATCAAACTTCCTCATATCAGTATTTGGAATCTGGTTGTTCTTAAACCCAAAGTTAGAGTCTCTAAAATCATGATTCGCATTCCTTTGTTTTAATCATGAGTTTCATGGACTACCTTGTCACCATTAGGAATCATTTCTTGTAGAAACTTTGTAAAACCCTCCTTCAAACATTCCATGTCACCTTTTAAACCATCCATGTCCCTTTTTAAACCATCCATGTCTCATTTTATGTTTGTCACCTTTTAAACCATCCATGTCCCTTTTTAAACCATCCATGTCTCATTTTATGTTTACTTTTAAGCCCTTCATCATCGCTTCAAATTCATATTTGATTTCTCTTTGTGAGAGTGAAAATTGTTGCACTTGGTCCCGGAATTTTGATATATCATGTTGCATTTATTCCTTTCCATGTGTCAAAGTAAAGCTTTCTAAGGGCTTAATGCATGTAATATTTTTTTGTTTCAGAGGCATTTTTGAACCAATTAATGATATATATGCTTCTGTATGCCCTTTGAATCAATCAAATTTATTTTTAAACTAAAGTTATGCAAATTTAAAAATACACACCTTTTAAGAGCTTGATTTTGAGCTTGTTGATATGGATAAGCTTGAAACTATTGTATCTTTGTGATTCTTGCATCCCAAGGTCTGAAATTGCAGCCTCATATAGCCCTCTGTGTCTTCTTCCAACCCCACTAGTTGGACAAATATTGTATTCTTCAAGATAAAATTATGCCAAATCTCCCATGATGGTCTGATTATAGACTGGTTTAGTAGAGTGAATTTGCATGGGATGCCATGTGTCACAATTTTAACCTATGGCCCTAAAATCCATATCAAAAAAATTACAGTATGTGCACTTTCATTCAATTTATGTGAAATTCAAATTTGATGCTCAAGGACAAAGTTATAACGACTTTCTGTGAAATACTTATTTGAGACTGAATTATGGAGCATATAGGAACCCTAAATTCCTCGGACCCTATCTCTGAAAATATAGAAAACCAAGGTCTGAAATTGTAACCCGATGTTCATCAAGATTTCGCATCGATGTGCTAACAATTTCATGGTTTGAAGCTTCACTAAAAAAATGTTATAGCGAAATTTCCACAATGACCTGTTTGAAGCATCAAAACCCTAAGATCAAGAGATATGATACCAAATGTAATGTATACATATCAAAATAACACGGAAACATAAGAAAATATAGATCAATGACTTGATAATAATCCGCTTCGAAGGGGTAACCTCATTTCTATCACATAAATGAAAAATTATTGGATGATTCAAATGGCAATTATGTTGGTTTGGCATTGCAAGCACCATTACATGACATGTTGTGCAAGTAATTTAATTTCTTAAACTCCTTAACCTAAATTGTCAACCTAGGGGTCCATGGACTTGCAAGGCACACGTGAACCATATGTGATAGAGATCGGTTTCCAATTTAGAAAGTGAAATCTTAATCTATTAATGAAAAAATGACAATTGATATAAAAATAAATCTATTCTAGTAAGCAATAAATCACACCACACTTCCGGAAGTAAAGATCATTTGCAAGAATTTAAAGCACACATTTTCATAAATTAAATAACTAATCTAAAGCACTCTTACATGAAATTAAAATCATTAATATAAGCACACTTTGCAAAAATTGAAATACACATGCATGAATTGAAATGTTATACTAAAACAAACTTGCAAAATGGAAAAGCACACTCTATTGAAAATCAAAGGAACATGATAAATTCACAAATTACATCAACAAGAATCTACAACTATCAACTCAAACTCTATGCTACAAGCCTACCACTAATTTATCTCATTATATCCTCACTATACATCTCCTTCCATGATTCCAAACCTCTCAAATTCTACTTACAAGTTCTTTACATTAAGCAGCTCTTCCTCTCTTTCCTCCCTTTATGAAAGGACAATGCTCTATTATTTATACAAAAATTAAGAAACTACCTCATTAATGGAGATCCACCATTCTCTCCTTGGATCCATAAAAATTTCAACCAATTTTACACATATCCCTTTATCCATGATTTTTCTCCATGAGATATGTTTGACTTCTATCCCAAATCTCCTTTCAATCTTGAAGAGAATTCGAAATTGTACCTTGGAGGCCACATCAGGGTGTCTTGGAATCTTCCAAATCACCTACACATGTCACCAAACTCATTCCACCTTTAGGTATAAGTATATACGTGTTATTTTTATAACTTTTAATCATAAAGTCACTCTAAATACTTGAAACTAATAACTTTGGAAAATACAAATATGAACCCATATGGTAATGAAAGTGTAGGTTTATGTAATGACGATGTGATGAAATGAGGCAATAAAAATGAGAATGAAGGTGAAAGTGTATGAAATTTTGAAGACATTTTGGAGGCCCAACATACCCCACACCTAAATTTATTTCATTTCCTCATGCAATAGGTTGCATTGATCATGATTTGATCTTTTGAATTGTCTTGATTCTATATGAACTTTGGTTGATGTTGAGTCTTCTTTCTACTTTGGATAATCATTTGATAACTTTGTTCCTTTTTCGAAGTGTTCTTTTGAAAAAAACATTTGATTGCAACATATTACTTTATTTGGTTCTTGTGTGGAAACCAAATTTTATTAGTATTGGTTCTTGTGTAACAATACTTTTCTTATTTTTGTGTTGCATAAAGATAATTTTGCAATCATTTAATCAACCATCTAATTTTCTCATTCTTCGATCATCATTTTCAAAACATATAACTTTTTGAATCATAATGCAATAGTAGTTTTTTGGAAAAGTATGTTGGTTAGGATGGCATGTGACATAAAAGGTGATGAAATGTGAATGTGATATGAGATATAAACATGAATTGGTATTCCCCCACCCCAAATAAAGGTATTTTTAGTTTTTATGAAATGAGAAAGGGAATATCGTGAAGCATTTTCCAAAAATTACCATTTCAGTATTGAAGGAATTATATGATAAAAAGCTATTAAAGAACATACCTTTACTTACCTATGAAGTGGAAAAATTGTGCATATGTAGAAAAATTGTGGCTACTACTGGATCATGAATCAAAAGATGAAGTTTTAAAGTGGAATTATGGTACTCTCATATGGTTGGAAACATACTGCTGCAACTATTATGGATTCATCAAAAGTATAAAGTCTTCACCTGCAACAAAACCTGATGGTACAATTCTAGTCATACGAATAAATGTGTTGTTGTCGAGCATGAAGAGAAGTCATTGGATTACCAACCATTAATGAATTTTGTTAACCAATGTGACAAAAACTCACCATTAATGTCAATGAGTGCCAAGGTACCTAAGTACATCTTACAAAGTGCAAATAGATGAGTTGATGTTGAGCCACTTGCAAGGTCCAATGATCAAGGTACATTGATGTATTACCATGATTGTCAGCGAGAGAACTTGTCATTAAGGCATACAATCCTCAAGGTACTAATAAGGACTCTATCCTTGAACCTAGATAATGTGCTGATGTCGATAGGCCAAGAATTGTTAGAATGGAGGCCTTAATGAATCCTCCATCATCTAACACGAGCATAAAACAATAATTTTGAAGGCCTATGGAGGAAAAATTTTGTAGTGGATCAAGGTTTATTGAAAAAATGAAAATGGAAATGAAATGAATCAGCTTTGTAGGGTATATGAATGGTTTTATTGCTAGGTTACAGTTTAATCAAAGCGAGGCAGGAAAGTAGAATTACTATGAAGGAAAATGAGATGAATATTTTATTGACTGAATGAGTAGGAATGCAATGGTAAAACTGGTATTTGATAGGCTTTCAAATGGTGTGATGGATATGATTTGAAATTATTTACCCAAAATCATGTGCTCATGCTTGGATATATCATCTTTGATGTTACTTTGATCATGTTCTTTTTGAAATAAATGTGGTCTTTGAGAAACATTGTTTTTCTTATAGTCATCTGTTTGTCTTCCTGGAACCTGAAAAAAATTAGTACTTTTTATGCAATGAAATTTAATACTATCACAAGATAGAGGTGATCAATCTCTCTATTTATGAAATTTACAGGAAAAAAAACTAACTAAGAATTGGTACTAATAAAACAAATTCATGAAAGAAAATCAAATGAATTTTTACCTATTTCGAAACTAGTGCCTTGGTTTATTTGTCATGCATTGTTGGAAATTTTTTCATTATTTTTCTATTTAAAATTCTTATGAAAGCTTTCTCATTGTGTATATCTCATTGAGATCTTTCCATCAACGTTTGAATCGTCGAAAAATGATGTTAGATGAGAAATTTACGCTTATTTAAATTTTTTATGGAACAGTGAAAATAGTTATGTGTGAGTGTGACATGGTAACATGATGTTGATGTGAAATATGAAGTAGACAGATGATATGGCATGTTGATCATGAGTTTCTTATTAGAATGCATTTTTGACAGATAGATCATTGAGTTGAATATAAAGCTGCAAAATTGTTTTTCAGCTGCAGAATGTGCACAGTTTATGTAGCTAAAATTCTAAACAAATAGTTAAATACACACAACTATGCATTTTTTTCCATGAACAAATAATCAGTCCATTCTTCAAATTAAATAGTACCTATTTCATAAAACTAGCAAATACCCTACTGGTTTTATTGATCATTTATTGGAAAATGAAAAAGAGCACATTTTTATTAAAAAGGCAAGGAATTTCTGATCTGCTTATTTACCTGTAAACTTTCTTTGGCTTATCAATGGCAGAGAGATTTGTTTTTTGTTCCATTGCTTCATGTATGGTTTCCTTACAATTTTTTCTACTCCCAATTCTGGAAAATCATGTGCTTGCATTCGATTCTCATTCTCCTTCAAGCACCAGATCGAATCATAAAGTTCCTTCGAAGTTGGGTATTAGCATGAAGTCTAACCATATTATTGACATTGAGAAAGATTCTCCTATGTTCCTGCTACATTTTTGTTCTTTGAGCACCACACCCTGAGCCAGGAAATTTGCGTTTTAAAAATTTGACAGATTGCTATAAGGAGGGGACTCTTCATGATGCTCGTGTTCACTAGATAGAGAATAGATGGAAAGGGAATTGCATGTAATGATTCTTGTAATGGTAATATTTTTCCACTTTTCCATTTCATACGCATCATCATGCCCTGCTGAAGAAAAAGAACGTTTGGAGGAGGTAAAACTGACATTGACAGAAGGTGCAAGCCTTGTCTTGAGAATAGCCGAAAAAAATCGAGATCTTCATGGCATATTCTCTCTTTACTCCAATTTATCTCTATGAAATATCTTATTTCGATCTTCATCCATCCCATAGAAGACCAGCATTGTTAGGATCATCTTAGTCTATACATGATGGAACAGGGTCCCCTAGCTGCATTTTGATATGTTCCAACACTGCGTTTTTTATATAATTTTGTAGTAATTGGTCTTGCGTATGGGCTTTGGGGTGGGTCAAAGCCCCCAATGTATTGTAATGGGTTAAAGGGTATACCTAGAGTCTTCAAACCACGGTTTGCAGACCACAAGATAGCGCAGGCTATGATGATATAAATAAATAGATAGTTGGAGTCTAGTAGGAAAGTGAGTAAGAAAGATGCTACGTATGAACTGTTGAGATTTTTTTGGGTAGTTTTGGGTAAGGACTCCTACTGGCTGTGTGCACAGAGATCCTCTGTCCTGCTGTGTGCAGACCCTGCTGGCTGTATGCACGGGTTGTGACTTGGGTTTGTAACTTGGTTTTGGATGCTAATGAACACAGAATTTGTTATGTTATCTGAACTGGTTGTATTCACTACTGAAGTGGATGCTAATGAACACAGAATTTGTTATGTTATATGAACTGGTTGTATTCACTACTGAAGTACCTCTGTGTTATTTGAATTAGCTGCGAATTAGCTGCGATTAAGTTATTTTGTGATGATAATTGCTAATGTGCACGTGGATGCAAATGCGGTGCTTAATAATAGTAGCTTGAAGCAACCTCTGTCTACTCACGACGAAGCTCGGCTCACTGCCCCAATCACTTAGCTACCGCCCTATGTTTAGCCCGAAGGCCCTCGGTGAGCACGCCTAATAATCTCGAGGGTCTGCGCTCCTATATGCAAATGCTACTAATTCTGGGTGAAGTCCCCATAATTGGAGAAGCATATGGCAAGCTCTCCTCAATTAAGTTCGATGATCACGACCTTTCCAACCTGGAGGCCTTCCCAGAATTGGCACTTGAGTTGTACCTCGAAAGAGTACTACAGGATGACATGCTAAGGGTCGTACCAATGCCGTGGGCACGTGGGCTAGAAAAATCTGGATTACTAAGCTTGCTACGAACACCTCACTTTGGTCGATACAATGTGACTAACCAATTCGTGTGATAGCTGCTAGCCCTGATCCATGATGGTAGCTTGTGGATCCAGGACCGCATTCCCATCAATGTTGCCCTAATTCACCGCATCACTAGTCTCCCCATGGAGGGACCGAATCCCATGGAGTACGTCGGCAAGAAGTACGAGCAATAGATCACGGACAAGGTACAAGAAGACTACCATGTCGAGCGCAACAATAGAGGGTTCATAATCAACACCATTAACGACCCTCGAGTGCGGATGGGTACTTTGTTGCTGGATTGAAAAATGATGTGCAAGTGCTAGGACACAACTTTCCCCGCCTATGTGATTCAGCTTGCTGGACATTGCGAAAAAGGGGTTTGCTTTAACTAGACGCAGTTCCTCTACAATGAGTTTCTGGAAAACGTGCGTGAGGCCTAGGATCACGAGAGGGCATTCTGCTACTCTTGGCTATTGCTCCCAAATTGCATTGGTTGCATGGGAAGCCCCTAAAGGATCAGTCCTCCCTGAGCTTGAACCGGACATGTGTGAAGGGGCATGATACAAAAACTTATGGGATTCAAAGGATAAGCAGCGAATTAAGGAAAAAAAAGTATTTTGGGTATTATTTTAGAGCGTGCCCATAGTAGAAATTCACTCCTGACCACGCTTGTCATCGACAATCTACGACAAATACAAGAGCATCGCAGCATTCCAGGTCACGATGCACGACGTGAAGATTTGGGGCCATAAGGTTCCAGCTTGGATTTCGCTACCTTACATGGTCGCCGATGAGGAAATCGACCGACTCATCACCACTTGGCCACCGCACTGGAAATTGGGATTCAAATCAACCATGCTTAACACTGCTAGTATAATCACAGTCCCAAAGACCCCCACCCCACCTGATACTGCCAAGAATTTGGAAGGTTGTGGCCCGAAAGGCTCCACCAGGTCGCAGGTTCTCCCAGACACAGCACAGGGCATGGAGCAAGAATCACAATAGGACATGGAGACTGAGGGTCTTGATACGTAGGGTACTGGTTCCCCGCGTGGTATGAAATAGACAGTTGAACCTCTCAAGGGTCAGCGAATGAAACAACAGGCTATGAGGCTCGGTCGGGATACTGAGGTTACCCTAACCGAGGAATATTTGGAGCAAATCGCAGATGTAGTCACCCTCACTTTAGAAGACATATGGCTTGCCTTGGAAGAGCAGCAAAAGGCTGCAGTCTATGCATTACAATCTGAGCTCCAATCTCTTCAGTTCAAGGCCAATACTCTGCAGACGATTTTGGTTCAATCGAAGCTGCCTCTACAAACCACTGCTAAGTTTATCTCCACAACCAAGAGCTGCCTCTGCCCCCTGCCAGGCACATCAATCACTCTCAGTATGCCTTCCTTATGTGTGCAATTCCAGGCCTATGCAGAAGTACATCTGGAATTGGCTCGGCTTCTGCACGAGCCGCTGCAGGTTCTCCACATGTCCCTCTTTGAGGAAATCCAATACATATACCATCGGGTGCAACAGTAGCTAAGTACAGTCGAGCAGACAATCGTTGAAAATACTACCGAGGCGTCCCAGGCATAGGTCGCGTGCATCCTTGCCACTGCGTAGCAGACTGAGTTGGAGTGTCTGATCAACAGACTATGCGCAGATGTGACTGAAGACATTCCGACCTCTTCCACCCCCAGTCTAAGATTGAGGGACTCGTCGTAGCCCTGAAGGCTTCTTGGACTGAGATCCAGAATGTCAAGACCGAGATGGAGAAGCAGATTTTTGCGTTGCAGGCTAAGTTGTAGCCGAAAACTCCTCCTGAGGTATGCGCCCAGAGAGCTGCACTGGTCACAGAAACCACGAACACCATTACAGCTCAAATCGCTTAGGGTGCCGAATTTCTTAAGAAAGATATACAGTTGTGGTCTAAGGTACAACGTGACCCTCTCCTGTGTGAATTTACCCAAGAACTACGCCAGGAGGAAGAATAATTCGAGCAACTTGAGGCTACAATGCCCACTCTGATCCCTGCTCAACGCCTGGCACGTCTACGAGCCATCCATGCTCTCAGAGATTACCTAGAAGAGCTTCACCACAAGAAGAAGGTTCTGAGTGACCACCTCAAGCCATGGGTTGGTGAAGCCCTCAAGATATCTCAAGACTTGGATGTTACGGTCAAACAGCTGAATCAGACCCTAGAAAGTGTCACTGATGCCACTGAAGGCCCAACTTCGCAGAAGTTGGTGGACATTGCACAAAACGCTCCCACACATAGCGAAGGAGTGTTGCCCCCTTTGGTTGATGCCATTAAGCAGCTCCAGGGAAAGATGCAAACCCCACGGCCGCTTTGACTCGGGACGAGTCACAAGATTATGTTGGGGGCCTATTAGAATAGGGTCCCCTAGCTGCATTTTGATATGTTCCAATGCTACATTTTTTATATATTTTTGTAGTAATTGGTCTTGCGCAGGGAATTTACAGTGTGTCAAAGCTCCCAATGTATTGTAATGGGTCAAAGGGTAGACCTAGAGTCTGCAAACCATGGTTTGCGGACCATAGGATAGTGCAGGCTATGATGATATAAATAAATAGATAGTTGGAGTCTAGTAGGAAAGTGGGTAAGAAATATTCTACATATGAACTATTGAGATCTGTTTGGGTAGTTTTGGGTAAGGACTCCTGTTGGTTGTGTGCGCAGATATCCTCTGTCCTGCTGTGTGCGGACCCCGCTAGCTGTGTGCGCGGGTTGTGACTTGGGTTTGTAACTTGGTTTTGGATGCTAATGAATGTGGAATCTATTATGTTATTAGAACTGGTTCTATTCACTACTGAAGTACCTCTGTGTTATTTGAATTAGCTGCGATTGTGTTATTCTGTGATGATAATTGGTAATGCACACGTGGATGCAAAGGCATTGATAAGAGCTGCTTAATAATAGTAGCTTTTTTTATGTTTACATGCTGGTTATACTATCAACGACTCGATAATAGGCTTGTTTCTGTGTGAACTTGATAGAACTCAACAATATCTGCCTTAATTACCCACTCTCTCCCAGGGTGTGTAAACCTGGTTCCAGCACCCACCTATACTACTTCGGGTGAGACTTTGGCCTGCGAAATTAGGTCATTGCCGAAAGGGCCAGTAGTATAGGGGTTTGTTGGAAAACCTTAAATCCAAACCTAGGTCAGGACCCCTCAAGCCAACAGTACATAATTTATGCTCCACCATACTTTAATATTTTAATGCTTCATTATCCAAAATCTTTAATTGTTCTAGCTCTTTTTCCATAAGAAATACCAGGATCAACACAACTAATACTCTAGTTTTCTCAGGGTATGCATCCCTCATTTAAAAATATTTGTAGCAGTTTCAGCAAGGAGCCCTACATGCATGTTATCACTCGAGAGTAAAAATGAGGCACTACAGCCTATGGCATGTTTTCTATTCTAATTCCCAAAAATGGTTGTCCTTTCTCATTCCAAATAAAGAGCACCAAATCACCAGCTACAAATCTCTTTGTACTAAAAAAAACACTCCATCCTATTGTGATCAAATTCCTCTTAGGTTGACCCAAAAAAATATGTCAAAATAATTTGGCCATCAAACCTTCTCTAAGTCATGTATGCAAGTTATGGTGCCCATATATCTACGAACACTTGACTCTTCTACCTCAAATATCATTCTAAAATGAATTCTTATAAAAACATGAGTATGATAAAATGCTTTACCATACATTGTCAGAGGTATGAGAAATTTAGATGGACTTTCCCTCGTATTATAGAAAATGGTAAATCGACTATTTTTCCATTCAGAATTTCCTCTTAGTGACTTGGCAAATTTTTTTTGTGCATTGAGCAGGATCCAAAACGAGAAGAATGGATTTTTCATCTTTGGCACTTTTGGTCTTTTGTCTCTGTTGAATTCCAACAATTGTTCTTGAATGTCCATTATGTTGAAAATACAAGGCGGTCGTTGGCTAGCGATAGGTTAATGTGTTTGAGCTTCTTTAGATTACCAAAGGAATCAAGAAGCCTCTTTAACTTGTGGCACCCCTGCAGATCAATGCGTTGGAGATTCCCTAAAGTACCAAAGGAATCTGGCAGGCTCTTCAGATCATATTAATTTGAGAGATCAATCTATTGGAGGCTCATTAAACTACTAAAATAATCTAGTATCCTTTCCAAATTGCGACAGAAAGACAGATCAATATGTTCAAGCCTTAACTTACCAAAATAATCTAGTAGTGACTTCAACCTTGAGCACTCTTTTAACACTAAAGCCTTTAAATATTTAATCTCACAAAATTATTTTGGAAATTCTACAACCTATCCTATATTTGAAAATTTGCCAACGAAAATATGTTCGAGGTGCTTTGAACGCCTTATGGACTTTTGCATGTTTGTGAGTGAAGCATAAATTTCCAACTCTCACAATTCTGAAGGCCCCTGCGATTCCTCTTCCCACATTTTTTTAGCACGCTCCCGAATACTTGTAGAACCCTTAAATTCCTCATCGGGATTTGTGAAAGCAGGGAGGTGTGGCTACACGTTTTCCATCTAAGCCATATTAGTTCTAGGAACTCTACCCTCATCAAAACTTCTTCCAATATACCTTTTTCGGTATCCGAAAATTGCAAGCATATCATAGCAATATGGGGAAATTTAGCTTTGTAACTATTATAGTCAGTCCATCCATCTTAATTCCCCTCACTATTATGCCCTTTTTTATCCAATGCCAAAGATGATGGGGCAATGGAGTCACAGTGACACAGCATCTCAAATCCCACAAGGCCTTAGTCATTTTAGATGACATGGATTGCGATACTGAGGTGAAAATATTGTTTCAAGTTCAAACTTATCTACACTCTGACAGCTTAATACTAATTACATCTCAAAATACAGATGCTCTCAGAATCTTAGGAGTGGAGGAATCATCAATATATACCCTGACTGGCTTAAATACAGAACACCCTCGAGAACTCTTCTGCTTGCATGCCTTCAAGGAACAGCATACACTCAAAGAATTTGAGTCTCTTATGAATAATATTTTAGAAGCATGTAGTGTTTTTCCTCTATCTCTGAGAGTTGGGGCACTTCTATATAGGAAAAATGGCACTTACTGGGCAGAGAAATTAGATAAGCTTCAACAGATACTTCCTAGTCGAATACATGAAAGACTGAAAATTAGTTATGACACACTAGATAATGTGTTCTTTAAACTGAACAAAAAAAAAAATTCTCGAGATCTCGGCCAACAATCTCGAGAAATAAGGAACCATAAATGTGTCTAGATGCCAGAGACAGAGATCTTTGCTAGATTAATCAAGCAATGAGATCTTAGTCAGATCTCGACTAGTTTCTAGATAGGATTTTTGGTCATTATGATTTCATTAGAAAATGAAATTGCATTTTAACTATGCAAAATAAAAACTAAAATTGCATGAAAAATGAAATTGCAGGTAAAAAATAAAAAATGAAATTGAATTTGGAAAAAAATGAAATGACATTCTAGATTGAAAACTAATCCCTATGTATGCCTCCCCAGCAATGGTGCAAAAAATGTGAAGTAAATTCCTTCACATAAATTGTCAGCCCGGGGGTCCGTGGACTTGCGAGGCACATGTGCACCATATGTATTAGAGATTGGTTTCCAATTTTGAAAGAGAAATCTTAATCTATTAAATGAAAAAAGTGACAATTGATATAAAAATAAATCTATTCTAGAAAGTAATAAATCACACCACACTTCTGGAAGTAAAAATCACTTGCAAGAATTGAAATCACACATTTGCATAAATGAAATAACTAATCTAAAGCACTCTTACATGAAATTGAAATCATTAATCTAAGCACACCTTGTGAAAATTGAAACACACTTGCATGAATTGAAATGCTATACTAAAACAAACTTGCAGAATGGAAAATCACACTCTATTGAAAATCAAAGGAACATGATAAATTCACAAATTACATCAACAAGAATCTACAACTATCAACTCAAACTCTATGCTACAAGCCTACTACTAACTTATCTCATTATATCCTCACTTTACATCTCCTTCCATTATTCCAAACCTCTCAAATTCTACTTACAAGGTCTTTACATTAAGCAACTCTTCCTCTCTCTCCTCCCTTTATGAAAGGAGAATGCTCTATTATTTATACAAAAATTAAGCAACCACCTCATTAATGGAGATCCACCATTCTCTCCTTAGATCCATATACTAAAACAAACTTGCAGAATGGAAAATCACACTCTATTGAAAATCAAAGGAACATGATAAATTCACAAATTACATCAACAAGAATCTACAACTATCAACTCAAACTTTATGCTACAAGCCTACTACTAACTTATCTCATTATATCCTCACTTTACATCTCCTTCCATTATTCCAAACCTCTCAAATTCTACTTACAAGGTCTTTACATTAAGCAACTCTTCCTCTCTCTCCTCCCTTTATGAAAGGAGAATGCTCTATTATTTATAAAAAAATTAAGCAACCACCTCATTAATGGAGATCCACCATTCTCTCCTTAGATCCATAAAAATATCAACCAATTAGACACATATCCCTTTATCCATGATTTTTCTCCATGAGATATGTTTGACTCCTATCCAAAATCTCCTTCCAATATTGAAGAGAATTCGAAATTGAACCTTGGAGGCCACATCAAGGTGTCTTGGAAGCTTCCAAATCACCTACACATGTCACCAAACTCATTCCACCTTTACATATAAGTAAATACATGTTATTTTTCTAAATTTTAATCATAAATTCACTCTAAATACTTGAAACTAATAACTTTTGAAAATACAAATATAAACCCATATGGTAATGAAAGTGTAGGGTTATGTAATGACGAGGTGATAAAATGAGACAATAAAAATGAGAATGAAGGTGAAAATGTATGACATTTTGAAGACATTTTGGAGGCCCAAAACATACCACAAAACTATGCCCAAAGAATACCACAATTTGATGGTACATGTCCTATAACAGCACAAAAACACATTCATAGAATAAATGACCTCTCTAATCTAGAAGAAGTATATTTTGATGATGTTAAATTGAGGTTGTTTGCCCAAATTTTAATGGGAGAAGTAAAGAAATGGTATAGAACATTACCAGCTAGAATTATTGCATATCTGCAACAATTCCATCAAATTTTTCTTGCTAGATGGGAAGTTAAAAATAACTCCCTCCAAATTCCTATAGAATATGAAGGTTTAAAGAGGGCCCCAAATTAAATTGTCCAGGATTACTGCACTAGATTTAACAATGTTTACAACTCTATCCTAGTTGCAATAAAACCCCCACCTGGATTGGCCCTAATCCATTTTCCAAAAGGATTTGATGTTGATATGGCTTATCAATTGACATAAAGAAACCTAACCACACTTTAAAAGATGCAAATAAATGTTTCTAGTGTAGAGGCTAATTTATTATCCAAAAGAGATAAGTTAAGAACTGAAAGAAGGGTCATTATCAAAGAAGAACCTTCTTCTCCATCGGACTTAAAATTAGACAAACTAGTTAAAACTATGGAAAAAAAGATGGAGAGGATGACTGTGGCAGATAGAACACCTCCTAGTGTCAACCTTAAGGGGGACCTCAAATTCTAAATCCAAATTTTGGAAGACCACAACCTCAAATTAAACAGAGAGAAAAAATCGGTAAAGTTGATCAACAACAAATCAGACCCCCTTTTCAAGAAAATTTTGTTGAAGAAGAATCATAAACTATGCAAGAACTAGAAGATCAAATAATTCTTTTTGGAGAAGGTGAAACGGACCTTGTTTGTCTAACTAAAGGATAACAAAACTTGTTTCAATCTTCATTACTAGAGGATATGCCTGCAAAATCATCAGATTATCAATAAGGATATCAAAATGCTACTATGTAAGTACAAAATCAATACAACCTAAGAAGAAAAAAGACAATAGAAAACCCTCCCAAAAATTCACCAATAGATACACCTTCTACTAGTCAAACAAAGGAAGTCAAACAGAAAGAAACCCCTCAGAAAGAAACTCCTATAAAACAAGAGTTAATTATTAAGGAAGTGGAAAAGTCTCAAACCTTTTTCAATATTGAAAATGAGATTTCAAAAGTCAAAATCCCAATCCCGTTGCTTGAATTAGTAAAAAAAGATGTCTATAGAAGTCAATTTGTAAAGGCACTACAAATTAAGGAAGGAACTGACAATGTTAATGTAACTGATGATCAGCCCAGATTACTATTCGGACCTGAAGTAGATGGTATTCTACAAGATGCCAGTGTTCCTCCATTTTATGTTAGTCTTAACATTCATGATTTTATTCTACATAATGCCATGTTAGATTCAGGTGCCTCACACAATCTTATGCCAAAAGAAATCATGGAAAATTTGGGTTTGGAATAACAAGACCTTATAAAGACCTTTACTCCTTTGATTCGAATAGATTAAACTTCTTGGGATTAATCAAAGATTTGTGTGTTACTCTCACTCAAATATCAGCCAAAATTTTAGTAATTGTTATTGTTGTGGTTGATATTCCTCCTAAGTATATTATGCTCTTGTCAATATCATGGGGAGAAAAATTATAGGGTACATTATAACTGAATATGACATATGCCACAATTCTTTTTTTTTGCCAAGAAAGAAGATTGTATAGGAAGACCTTAATGAAATATATGGTGAGTAGCCAAGAAAAACCTAATAACTATCATGTCTACTCTGTGCATTTAGATATGGATTCTTTTATCTTGCAAAATGATATTTGTTTAGAAAAATAAGATCAGAGTGTAGACATCAAATCATAAGAGAATGATATTACACAAGAACAAATGGAAACTCAAGAACAAGTAAAACAACATGGGTTATGGAACATGGATTTTGATGGGGAAATAAGTAAAGAAGGGGTTGGTATTGGAGTATGGATCTCTAATACAAAGTCAGCTACAACAAATAAATATTCTTACAAATTGAATTTATAATGCACAAATAATGTAGATGAGTATAAAGCTTTGTTATTATGACTGCAAAAAATAAAACAAATGTGAGCAAAGAAGATTTCAATTCATGGAGATTCTGAATTAATCATAAAACAAATCAAAGGTGAATATTTGGCTAAACATCCTAGAATGAGAGCATATAGAAATATTGTTTTAGATTTTTTGCAATGTTTTCCATAATACCAGCTATCATTCATTCCTAGAGATCAATATGTTTTTGCTGATGCGTTAGCTACTTCTGCAAGTACTTGAAAAATTCCTTTTAGAGCAAGTATAAAACTAGAAATTGATGTTAAACATAGACATGTTATTCCTGATAATATTAGATACTCGCAATTTTTTGATAATGAAAAACATATCAACAATTTCCCGCAACTAAAAGAGTATTTTTAAAATCTGAACGTTGACATAGGACAAGACAGTGAAGAAAATGAAGAGGGAAAAAATTTTCAATCAAACTGATGAAAACTTTGAGGAATCTGAAATATTGCAATTAAACAATAATAAAATTCAAAGGGGTCTTGTACCACTTGAAGAATTGTTTGATTTTAATGATGTAGCAAAAAAACCTTCAATTCAGCCAACTAGATCCAAATTAGAGGATTGCAATATAGGTATTGAAGAAAATCCTAAACTTGTTAAGCTCTCCAAATCATTACCTCCTGAAGAAAAACAAAAATACATAGATTTGTTTAAACAATATACAGATGTATTTGCATGGGGGTATCAAGATTTTAAGTTTTATGACAAAGCCATAATTCAACATACCATACCCATCAAAGAGGATTAAAAACCTTTTAAGCAAAATTTGAGGGGGTTAATCCTATTCTACTTCCTTTGATAGAGAAAGAGGTTAAAATACTATTTGATGCAAACATTATAGCACCACTTAGATTCTCTAAATGGGTGTCAAACCTGGTACCACTAAGGAAAAATTATGGTGAAATAAGGTTGTGTGTGGATTTTAGAAACCTGAATAAAGTCTCTCTCAAAGATAACTACCCCTTACCAAATATGGATCATATACTTCAAAGGCTAGTTAGATCAAGCAAGATTTCATTGTTGGATGGTTTTTCTAGTTATAACAGGATTTTAGTACACCCTGATGATCAAGATAAGACTGATTTTACAACACCTTGAGGAAATTTTATGTATGTCAAAATTCATTTTGGATTGATGAATGCACGGGCTACTTTCCGAAGAGAAATAGATATAGTTTTTGCAGATGAAAGAGACAGATTCATTGTGATATATTTAGATGACATAATTGTTTTCTCAAAAGTTGATGAGGATTATTTACATCACTTGAAAATTGTAAGAAATATGGCATATCTTTGAATCCAAATAAATATACGTTTGGTTTAGAAGAAGGAAAATTGATAAGCCATATAATTTCAAAATATGGTATTAAAATTGATCCCAGTAGGATTGGGGAAATTATGAGAATTGATCCTCCAAGAAGCAAAAATGAAGTGAAATATTTCATTGGTAGGATAAATGTCCTAAGTATATTTATACCCAATTTAGTTGAGCTTATAAATCCTATAACTAATATGCTAAGAAGAGACATTGAAGTAAAATGGGACCTAGAAGCAAAAAATTCATTTGATGAAGTAAAAAAAGCATTGACACGAGCTGCTATGTTAAGTAGCCCTAACTTTACAAAGGATTTCATGATTTTTTCTTTTGCATTTGAACACACCATTGCATCAGTTTTGTTGCAGAAAAATAGTGAAGGATATGAACAACCTATTTCTTTATTCACCAAAGCTTTGAGGGATGCATCATTAAAATACAATATCATGGAGAAAAAAGTCTTTGCTTTAGTAAAAGAAATCAATGATTTCATAGTTTACATTTGTTATAGCATCATTTTTCACCTTCATATGATTCATGATTGCTTTTATGGCTTTGGGCACCCATTCCCACAGACTTAAAAAAAATTCACTAAAAAACAGTGTTAAAATCCCCATACGCAGTTATGCCCAAACTTTTCCGCTTGTATACGCGAGTCCACATGTACTTTTCCGCGTATACCATTAAAATCATTAAAAAATATATAAAAATTCCCTATTTTTGGGCTGGGTTGATGGTTACTCCAGTAGTTCAACCACCCCAGTACGTGGCCAACTGTTTCCAACTGACTGAAACTACTTTGAGGGAGTATAAAAGCCCCTCATGTGCATGGCCTAAGGGAGGGAGCAATTTAGAGATGTTATACTCTGTTGGAATCCCATTTCAAGTCTGAATTCCCGTGCCTCCTGCACTTTCCCAGATTTATATAGGAAACCCTTGTTTCCTGGAGATGTTCATCCATTTATATGCCATCTCGAGTGCACAAGTCTTCAAAGTATCTTAGTGAGGCAAGGGTGGGACGGATCTGGACGACGGTCTGTTCGAAGATCATGGAAGGATTCAGGTGATCTCTCCACTTTTTATATATGTACATGCTGTACATAATAATGAAGAACCATCTTGTTCCTGAACCTATGTGTTAACATTTGCTTATATGTGTGAAAAGATTATCATTTAAGCATTTATTATGGTTTATATAATGTTTCACATGGATTGCACTAACATTTAGGAGAAGTATATGTTGTACAACTAGGTTTTCGTGCACGTTCTTTCTTGTTTTCCAGGTTAAGGAGGAAGAAGGGTTGTTGGGGGTTTGGACCCCGCAGGATCTACATCGAACGTAGGACTACGGGTGAGTTCTACTATCGTTGTTATATAGTTTTTTGCATTCAAGTATGGTTGTGTGTGAGTCCTTCTGAATAGCATGCCCTGATCTGTGGAGGTTTTGACCCAACGAACCTCTAGGGTGATTTTCCCCGAAACAGAACTGGCGACTCCACTGGGGACCACATTCTTGTGATTCCCCTGTTGGGTGGTTTCAGCTGTTTGATAGGTTTCCAACAGTTTTAACTTTTATTTCCAGTCTAGTTAACTCTTTCTCAGTCAGACTGAAGTCCTGGTTTCTAATTTAGGCTTGATATTTTTTTATTTTCATTATTTACCTTTTCATACGCAGGTTTGTCTGTACACAGATGCGTATACACGCAATTTTTGTTAAAGTTAGTCACGTATACGCAGGTTTCCTTTAGCACAGTCGCGTATGCACGCTTGTTACTAAACTGTCAAGTCGCGTATACCTAGGTCAATTTTGAAATTTTAAGTTTTTAGGCTTTCTAGCCCTATCTGCCTGTAGAGACCTATTCCTGTAGTGTCTTTGTATTCTCTGGATTGTGTAGAAAGTGGTCTTTGGTTTTTTCTCTCGTTTGTTTGGTTGAAAACTAGCTTATTTGGAAAAGTTTGTTTCGTATGCTTGCATTCCTAGTTTGAGTACCAAGATCTCTTCTTGGGGATTCTTGGTTGTTCTGCTTCATCAGAACAGAGAGCTTCTGCTCATTTACTCTTTCCAACCTTTGTGTCTTGCCTTGCATTTCGATTTTTTCCCATTGCTTGGTTGGTTTTCTTGAGTTCAGTTGACTATCTCTTGTTGCAATTTTTGAAGAGTCTTTTTTAGGTTCTTTGAAATTTTTGTTCGCTGCAAGATTGTACTGTTCTTCTAGGCTGAGTGTTTGAGTTTCTTGTCTTCTTTCGCTCATATAAATCTTGCTACTAGTTGGCCCTATAAGATTTGGAGCATTTTTGAAGTTTTTGCTTGAAATTCAAAGTTGTTTGGCTTGGGATTTGATAGTCTTCTTGGTCTTTTCAAGCTCTTTCTTTTTATAAAACTCAAAATCTCAAAAAACATTTTGTTTTGGCATTTGCTTTTGTTTTGCATTTTTGTTTTCATTTTGTTATATCTGTTGAAGCTTTGTTGAGGTTCCTTGCCTCTGGTTCTTGACTTGATTTTGGAAAGGAATTGTCATTAGTTTCTTCCTCTTGTTTCAAGCGTTTTTGGTGTCTTTATATTAAGAGTTTCTGATTTTGGGAACTAGCTTTCTGGAAAGCCAAAAAATTATAAAACTGAAGGATCTATGGGAAATTTCTCTCTGCTTTAGTAGATTTTGCATCTTAGAATTTGCATGCTCTTAGTGATTTGCATCAGGTGCACTTAAGCATTTAGTCATTTTCATAGTTTTTGTGAGTGTGAAGTTTGTTATCTGAAAAGAAAAAATAAATTTTTTTAGTCTCGTAGAACCTGTGTAGAAGTTGCTTTTCATCGAAGGACAATAACTGCATTTGCATGTAGTTTGGTTTTTATTAATTTCTTTTCTGCGTTAAAACACCACAAGTTTCATTTCCGTATCCCTTTGACTTAATACAACAGCCGATTAAAATAAGCGATATAATTTAAAAACAACTAGCAAGTTTTTTAAGTGTCATACACCAACTAGCTAGGTTGTAGGGCCTTGGATTAGGTGAGTGGAGAGTTAACTCTCCAAGGCCGCTCAAAAAAAACATAGAAGTTGATTAATTGAGCGAAATCCAACTCTGTTAGGTGGACCGGGAAAGCTCTCCTCCAGAGAGTCAAGCGCGAGGGGAAGTGAAGGCTGAGAGGAGAGATACCCCCTCTCTGATTTGCTGTATCTGACCTCAAGACAGTTCCGCCTGGCTTCTGACATGGATTGGTACCCATAGTTGACACTCCTAGGTTCCACATAGGTGACTGCGGGGGGGAATACCCGTGGTACCTGAGGCAGACGTCATATCACTTTCAGAAGTACTTCTGGGGGGTGCCCTTGTGAAGCTTGGGTACTTGTGCCGGCAAAGGCTGTCGTCAGGAGGTCGGCGTAACTGTTTCTGTTACTTTTGCTAGTAGGCCTGGGCCGTAATTACCCCAGACTACTTTCGGGAGGTCCTATATTTCGCTTTCCTGTATTTTGGTGTCCGGTCCTAATCACCCGGAGCAGAAATACTTGAAGGATGTTTGCTTGATTGTATCTCAGGAATTTATTTTTATAGTGAGTGCTCTTTTCTCCTAGCTTGCCTAGCTTGATATTTTTTGAGTCTAATTAAAATTTGCTAAAGTGGCTGATCAAGCGCCTCGTCGATCGAGGAGAATCCAGGGGTTATCTCCCGAGAGTTCAGATCCTTCTTCAAGAAGACGTAGGAGTAGTTTTGCAGGTGAGTATCACCCTGTGGCGTCTAACGCAGTGGAGAGAGATCCTCCACAAGGGTCTGAAGGTTTCGTAGCTGATTCTGGTATTGGTTTCGAGAGGAGTGTTCCGCTCACCTCGCGAGTTTTATTTCCGCAGGAAGAAGAAGTTCAAATAGAGGAAGTACCTGAACCCTCAGTATCACTTCCATCTCCTCTTCCTCTTGATTATCCATTCGTTGTTGAATACATCGGACCTGAGTCAGAGAGACCGGAAGATCCTCCATATTATTCATACCTTTCGATGGCCACGACTAAAAACGTGGCTTATGTTGTGAGTGCTGCAGGCATTTAGACTCCTGCTTCTGTTGAAGGAGGGGGCACTATTGCTATATCTTCAATTGCTTCTAGCACTGCTGTGTTTGGCTCTGGCTTCACCCAGGCACATGCTTCCCAATCTGGTCCCTTCTGTTTTGGGATGCCCACTAGTGGGATTCCTTCTTTTTCCTTTTCCGCTGCTGCAGCTGGATCTACACCCATGTCTTCCGTGGCTAGTGGATCAGCTTCTTCTCAGGGGTTCCCCTTTGGAACTGGACACATTCCTAGTTCTAATCCTTCTTTAGGGTCCTTTCCGTTTACTTCTCAGACCCGGAGTTTCAACCCTTGGTCTGGATGTCAGAATTCAACCACGTTTACAGGTTGGAACCCTGAATTCACTACAACAGGGGCAGGGAATCAGTTTTACGCTGGTCACCAAGGGAATGCTTCTTTCCCTTCGTCGAGTGCTTATCAGACCTTTTCCCCTCTTTCTAGTGCCTGGAACCCCTATCAAGGGCTTTCCTCTTCATTTAATACTTCAGGGGGGGGGAACTGGTCCGGTCTTTGGTAACTCTGTGTGGGGAGGAGGTTCTTCTCCTTTTTCTACGAGTTCTTTCTGGAAACATGGTGCCTCATCAAACCCAGGGTCTTCTTTTCAGAATGTTGGGAATCCATCCCATCAAGGGTGGAATCCTCAGGCTCCGCCTCACTTGCCTTTTCTAGCAACGTTAAACTTGCCAGATTTGTCGAAGTTGACTAATGATCCAATTCGTTATAGTCCGGGGTGGCCTCCGATTCCCACCAAAATTCCTTTAGACATTCCAAAGTTTGAAGGTAAGAATGGAGAAGATCCGGCTGACCACATCACCACCTTCCATTTATGGTGCTCTTCGAATTCCCTGATCGATGATTCGATTAGGTTGAGATTATTTCAACGTACCCTAACTGGAAACGCTGCCAAATGGTATATTGAGCTAACTGGGGGCAGTTTTGCTACATTTGGAGAACTGGCTGTTACATTTCTAAACCATTTCTAGTTGCCAGTCCGTTATGATGCCGGGACTGAACTCCTAGCTAATTTTAAACAGGACGACGCAACCCACATTTCTGACCATATTCAGGAATGGCAGAGAAGGAAGAGGCTTATTAAAGCTCATATTCCAAGAGAATTCCTTTTGGAATGGTTTCTAAAATCTCTACAGTCAGATATTTCGAAAGATGTATCCCTCTCCGGGGTATTTTCCGAGGAGTAGGCCATTTTTAGAGCCCAGCAGCTAGAGTTGATATATTCTCAGTCTGGGTCCTTCATAATTATTTTCCCAATGCTCCTCGCTCCAAATTAGATTTATCCAAAACTAAGCCTGGTCCTCATGGTGACGGACTGATTGGATCAATTAATAGTGGTGTAGCCAGCCTGCTTACTCAATTGCAGCAGTTGTCTTTACAATCTTCTCCTTCTAGTCAGGTTGTGCCTGCTGAGTCATCGCCTTCCCCCTCTTTGTCCATAAATGTTGTCCAAGCTTTTGATCCCAAAGGAAATCAACAGTCCGAAGGGAAGAAGAAGGGATGAAATAATAAGAAAAAGGGCAAGAATGGGAAGGGTAATGTGAATAAAACCAACGAGCATGTTGGTGAGGGTCCAAAGGAGAAAAAGAAAGTGAAGGTTCCATGCAAGCTGTGTGTTGGAGACCATCTTACACACCTTTGCCCTAAAATTCAAGATGCACAGTGCTTGTTAGCTCAGCAGGGTTCTTCCAGTTCCCAGGATGTGTTAACAAACCCTTTTCCCCAAAGGCAACAACTATTTGTTGGCGCGAATCAAAATCCTGGGGCTTCCTCTGGGGGCACCCAGGAAGGGGAAATTCCATCGAACATATTCATGATGAGTGCTCATGTGGATGTCACTACGAGATCCCGTGATTATGGCGGAGAAGAGTCTTCGAAAGCTAAGGATGCTCCTGATGCTACTGAGCCGCTTCATATTACGAGGCCTACTATTGAGCCTTTACCTCGGATGCCCAAAGCA